>CM073763.1:79068309-79398707 GCA_037127475.1 Arma custos | reverse complement strand
TTATCGTCGAATTGAAGGGCACGAGGATTGATAGCGTGTATCAGATATTGTTTAGTTCTCGAACTGTCGAGTATCAGACAAGGCAGAATATCTGAACCGCGAAGTTCTGTCGGGATTTCGCTCTTTTTTGTATTAATTATATTCTTTTGGTTGTAAATCATCTTTTTTCTTTTTGTATTTCCAGAAAATGGGACCTGTATGTTGTAAACATTTTAGATAATTGTTCAGTAAAAGAGATAACCTCGTCAATAAGGGGTCAATTGGTTGATATTCACAGTTCAACGGGAAAAGATAACTAATCGACTAGTCAAAAATCATCGATTGGGCATAATTAAAGAATAAATGATTATAATTATTCAATAATGAACTATTTTATCAATTATGGTAATTTTTTTTCCATTTATGATAATTAATCTGCATGATATATGATTCATGGCAGGCGCCGATTTAATCAGAAATAAATAAATTAAAAAATGACAAGGCATATGTTCCTCTTATATTGAAATCATTCTAATTCTAATTTATTTTGTTAAAGATGCCAATGTCTTCATTAAGGAAGGATTATTCTCACTAGAAAGGGAAGCGTAAGGGTTTTACTGGTCGACATAAAAAATATTTCAATCCGGTCAAAAGTGTTTTGAAAGGTTCGATAAATTATTATTACCTACTAAAGTTGTACATATTATTTTTTATGCAATCCAATATTATTTTGAATAAACCATACTTCTTTTCTTCTTTTAGTGGCGCGACAGATGCTTAAAGCGATCCTTGGTCTGCTCAATCCCCAAGCTCCATCTGCTTCGGTCCTGCGCATGTATGGAACTTATTCTCAGTTTTTTTAGATCTCCCAGGACGCTATCCTTCCACCTGCCCCTGGGTCTCCCTCTACGCCTCACTCCATCAGGGCAGTTCTTGAACACTCTTCTAGCAGTTATTTCTTCTCCCATTCTCAGCAGGTGACCCAGCCACTTCATCCTCTGTAACCGGGCGAAAGAGGAGATCGTCATGTCATCATACCTTTCATATAACTCTCTGTTTTTTCTTAAGCGCCATACACTGTTCCTGGACGGGCTCTGCGTCTGCGTCTGAGGATACGCCTTTCGAATCTATCCACTAGATGTGCATCCTTCTTGTTTAGGGTCCATGTCTCGCAAGCATATGTCACTATTGGCCGAATCAGCGATTTATAGAGAGTGATCTTAGTTTTGAGATCGACATTTTTGCTTTTCAGCAATCTGGTAATATGGTAGCAAAGTATGCCCGATTCCCAGCCAGTACTCTTATTCTGATTTCTTCTGTTTCATCTAGTTTGTCGTTGATGACAGAGCCAAGGTATTGGAAGCTATTCATCACCTCGAAGGTATGTGTTCCCATTGCGTAGAGTTGCTGCCGGTGAATTTGCTGATTTTGCCTTCCTCTTCTCAGAACCATGAGTTTCGTTTTTTTCCTCTATAAACCATACTAATATCACTTAAATGTTTTTTTAATTATAAACGTTTTAGAAATTTTTTTGTGTTTTTTTAATGAAAATTGTATTCTTTTATCGCCTTTACTAATAATTATAAATATGTCTATCACATTTCTTGATATACACCGATGTTCTTCAATACGTTATGCAATAGGTGATTATGGTAGGGGGCCTGGGCCAGGTAGAGTAAAATGTCCCTTAGGGTTTATTACCTTTACTTTCAAGAGAGGGCAGTCGTCGGTAAGCAGCAGTCAAGTCAAGATGTAAGGAGGAGAATGCATAATGAAGCCACATGTACCACACAAGTCACCTATAGCTTCCATTTTCATTGTAAGTAGTGTATAAGCTTTATTAAGTCTGTAACCATGATCAGCACCAATAAATATAATGTTATTCTATAATTATTCTTATTTAATAAACAACTCCTGGTAAGTCAACCCCGTTAACCTTTGGAGAAGAATATATATGTCTCTTATTTATTAATAAAATAAAATTACTATATATTAAGTATAACGATCTCAGGGTGGCATCCCATTTTAGTATTTAAATATATTCAGATCAAGGGATCTGACTTTTCCCTGAGATCATAGCTTGCCCAGTAAAGCCAATATAGCATTTATTTAATACTATATTTATATTTAAACTAAACACGATAACTTATTATTTTGTACTTCTTAAGACAATTTGTGTATCACTAAGCATTGCTGGCTTTGGTGGGATGTGAAACTGAACTCTTTTTCATTAAAATGTATAGTAAATTTTCATCATATTAGGATTTTATTAAAATAATCATCAAGTAGTACACTACTTAGTGGAAACTACTTGACAATTAATTATTGTGTGTGAAATCGAGCCGAAAATAACGTAATTGATCTAAACTTTTATTTATTATGGTTTAATATTTATGTAATACTATAATTTATTTTCAAATCCAAGATACAATATCGCAACTATGTTATCTCTAAAATAAAAGAAATTTTTTTTCTTATTTATTTAGTAAGAAACACCAATGTTCAATGCCCAGCAAGCGCCCTTAGAAAATTGAAAAGGGAGTAAAACATCCTTAGTTACACTGTCCTTCGCAGGGAACATAAAATGGCTGTTGAGCATGTACTATGTCAGGTTCTCGTTAATATTCCTATCCTAATTATATCTGGATAGGATAAAAATTAGGAATCCCACTGTAACATCATCTGACTAGCCATAGAAGCATAAAAGTGAAGTTAGGTAAAAAAAGCTGTGCGGTTTTATGAAACCACGATGCAAGAGAAACTTTTTTTCAGTTCGTAGGCATTTAATTAAAAATTTTTGAAAAATTATTCGATTTAGGGTATTACAATTGCGTTTTTAATCTTAACTTAATTATTGAAACATGGAAATGGTAATGGGAAATCAATAGTAGACAAAATATTCAATTATAAAATTTAATTTCAATTTGCGTCTACTAATTTTTTCCAGCGGCTCAAAGTGTAGTTCAGCTTGTGAAGATGACTGAATGCCTAAATAAAATTAAATATATTGAATGTACCGGGTTTTTTTTCACATCCCCAAAGATTTTATTTACAATATAAATACAAATTTACAAAAAATACCTGCAACTGGTTCAATATAAACAAAAGCCTTTGCGAGAAGTTAATGTAATGCGACAAATAGATATACGAAAAATTTTGGGGCGATGGAAAAAAGTTTCACTTTAATAAACACTGGTTTTGGACTTATATATTCTAATATTCCAAGGAATCTTTCGATTTAGAATATTAGATTTACGCAACGTCGTACGTCGTGTTTGGTTTATTTTCAAATCTAAGTACAATGTAATTTCATGTCTTGATCGAGGCATATCTATTTCATATTAAAAAAAAGTTGATATTTAATATTGTAATATAAAAGTCCCCGAAAACCCATACTCGTTATGCCGGACAGGATATAGTCACGTGTAATCGGTCGTTATTCCATCAACTTCCATGCGCATAAATAATTAATTGGCCTGGAATTGTCTTTAATGAGTGGAAGACAAAACCCTCCATAATGATCTCAACATTCCTTTCGTCCTCGACCTCATCCTTACTAAATTCTCAAACTTTCTCCAAAACCATGCCTGTCATCCCAACCCCCTGGCTCAGTCATTATCCAGTTCCACACATCCATACAATCCACCCCGCCGTCTAAACGGCCAGGCACAGGCCAGATTCTCCGCTCATGACCTGTGTGTGTGAAGCGCCCTTAACCAGCTTCCATTGGAGTTAAATTCTAGTGACGCGGCTGAGAAAGGAGGCAGGGGCCTTTCGAACTCCTGCTTTGCCATCATTCCTCATGGGAAAGAAACTTGGTTCGGGGACCCAGGCACATTGTAAATAGGGTTGAATGTGTACATTATTTTTTTTATCTAGACTTTATTTTATTATCATTTTTGAATTAATTTCCTTTTATTACCGCATGTATATATTTTTCCGCATTTATATAATTTATTACATTCACTTATTTTATTTTGTTTATATCATATTTTGTTTTGTTATGGAATGGTTGTAGCTACATAGCACCATTACTTATTGACCACAAGTGGCAGATTGTAATGTTTCAATAAAGTGTTTAATAATAAAAATAAAATGAGTGGAAGCGGGAAAATGTCTTTAATGAGTTTTTGATTCCTTGAGACTCCGCTAGGCACAAACTATATAAAAACACGTTTATATTTTCGAAATTTCCTCATCAAATTTTTTATTTATTTTATCTCACTTTTTCAAAAGTCGTATTACAGGAAATTTTTTAAACAATACGTAGAAAATTATAGCGGTTGAAATTTGCTATATATTTAAGTAAAATCCTGACGTGTAGGCCATCTGTTATTATTAAAATAGATTAATATATATCTATATATGATTCAGTCTTTAATAAAGGTTAAAAGTGTTAACATGTTTATTTCCTAAGTAAATCATAAATCCCCAAGTAAAAAGGATTTCACTTGAAAACTTAATATACTTGTTATAATATAAAAATAGTAAGCAAAAAGGACTTATGATGTAATTGGCGATGTGACTAAGTTTCCCTGGACAATTCCGAATCCTATCACTTTGTTCGAGTATAGAAATTCATTTTGGAAATGGCCATCTAATCAAATAGTTTAAAATTATAATCGAAGAAGTCTTTGTTTAGTTTCCTTTTTTTTTAAATCCACAGTGTAATTTTATTTTGATGTTTCCAACTACCCTTAGGTAAACGAAGTTCATAAATCTATACTAAAATGTTTCGTAATAATTTGCCATTTATAATTCTAAAGTATTTATGAAGTAAACAGACATGCTTGGTAACCACATTACGCCCACCTTGATCGCGGTTAAGTTGCAATGCCATCCTGATGTTCGTCGTAATGGAATGCGGATTTGTAAGCTTTAAGTTTTTCTACCTTGGAAATTATTATAGCATTGTATGACCCCTTGATTTCCTAATCAATTCATTCGTCAAATAGAATAGTGGGAACACTATTTTTCGCAATGTTTTGATTTTCCACATGAAAAATTAACTCAGGAAACCTTTCATTTGGGTCTAGACTAAATCAAGAAGGTAATCATCTCAATGATTAGTCGGAAGTCTTAGAAGAATGAAGCTGACTTTATAGATCTCTGGATCAAATCCTATCCAAATGCCAATTTGGAGGAAGTTAACGGAGCGCGATTAATAGGGCATAGACACCGAATTCGAACCTCCCAGGAAGGAGGAGATCATGGATGGAGTGGATACACTGAAGTACCACAAGGCCCCAGGATACGATAAACTTCTGCATCATGAAAGTGAACTGGTGAAAGAACTTTAAGAGCACTTTCAGTAAATGAGGCATGATGAACCATAGACTACAGCACAAATCATAAGGATGGATAGTCATCTGAGCTACTCATCATCGTTTGGCAGAACCTTCTAGCTCTATCCTACAGGCTTTCAAATGAGAATATCATTTAGTATACAGAAAATAACTACGGAAGACCATGGAAAAGCCAGAAAAGATAACATCACTATTTTTTTAAATATAGTTCAAAAGTTTATTATGTATACTGAGAAAGGTGGGTAAATATTCTTATCTAAGTCCGTCTGTTAAAGTCATTAAAATTTCATTAAAAATAAGCATGTAAAGAATGAAAAAAAATAAATAAAATGATCGGACCTGAAAATATTTAAAAAACTACGGAAGACCATGGCAAAGAAAAATAAAATTTCATCACCTTTTTTTTTAATGCAATACAGACATTTTTTAGGTAAACAGAGAACGGCTGGTAAATACTCTTATCTTGCCCATCTGCTACAATCATTAAAATGTCATTAAAAAGATACATGTAAAGAATTTAGAAAACATTTATTATAAAATAAAACGAGTTCGGAAGTCTGTCCTAAAATATCTCAAGGGCAAGTGAAGTACAGTCGGAATATTGCAAAGACCGGTTTTGAACTGTTGATTCCACTTCCTTCAGGTGAATTATCAAAACTTATCATGATATTTAGAGGAATTTTAAGACTATCATATTATTTTGTCTTTACATTTGATCTGTATTTAATAAATAGTACCATTTAGCAGGCGAGAGCATTTTTTTTTCGTACCATCAGCCAAAGACAGAAACACAATACTGTCAAATCCGAGTAAAGAACTCAAAAAATTAGGAATACCATAGAGAGCATTTTTTCAACGTACCATCAGCCTAAGTAAGAACAGTCCTGTCAAATCTGAGTAAAGGAGTAAAAGAATTATGATCTTGAGGAATTATGATCTCTTTCAGATCTTGAGAAGTGCAAAAATATTGACATGGTCAAAGGGATAATAAAAATCTATGTTTTCGCATATTTACTAGGAGAAACTATACAGTTTTATACAAGATGAATAATGATTCCTGATCTCAATAAAAAAAAAATTGAGATAGTAAAGAAATCGTAAGATCTAATGTTCTTGTCACTCATTGTTAATAACGTTGTTTTAGGAGATATAATATAACCTTTCTCTAACACTAGTACTTTCCACATTCGTATCTCCTCTAACAAAGCTACTTTCAATTTATTCCAAAAGGACTTTTGGTTTTAGTTTGCATTCCTGTGGCTCATATACAATATGGTTTATTGTTTAACCTACTGTATTTATGTTTGAATTCTTAAATACTTAAGTACTGATTTTATTTTTTTTAATGCTGGTAGGAAGCGGTTAGCAGAGTGTGTAGGGCGGTCCAAATCTGGATATGGCAGATAAATTATTTGATCAGTCAAAAGCCTTAGACGGATCTTGTGGCTTCTGCCGATCCTCAACTAACTCAACTTTACCCAGCCCAGGGTATTGGAGGATAAATGAGTTAATTGAGTGCGACAACTAAAATCGCAAACCTTTACAACCATTTGCTCAAAAATAGTACAATCTGCGCCAGATACTGAACCCCAGGCCTTTAATGGATTGTAGTGATACAGTTATTGTTTTGTTTTTTATGTTGGTGCTGAATTTTATGATGAATGATATTCAGTTGTTGATTAAACCAAAAAATAACCGTTTTTATTATTCCTTAATCAATTGTCATTAATTGGTGGTGACAAGTTTCCTAGACCTTAGCCATCGAACATGGGCTGCTTTCTATTCCTCAGATGGTAGGAAACTCAACAATTTTAAATCATAAAATGGCATTTTTAAGATATTTTTTATTGTTTGGCGGCGCAATTAACGAGTATAGATATGAAGATGGAATTGATTTCTGTCATTTTTTATATATTAACATACCAAACTATTTGCCGTCTCACAATGCCGCGTTCTATAAATCATTCAAAAGAATTCATCTCTATAAGTTATCGAATACAGTACTTTTTTTTTTATCAATCATCTCTTATTGGATTCTATGATTAATGCATAATAAATTGCTGCGTTCTAGGTTGCTTACGGTGTATCAGCACACTCATTGGATTGTAAGAAATGTTTAAAAGGAGGTTTATTAACTTTATAGTTACCTGAAATATTAAGCCAATAGTAATGGCGATTTGAACATTAGACAGTAGCGCCATTAAGGCATGGAATGTTTTGGAAAACATCCATTAAGGATCTACGTCAGCCATCCCGATACTCCTTCTTTAATGCTCACCTTGAACTTGTTTTTAGCCGCTCTGGGGCCGGAAACTAATGAGAAAAAATATAGCCATACACCTTTCCTAAAATGAAAACTTTTGGTAATGTTCACTAATCACATAGGAAACTAGGAAACGAAACTATTCTGGGTACGATTGTAGTAATCACATAAGGGGGGGGGGTTCCGTGGATAAGATGGCTGGCAGAATATTTCCGCATCCATCTGTTCCTAAAGAAACGTAGTCCAAACTTAATTATGTAAACAATCCTTGAGCTATATTTCAGAGCTTCCCCAAGCTTTCAATATCTGAGTATCGTTCTTAGGAACGGAATCTACGAATGACATGGAATTAAGAAGAATGTGTAGATATGTACAATTTCACTAACTCGAGACAAATTTTTATGAAAAAATATATTTATTGAAATTTACTACTGTAATATACAACATGCACATACAATCAATGATACAAAATGACGAGGGATAAAGACGAATAGAGGATCAACCCGCGGATAGTGCTCGAACGATTAATTCAACTTATAAGGTTCCGAGACCCTTCTTTTCAGAAGCTTCGGACGATTTTATTGGGAATTGAAGAGGCAGCTAAGTCTGAATCTAGTGGGGTCGGGTGGAAACAAAGATTTTCATGGTAGGAATGATATCGGGTTTGGGCCAAATCAGCAATAACTGGGACATTAAAGTCATTATAGATGGTGTAACTCGTAATATTGAGGATTTTACGAAGGCTTCCAAGGATTGTATATCCCATTGATTTCCTAATCAATTCATTCCAAGGATTGCAAGAAGTGAAGCATCAAAGCTCTACTCTGTGAGATCTAAAAGAAAGAGGATTTTTTTTCCTCGGAAAGGTCCGCATCTCCCACTGCCATTTAGAACGAGTGCAAGAGCATACAGTCAGTAATAATTCTAAATTATTTTCATTAATATTTCGGTATCATTCATGCATTATTTATTCAAAGTATTTACCACTCAGGGATAGGAGTAGCTTAGTTTATAGAGCATTGAGTTGCTATGCTGAAGATCAAGGGTTCAAATTCAGCTGTAAGCAGATCAATAATATATGTGTTCACAGCCATTGATGGGCCCTCTTTGACCACAAGAGCCCCTCTGGATAAAGAGGGTAATCTGACAGTTGAGTGTGATGCTAGCCAAATCACCATCCTGCGCGACTGTTCGGATGTCCAAAAAACAGTTCCGTCTCAACCAGTTTACTTCGGACTGCTGGGTCGGCTAAGAAGAAGAAGATATACATATAAAAACCAAAAACATATACAAATTCTTCTGTTTTGTATGCTCTCTAGGGCGGATTCAGGGGGGAGGGGGGGAGATCAAAGGTGTACGAGCCCCTCAGACAGTTTTTTGTGGACTGTAGAGAATCCATTATAGGCAAATCACATGATCATAGTTCAGAAAGAACATGAGTGAAACTATTGTTTTGATATTTTAATAAACCTTTTTTTTCCGTCTGCCCATTGTGCACTTCCCCAGAAAAAAAACCCTGGATCCGCCTTTGTATGCCCTAGTTATTTATTCCCACTTATATTTCTTAATGTATTTTATATAAAATCAACATTGTATATTATTTAACTATTTTAGTAAATTATGTGATATTAAGGGTGATTTTAGGGAGCGGAGTGGCTCAGTGGTAGAGCACTGAGTTGCCATGCCGGAAATCCTGTTTCAAATCCCGCTGCTGGGCAGTACTTTTATTTAGTCTTTTTGCTGCGGGAGATGGATCATATGGGATCTAGGACCCTCCTGGGGCTCACCCATCCTCTATAAAATATTATAAAAATAAGGAACCCTATATAAGGGGGTAAATCTGGCGGATGAGCGTGACCTAGGACAAGTCACCTCCTTGCAGAGCCGTTGTCCATGAATGAGTACGATCTGTACCATGAACTGAACCCCAGATCCGTTCACCGGTTGTAGTGGTACAGGTTTTTTTTTTAAGGGTGATTTATTTCGTCATTATGATAAACATTTCGTAACACTCAATTATAGAAGACCATGTAATAGAATGATAACTGCGTATTGATAAACTAAACGTCACAATGCGTTTGACACAACGTGTCATACCATTCTGACAGTATTTATATCGTGATATATCATCTTTTCCTTGTTTCGCGAATGTCGTAAGGCCCATTGAATATATCACTTTCCTCGTAGCGTGACACAATGTTGTCTTTGCAGCACATTCCTAGGGAATGTCCGACTACAAGATGATTCTAGAGTTTCTTATGTGCGAAGAGGAAAAGAAACATTTTTTCCTGTGAACTATGGGTCTAGGTGGTCCAACAAAAATTAATAAAAATTAATAAAAAATTGGAAAAATCGAAATAAGATATAACATTTATATCTGACAATCCTTATCTTCCTAAGGTACAGAATATACTTGCCTATTTATTTTATACATTAAAAATTGCTACTTGAAATTATGTATATTTTTAAATTAAATCGATTTAACCTATTTTTTTTAAGATCACCAGCTTCCAAATAATATAAACAAATACTTAAAATAAAGAAATAAATGTTTTCAATATTTGATACGAAAAACATAAAACGGTTGACCATAACCGAATATTTTATAATATTATTCTTTATGTAATGTCAGGATTTGTGATAAGACGTTGTTCTATAAAATTTAATGTGAATAATAAGTATGTAAATCTTACTTTTTAAGGTTTTCCGATGATATATTATATTTTATAAAATATTTTAATTATATATAAAACCTAAACCTGTACCACTAAAACCAGTGAACAGGTTTAGTGTTTCATGTCCTTGATCACGCTCAACCGCCAGATTTTCCCTCTTATTTTGGGTACCCACTTTATAGAGGCAGGGTGAAACCCAAGAGGGTCCTAGATCCCACATGATCTAGTATCATCTCCAATCTTTTTACACTTGGTGTACTTTATGTGTCTAATAATACATTAAATAACTGATGTTTAAAGTATTACTAAAAATGATCGTCAAATGAAAATTTAAATAAACATCTGTAGCTTAAAACATAATTGTTTTACTCTTATATAACATCTAACTCCATGAAATCTAACTCAAAGATTTTTTTTTTTAATTATTTCCTATTATACTTTTCGATAACATAATACTGAGTAATATTAAAACGTAATATTCTAGAAGTATATGACGCTCAACGGATATTCCGCATTCGGTATGTCACAGAAGTGAAACTATGACAGTTTTCATTAGTAATGCATTGTCATTCATAGAACGATTCTACTCATTTTCCTCTGGGTAATTGATATAAACTGTTTTTGTATATTCGTATTAATCATGCGATAATTTAATGAATATAGAATAATATCTAAGCCTGGTATTTTCTGAAACCTTAACACATATATATATATATATATATATATATATATATACATGTAACTTAAGTACTTCACCACGCAAAACATAAACACTTTGAAGGCTGGTTAAACACTGACTTTATTTAGATTATAATCTTCTATATATACAGTTTCTAATGTTTATAATAAGCAGTTTGGAATTAGTGACTATTGAAATGACTATTTAATTAGTATATATATATATATATATATATATATATATATATATATATATATATATATATATATATATATATATACCTATATATAAATTTTCTGATATTTTTAAAGTTATTACTTTACTATCTAAATAGAATGATATATAATATCTCCATGCCATCGCAAAGTTCGAAGGTGAAAAATTCCAGTTTTCGTTTTCGATTTATATTACTAGTTGCTTTAGGATTGATAATTGATATAAAATTCATATAGAGGCATCTATCAGTCGCAAAAACAGAGTAAAACGAATGTCATTGGTTTGACTAAAGGCATTAATTTTTATTGAACCTTGAAACTGCTTTTTTTTAATTCTCCTGAAAAGTAGTGTTTTTCACATTCGATACTTTGTGATGGCGTGGACGATATATAGAGATCCAGACAAAAATATGTAAGTGTACATAAACATATAGTGTATATATACTATCATGAAGCAGAGTAATTAGTTGCCTGTCAAATTATATATGCATAAATACATATTAGTACACTGAACAAAAATTTTAAGCTTATACTTTTTTTTCCTTATTATGATGTTTATTGAAAAAAACCTAAGAAGTTCGATAAAAAAATATACGGGATAATCGATTTATAGTTAATATAACATGGACAGATAAACACTATTTTGTTTAAATAAGAGATAGCTAAGAAAATTCTATCTTTTGAAATAATAATATAAACAGTTATAATATTATAACTTATTTTTTAAACGGCATACATGATTACTGACGACAGATTGACGATAGATAGCAAATTTATAATGCTAAAGGCCAAAGACTTGAAATTATCGAGGTTGAGGGGTAAAAAAGTAAAAGAAACGATTCTTATGACGTATAACGCAACCATTAAGGATATTAATGATCAAAGCCGATCATTTAAGCCTCAAAGCAATTTGAGAAGTGCAAGCGAGGACTTGTATACTTCGAGCAAAATAAGACGATCAGTTTTTTATTTCTTCTAAAACCAATAATTGAATGAATAATAATGATCTCTCTCTTTTTTTAATAGAAGTATCATTAAATATTCTTACCAATCTAGATTAAATACAGACGAATTGCATGTTTTTAAAGATGTTTTGTTCATTTGTTTAACGTTGGTTAAAGAATAAACCCTAAGCTTTTTAAAACGAATTTTAAATATTTTTGTTGCATGCTTCTATACATGAACTATATTAAGAAAGGTCTCGGAAAAAGTAGATAACCAACGTTTCATCTCTGAGTATAACAGTAATTAATACTAAGTGAGCACTAATCCAGAAGTATATTTATTAAACCGTTTTTATTCTGTCTGCTTATCCTAGAGGTAGAGGTCCTCCTAAATACACCTGAAGAGATCACATTGAAGTTTTCTACACGCATTATGAACTTACACAGTATTAGATGCTAAGTTTTTTCTATTTTAACTTAGAAATATATAAGGGGTATAGTATACAGTACCGCACTACCCAACGGTTATGAGGATTTATTGGGAGTAAATGATGGTTCCGGCCTGACGAAACTAAGGTTTTTATTTTAAAATTTTTATTATCGTTCTTTTTTTATTCATATACGAGCTTCAAGAATCAAAGGTTGGTAATGGCTAGTATAAATTTGTGCGGTTCAGTATAAAACATGATTTTCCTGCAACCATTAAGTAATTCTATCCATTATTCAACTAAAACTGGTGTGGAAAGTCCAACTTTCCCCCACTAGTGAGGGAAAACCACATTCCCTCCCTTGTGAGGAAAAGTAACAGCCACCTAGATCGAATTTGACAATCAGCACTCTGTTATTTTAAATGTTAAATGGCGATATTATAATATTATTCATTTTATATTCCTAAAATGTTAAATTAAATAATTTTAGAACTATGTTTATGTTTAATTCAGGATGAATTGTATTTATTTTGAAGCGATTTTATAGAAATATTTAATATAACCTTAAATGTATTAGAACCTTCACACATGAGTAAACCGTCCTAGAGTTATAATTTGCATGTTTAGTAATAGAAAATTGTAAGAGATAGCGCTAGTATAGTTTTAATAAATCTAAAGTTTCACCTTTAATTTTTAAATAGCTGCAGGAAAAATGTAATATTTAAGACGCGAGAAAAGTGCTTATAACACCCTCGTTTAATTGCCAAAAAATTCACTAAAATTCACTCGGGTGTAATAAAGTGGCACTTTCCTCACTTGTCAAATAAATATCTATTTCTTTTTTTGAAGATAGCTAATATTTTATTATTATTAGCCGTCGATTATCTAGAGAATTGTAATTTTGTAAATAAGCCTTTGTAGAATTGGAGAGGATTGGAAAAATACACAAAGATCACCACAAAATTCAACAAAAAGTGGACACCCAACGTTTCACAGCTGCGGATAATTAATTCAAGTCTAATTATTTACAAAAAAAAGGTAATGTAATATTTGGTGGTATTGGTATAAGTAAGGGATTCCACTCAAGGCGCAAGACGACCTTGTTGAACCACTGGTATGCTTATTTAACAATTAAATTAATTAAATATTAACAATTAAATAAAATTCAGTCTGAATAATTATAATTCAAATACCTATAAGATCCAAAAAATAGTAGATGAAATATTGTAGCATTTATTATTAGAATAAAAACAAAATATAATATATTATTAAGGTTTGGTAAAAGACGACAAGACCGAGCAGGTAGTTACTAAGTTGATATTAAATCGGAGGAGCGGAGTAGATCAGTAGTAGGGGGGCGAGTTGCTAGGCAGCCCCAAGATCCTAGGTTCAAAATCCGGCTGTGACAGATAAATTATTTAATTAATTAACAGCTATATGACCTATGAGATCTGTTGTCCCTCATGGGGCTCACCTAGCTCCTATAAATTGGCCCCCCTTCATTGGGGGAAATCCGGGGGCTGAGCGTGATTTCGAATGCTATCTCCCAGCACAACCCTTGCCTTAGAAACATTTCAGTCTCTACCATATGTTGAATCCAAGACTCTTCATGGGTTGCTATGGTACAGGATTTTTTTTATATTCTTTATAATAAATATATAGATAAGTGGTATCTGTACATAAAGAACAAGAGGTTTCTAAAAACATAATGAAACAGATGAGAATTAATCAAACACAAAGGTAAAAACGAGAATCCCTAATTCGATTTCAGAAAGGACTATCTGAGAGTATAATTTGAAAATAAACCGAAATAAGTTCTCTTAGGGTTCAGACAGTATCAAAGTATAACTACAAAAATTTAAAAAAAGGTAGGTCACAAGAACTTCCAGATTGCAAATATTGGAATTTGTTTAAGTAAAAACCCTATTATAGTAAACTTTGTATTTGTTATTAAGGGTTTTATATTTAGGCTTCAAATCTTATAGGCAGTTTCTAATGAATGATGACAAACGTCTTTTGTCCGCCTTTGAGCATCATCATTTGCTAAACTTATTAGGAAAGATCAAGGACGGTGAATTATATGCTTAAACGATTGACGTGTTCCTTAAGGCTCCGTGTGATAACAATTTTTTAAACGGTTATTACTGAAACGCCTCGTATGTAAATTACAGAAGCTTACTGTGAACGAGTAAATTTACATAATGACAATGTCAATCAATTTTATCTTAGTGTTCGATTTTTCTATTCTATAAAATATAAAGATATTCTTCATTTACTAATTACTATTTCTTTCCTAAACTTAAAACAATTAAATATTCATTTTAATTATCAAGGTATTATCCTTGGCCCTATCATTTATACAATTTATACAGCTGACATCCCAACTCATCCTAATACTATCCTTACCAAGTATGCTGATGATACATGTTTATTATCAGTCAACACCAATCCATTTATTGTATCCCAAAGCCTTCAATTCCATATCACTGATCTTGAAGAATGGTGTATCCTTTAATAATATCCCACTGGTGCCTGTAGAACATATCCGATACTTAGGGTTGCATCTCGACAAACGCTTAACAGGGAATCCTCATACAAGACTGAAAAGACAAGAAACCGCTCGACGTTTCAGGCTACTTCAACACTTACTAGACAAACGCACTAAGCTCCCAATTAACTACAAAAGACTCATCTACATGACCATCATACGACCTATTCGGACTTACGGAGTTGAGCTTTGGTGCTCCACTAAGCCATCGAATTCCTCTTGTATACAATCCCTACAATCAAAAATCCTTCGTAAAATCCTCAATGCTCCTTATTTTGTTAAGAATAAAGTCATCTATAACGACCTTAATGTCCCATTTGATGCTGAGATGGTCGAACCCGCATTCTATCCTTTCATAACAAACATCATTCCCACTCAAACCCTCTAGTTTCAAACCTAGCTTCCTCTTCAATTCTCGATAATCCTCCGAGGCTCTGAAAAGAAGAAGGGCACGTGATCGACCTTCTTAGTTGAATTTGCGATTTGAGTACTACCTTTTGGTAGTTTCTCTTCTTGTCATTATCTCATTTCATTATGTATCACTTAGCCTATTTACTTGTTGTATTATTGTAAAACAGTTGTAAATACCAATAAATATATGAAAAATAAATTATGATATTTTTTTATCTAGGCATCTGCACAAATTGTGTTGATTTGGGTAAAGAACACTAAATAGAACTATAATCGAAACAATCCCATAAAGTAGTTAAAATATTATTATAATTTTCTTGAAATCATTCAAATGCTTTCTAATTATGAAATTGTTGTTTGAGGCTACTTATACTCGTAATACTCAAGGATAGCTTTAATGATTGTACATAATTACATGTAGATAGATTATGTGTGCACACATTATACTTTATACATGTAAAAAGTATTATAACTATTGTAAATGACCTTAAATTAAATTATAATAAACATATATTTAATGTATAAATGTATAAATCTCGTATTTTACAGGTTATAAATAACCTGTACCACTACAGCCCGTGAACGGGTCTGGGGTTCAGTTCATGGTATAGACTGACTGTTTCATGGACAACAGTTGTGCAGGGAGGTGATCTGTCCTAGATCACGCTCAAACCCCAGACTCCCCCCCGCTTATTTTGGGTACCCACTTTGTAGAGACTGAGTGAGCCCCATGAGGGTCCTAGATCTCATATGATCCATCTCCGGCTAGCAGATTAAATAAAAGTGTTGTCAGCAGCGGAATTTGAAATCAGGACCTTCAACATAGTGACTCAGAGCTCTAACACTATGCCTCTCCGCTCCCCATAAGTTATAAAACAAATATAAATATTAAGTAATTAGAGGATTTCGAATCCAACCTTAATGGACAGTACTGTCTAAACCACCATTAAAAACTTCAGTTTCATGAGCATTTTTTTCTTCTTTTCTTGTGATAGCGTGAGGACTTTATAAGCGAATGAATGTTTCTATTATACAGACGACAAGTTAATTACCTTACAAATAAGAATCTATGCGTGTTTTTCTATAATTTTCTTATTATTCGAAAAACTTATAACAATTGAACGGATTCCTATGAGAACCATTGAAGAAAACATGGAAGATTTCATTCAATTTAGACTGCCTAAGATGAATATAAGAAAATCTTATATATTTGGGGCTTACTACTAGCTTAGATTATTTTGGTTCTGTTTCTTTTAGTAAACTTTTTAAAATTGAAATGATTTTCCAGGAAAGGTATTATTTTTTGAGTTATTCGAAAACTCAAGATCTCATACTATCTAATATTCAGATCGAATACTGAATACTGAATTCTGAACACAAACTCAGAATCATGTGAATTCTGCTATTGTGGGCGAACTGTTGATATTGACCTCTTGGAAAACTCTGGTCCTGCCTGAAACATTTTGCGAGATTTTTCCAAAGGCCTTTACTCCAACTAACAAAATTTCAATCTCAATATTCATACGAAGACGAAAAGTCTAGTAGCGTTATCCTTGACCTTACAAACTATTCAAGGAGAAGTTGGTCAGTAAAGAAAAAATCCACAGATGAGAGTAAAATAATTTGATTGTGAGCCGATTAGGTTACTATAACCTTATATTTTTCTTAGTGGCCAATTTATTTTTCATTTTTTATTCTAATATATACTGGAGAGCGAGTTCCCTGTTTGAGACTGGCTGTGGGAGAGAAATTGTCTCTCCAGTGAATTATTCCTGGTTTAGAGGCCCTCCAATAAGCTCACTTATTCTCTAAAAGTGGGTAACCTAAATTTATGGAAAATTGGCGGTGGAGCGTGATTTCAGCCCCACCTTACTGCACAACCGTTAGCTTAGGAACATCATAGTTCATATATTACTTACAAACCGCTTTTTATTATAAGGAATAGAATAACGAAAAATGATTAACACTTTTTCTTATTTATCGAACATCGGCGTCATTCATTTAAGCAATTTAACCAGTGGCTGTAAACACTAAATTGAATGCATACCTAAATCATGGAAAGCTATGATAAATGCTCAAACGAGTAGGTTTTTATTCTTAAAAAATGATTAGAGGAATTAATACATTAATAAATAACATTTTAAGCCAATATTTATTAATACCCATAACTGCACAAGTATTAATAATAGTTATAAATAAATTAAAATGGTAAGTTTCGGTGATTCAAACAGTTTTTTAATGTAAAATTAACCCGCCTAAAAAGAACAACTTTCGAAAAATATAAGTATAATAGAAAATTGTATTCAAGAAATAAAATTTATGCTAAGAGCTTCATAGGCCGAGTTGTAGTTTATACCTTCGGTAGAATATTTTTTTTAAAATACAAAGTTAAAATTTTTAAAATATAAAATTAATTCACCTAAAATTTTAAACAAAAAGTTGTATGGTACAATTTGTAGTCATCCATCGATAGAATAACCTTTGTAAAATTAAAGTTAAAATTTTATGAAATGTTAAAATTAATTCCCCTAAAATTTGAACGCTCGAAAATATAAGTTTAGTCAGAAAATTGCATAAGGTCAAGGCCATCTTATATAGGGGAAAGCTGGATTTATGTTAAGAACATATCAAGGGTGAAATACTGTACTTATACTGTCAATAGTATTTATAATAAGTATCGATAGTACTGTGCTTATTATATAAAAATTAAAATTTATATTGAAATTAAATTGATCTGAATAATAAAATTTGAACGCTTGCAAATGTAAGTTTAATTAGAAAATTCTATAGAAGGTCAAGACCATCAAATTTCGGGTAAAGCTGAGGATGTTCAATTACTACTATAGTTTAATTGCATAAATATGGCTAACTCAGGCCTCATCCGTACAGAAACAGTATAAATTACTAAATACCATAATTTAGATTATAAATATAATATACAATATATATCTATATCTATATATAAATAAATAAATATATATATATATATATATATATATATATATATATATATATATATATATATATATATATAAGGCATAATATTTATACAAAATATAAATGAGTTGTTGAAATTTTAATTTATTCGAGAGAGACGGTTAATGCTCTAGTGGAGGAGACAGAGCAGATCAACTCTCACGATAGCGAGGAATGCTTTGACGTCAATGAGTGGTCCTCTGAGGGTCAAGTTTCCATTGGTTATGCTCTTAAGTATTATCCCTAATAGCTTCTTCGCCATCTGGGGCTTCAAGGTAAGTTTTTATAATGAGAGGCTTCGGATCTTATTATTAAGAATTCAGGTTAGAGGTATGTATACTATATATTTAGTGTATGTACGTAGATACATATTTAGCTTAATTAGTATAAACATCTACTGTGTGATAAGGATAAGTCTCACACAGAAAAACAAAAAAGTTGGTTGAATTTACAAAGCATAAGTTGTGTTTATGTTTACTGACGGAAATGAGAAAGTCAATACGAAGTCCTTGAATTAGCAACAATGATGTATAAAAGAGACGCTGGCATAGAAATTTTTCAATATTCATTGAAAATTCATTAAACAATTATAATTAAGTATTTTAAGTTGATCTGTATTTAATTTTATTTTTTAAGGTCCATAAGCATGAAACTATTATATTTAAAATAGTTTTGTACAAATCAGGCAAAAGTATCGGACAAGTAAATCACGTATTTTTCAGGTATTTCCAAAATGATAAATCTATGAAAATATCGATATGTCCATTTATCGATGCTTTTAGTCATTTAAAGAACAAGGAGAAGGCTTAAGATGGTCGCACACGATCGGTTTTCTTGCCCATCCGAATCTTATGTTTAGACTATAGAAAATAGGGGGGGGAGCGATACATTGGTTTGGCAGAATTATCCCTCACCATCCACCACATCACCCGTGTTTTTATATATACCTCCTTTTAATGGATTTCATTCATTGTTTGCTTAACCATTTAAGGTCATTTTATGTTGCTAGGGAAAATCGGACGATGCTATAGTGGGAGTAATAAATTTAATCTATCCTAAGTGTAATTAGGATAGGGATCTTATAGATTACCTGACACCTACAGGCTCGGGTACCCATTTTACGCCCCCTTCGAAGGATGGCATAATCAAGGATTTGTTTATTCTCCTTAGAAAATTCTTAGGCTACCTGCATAAGAGTCGATAATGGAAGTACAATATTATGGAAAGTATAGAAAAACCACAAGTGAGGTAATGAATCAGGTAGTTATGCTAACCACTGCACCACACATGGCCCATTTCATTCATTAATTTGAAGAAAAATATTTTTTAATTGTTTTCGTTTTAGTTTATGCAAAATACTAAAAAAATAACATTAATTGAAATATACTAGTCTCAGACTTACAATTATTGAATCAATATCAATTATTAAATATTTATACATTGCTTATTACAAAAAAGTATTATTTGATTAACAACACTAATAAATAAAAACTTATTACCCTAGAACAAGGAGGAACAATTCAATTATTTAAATATAAATGATAAATAAATAAAATAAGAAAGCAAAATAATTAATGGTGAATGATGAAAAAAAGTTTTTTGACTGCACCCCCAACTATCTCCATTCTCCATTGTATCGTCCAGTCAACTATTTTCCTCTCATACACAAAATAATTAATATTGAATGCATTACTAAAAAAACTTAGGAAGAATTGACAATACTAAATTAGTTATTAAAAATACTTATTGCTCTGAACAAGAAGAAATAAACTACAGCCTATTAAACATATTACCTAATGAATTCAAAATACGAATGTTATAAATGTAACACAACAGATAAAAAAACTCCTTTAAAGCTATTTGGAGTGAAACTTTGGTATAGGTTTCTAGTTAAAAAGTTTTAATATGCTATTGAAAAGAAGCTGTACTAGTATATATTGAAAACAAGCATAACAAATTTTGAACAAAACTACATAAATGCACTAACAAATATAATAAATACAATAAAAAAAGATGTCTGACTTTGATTTAACCATGCTCAGGTAATTAATAGTAATTCTTAATGATGGTTGCATAAAGAGAAATAATTTGTTATAATTTTTGAAAATGTAATTAATGAAATTACAAATATTACAAGGCAATAATAAATTATTGCCTCAATGTTTTTTAGAAACCATATTATCATAATATAATATAAACAATATCCCTGCAGAAATTAAAAGAAGGATAGCTATCCTTGTTATGTGTATCTCTCTTTTCAAACCGACATAAAGGAAGCAAAAAAGCAAATAAAACAATGATAAAAGTAATCAATAAATCGTTCACAGAGATGATTATTTTCAAAATCTATACTATTGTCAAAACTAAATTTTAATTTATTTTAACTAAAAGGTCATAATCATAATTCATAGTGCAAACTTACCTAATTGAGATAAAACGAAGCCTACAACGCCATCCGACCTGAGGAATTCATTTTTAGAATTAGATAACAATTTTCCAGTTCTCAGTATATGTATAATTTAAGGCTGAAAAAGCATAAAATAAAATAACATAAAATAGAATATAATAATTGGTATATATCTTTCTTATTACCAAAATTATACCACTTCAAATGATTCTTTCTTAATGATCAGTACATTTCCAAATTAATAATCCTCATAACTTAGTATTTTACTTGGAGCCAAGATTTCACTTCAAGGAATCTTCAATTGCAATACATAAAAACAAAAATTTTAAAAATTATTTTATGATTAAATTATAACGTTTCTGGTATCAAAATAAAAATTATAATAATCAAGCCATTTTTCACACAGGGGTAAGCTGTATGGCAAGACAAAGTGTTTGCTACTGACCTCTGTTGTTTTTTCTAATAACTAAAATGTATTTCCAGTGCTACCACTGTTTGTTCAAAAACTCTAACTAAAATGACTGATTTTTTACTATTTCACTGATGATACAATTATTTTTAGAGGAAAAGTAAAACATAAACATGTATTTGAAAAAGAAATCATTTAGAGCAAAATATTTAATTTTATAACCATTTTGTTCATAGCATGTTTCAAGGGCGGATCCAGGATTTTTTCTGATGGGGGAAGGCACAACCACCAGACAGGAAAAAAACATCAACAATAACTTAGAAATAAACTTGTAGAATCTATAGAAATATTTCAAATGTTTATTAAAATATCATAACAATAATTTCACTCATGTTCTTTCTGTTATTTTAACAACTATGATCAAGTGATTTGCCTATAATTATGTACTGTACTATAATGGATTTTCCACAGTAGACAAAAAATTGTCTGGGGGGCACGTGCCCCGTAAAACATCCGCCCTTGCATGTTTTACCTGCCTGTGTTATAGATAATGAAACAATACAGTGTTTTGCTTTTTTTACTATTCTACGATAATGATAATGAAAGTTTACCATCAGTTCTAAGTAATATTAGAACTTTTTTAGTAAAAGATAATAAATATTTGTATAGATCTATTGCAAGTAAGTGATATCATTTTTTTGTTATATCATAATTATTTCTTTCTTAATATTGTATTTTATAATTTGTAAATTGAGCATGTTTAAAAACTATTCATCTTATTTTTTCGTTTATATATTCAAAAAAATCATAATATTCAAAACAAAAATGATGAAGTGATTACTGATACAGTAAAAACTGAAACTCAGGAATGGACTTGTAATAGATTTGTTTTATGTGCAATGTTAGAATGGTCCTGAGTTAAAATAAAACTTATTTTATTTGGTCCTAAATATTTTTCTTTTTTTCTCTTATTTCATGATAACTCAGTCACTATTTTTTTCCCTAAAAATTATTTAATTAATTTATTATTATTAATTATGACTGTTGTTTTGAGTACACGAATTTAAAAATTTCCCATCTATGTCTGTCAGTACAATTTACCTCAAATGTATTGATAAGTTAGCCCCTGTATCATAACGGATTGTTTGTAAGTTTTTAGTACTTGATTTTCAATAAATTGCATTACATATTGCTTTGTAAGTGCTTGGTTAACCATCAACTTTTAAAATTCCTTTCGAATCATTCATTTCAATTTAGTTCCAGAACACAGTAGTCTTTACGTGTCTTGGCGTGTCTCCAAAAACAAATCTTCAAAAATCTGTACTTTTGTGATTGTTTTAGTTATCTTCAGCAATTATACTGGAGTTACTCTTATGATTGTTTTCAGTGTACTTCATTTAAATTTTTGGATTCTGGTGTGTTTACATCTGAGTAATAATAAAAAAAACTTTTCATAAATTCCTGTTAATAGGCAAGTCATCTAGTATAGTATAGGTAACGGTTTTAATAGAATATTAATTCTTAAAAACTTAAGTAACAATTACAACTTTTTTTTCATTAATAATTTTTACTCAGAATGAAACAATGGTTTTAAGTACCTAATACATTAGTTCTACGTTTTATTATTATGTTTAACATGGAAATGAAAATGTATGTAATCAGAAATATTTTCATTTGTATAGAAATAACAGTCATTGGAGGCCCTAACTCACCAAGAGTTGTAGAACTTGAAGAATAAGTAAGTAATAGAAGCAAGAAACACATTACAAGGATTTCAAAAATTATCATTGTATATATATATTTTTTTTTCAACTGGCACTCTAGACCATGAAGGTCTTTGGCAGCGTGATGTGGTTATCTTACAAACACGGATTATTCGCCGAAGAAGAGGCAGCCTGGAGGGGTTCTTAACTTCATGTTGCTGCGAACCATGGTGCAGCTAAACATTGCTCCATAGCCAGTCCTTCTCGGGGACTGTTGGAGTAATTCGCCAATGTCCTCACTGAGGAAGAATCAGGTTCAAGGATTGTGACAAACTGGTCTAGATCCATGGTTTATGACTGTTCAGGGCCAACAGGTGCATGAGGAGCTATATGTCTTTTCCTGACTGACTGTCCCTGGACCTGTGTCCAGGAAAAACACAACACGATTCCCAGTTGAGATAAATGAGGTAAGGTCATTACACCGTTGATAATAAGTTTTTGTACTTTGTACAAATCTATATATTTTTAGATGATTTTATTAAGTTTTTCAGCAAATTGAAATTTAGAAATTTTCATTTGAAATTCCACAGAGTTCAGACCCATATCGGCCCCCCTCCCCCTCCATTACTCTTGAAGATGGCCTACATCTAAGGCCGAAATGTCAGCATAATAAAATAAGTTTAGCTTACTTTGTCATTCATTGACGGCACCCCTTTGACCAATTCAATCCATTATTAAAAGTATTCTAATTATAAACTGAACATCCTATACATATAGCAATGGTGATTCACTTGAAATATATATGTACTTATTTTATTTAACAATCTTTTTCACAACTTAAGTTGCTTTAATTCTAAATGTTTTTGGTCGAGTCAGTCTCCTGCCTCACTGCCATGTTCTTCTCTACATCCAGCAACCATCTCTTTGTGGGTCGCCCTTTTTTCTTCCATTTTGTTGGGCTACAGTCAAAAATACTTTTAGGCCATCCTCTGACATTCTCTTTAATATAAAATATTTACATATTGTTAAAATAGAATATGGTAACATCTTTGGCATATACGTACCATAAATATTTAATTCTTTTTTTTGGACAAAATTTATTTTTTAAGGTAGATAGACTACATATAAACTAATTATTTTGAGAAACAACTTTGAGTTGAAGTCATGTGACGTCAATAAGTGTATTACTGTTGAAAACTCATCACTTTATTATAACTTTCCCTTTTTACGTTAGTATTAGATAGTATAGTAGTGTAGTATTATTGTAAAAGAATTAAGAATTGAACCATTTGTGAATGACCTCTATGTAAAATTTTATACTAATCAGAAAACTTGCATGTTTATTGTGATGTTTTAAAAAATGAACAGTACTATTGAAAAACAAATCATTGTAATATAGTAATAACTATTCAGCTTAGTTATATTTGTTATCAAAAGTCTAAATTCTATGTTCTATTATAGTTTCATATATATATAATATTATATATTATAGTTTATTCTATTTTATATATGTATGTGTGTGTGTGTATGATATGCATAGGTAATCATAGTAATTAAATCTTTTGAACAAGAAAAAGGAAGGAACAAGAATTGAAAACATGCATCAACAAATAACCATATTTAAAAATAATCTATTAATAATTATGAGATATTCCAAGTATAAGGAATATTAATTGATAGGTTCAGATTTACCAACAAGATATTAAGTACCTCATCAAATTTTATGGGGTCGTATATATGTAGATTGGAAGTATCAACTGTTGAGTTACTTTAAAAAAAAATAATAATAAGGCTTAGTGATTGATTGTAGCAGGGAAATATGAACAATTTTTTACTCAGCACCAGGATATAATTTTATGATAATTTATCTTTGTACTGATGAAAGTGAAAATGTTCAATTTTAGAGGTTATATATTACTTTTTATCATTAGATAATATTTTATTTTGTGTTTGTTTTTTAATTTTAAACTTCAATATGTTTCATCATTTCACAAAATGTACACAATAAGGTGAACTGTACATATAATATTGCATTTATTATGAAACAGGGAGAGCAAGTGCCTATAATACAAATAGGGGTAGGCTTATGAGGAAGATGAATTGTCAATAAGAAATACAAGCACCATTTGACATGTTTTAATTCTCATTTATTCTAATTTAATTTATTTGTCTTTCATAAGTTTATAGCATTTCCATAGGTGTTATAAAACATTAAATAAAAATACTGACCATTTAACTATATCTCCTTTCTATTATGCCTCTGCTCTTCTACTGCACTTTCATTTCTGCAGCTTCTGAATGAAGATTTTGTTACAACCTTAGAATGCAGTAAGGGAAACACTTGGAATAGTGATTGAGATTGAAGAAGTATTTAATTTTTAGTTCTCTATTTGAAACATCTAAATATTGAAAGGTGGTGTGTTGTATATACTCATGACAATTTAATTTTGGAGGTTTATTAGTTTTTCCTCTTTGCTTGTCTTAGTGTGCATTTATATGTTCTGTCTTGAAACCAAATTTATATAATAATTGTTAGAACATTAGTATTCAACAAAACTTTATTTAAAAGTGTATATCTGTGAACTATCTAGCTGAAAAATGAAAAGTTATATATTTTTATGATATGTAGGTCTAATGCTTAGAATTTTATTACAACTTTTTCTTTGAAATTGACAAACCAAACTTTATATCATTGATTAAAATTTTCTATACAATTAATAACTGAAAAAATAAAAAGAACAAACTTATGAAGAAAAGGAAATCTAATTTACTCAAAACTAAAAATTATGTAAAAAGCATAGGAAGAGTAATAAAAATATTGGAAAGAAAAAGCAATTAAATTGAACCAGTATTAGTAAAGATATTGAGCATCAGATTTTTTGAAAGTACCATTAGGTATTTAATATTGAATTTTTTACTATTACATTATACCACTGTATATACATGGCTCTAACAGTTTCCATTAATCAAGTTATAATGATGCACAATTTAATGGTCAATCATGATTTTGTTTATTTGAAAAAAATGAAAAAAATAATGAAAAGTGGATAAATATGTATTATGAAAGAATTTTATAATTAACTAAATGCCAGACAGCAGAAGAAATGCCTGGCCAAGTAGAAAATAAAGTTTTAAGACATTTTAAAGTCTTCGTTGGAGTATAACAGGTACTTGAAGAAGTAGAAATGAATGAGATACAATTTATATTCATCAGACTTATTGATTTATTTTTTTCTTTAAATAATTTTAAATAAAAATAATGGAGTTATGGATTGCAAAAATTATAAAAATTACGATATTTTTTTAAAATGTTGTTATATAAGCTGCAGCCAAGGTCCCATATTTACTTTCCTTGTTCATTAGATTGCTCAGCTCCAGGCTATCATTTTCTCTGTCTTGATTCTTTCTTTTCTCTTTCTGTAATTTTCTGTTAAATTTTCTTAGGAGAAAGAAGTTCAGTTGGTTCTAGTCAGTCTTTTCAACACAGGTAATCAGTTAGGTACAAGATTTTTTCGAATGATAAATACAATAGTTTCAATTAAAAACAACTTTATAAGCCGATTTAAAAAAAAAAAAAGTATACCTTAAAAAATAATAATTGTGTTTTATGAACTGGGTATTTAGTCAAATTTATAGACATTTATTATTACGCCATTACTTGATTTCTTCTTATTTCAAAAACCTCCCCTCTGGGCACCGAAACAAAATTCTAGTAATCTACGTTATTTTGTTACTGATCCAGAAGCTTGGGTATTTCTTGTACTTAAAAAATTTCGAGAAAGGATTGCTTGATGATTACGCCAATTCTTTTCAACTTATAACATTGCTTTGAATGGCTGTTTAGCAAATAATTCTTCAAAATAAGCAAACAAAATAAAAAGTAAGTAAAAAATTACGAATAATTCCCAAAATTCGCCTCTGAAGGAAAAAAGCGAGAAAGTATGGCAACACTAGCCGAAGCGTTATAATTCAAGTAAATAAAATTGATGGTTTGTTTATTTTATTTATTTATTGTCACTTTATAGCTCATTGGACGAAGCTAAAGTGGGAGTCCTAAATTTTCCAGAAGGTATAATTGGATTAAGGATTTTAAACGAGTACCTGACATTGTACAGGATCGGGACCCCCCATTTTACGTTTCTCTCAATAGACGGCCTAACCAAAGATTTTTTACTCCCTTTGAAAAATCCTAAGGCCACTTGCCGGGATGCGAACTCGCGAACATGTGCATAATAAACTTGTTGAAGTAACGTATAAGACATTACTTTAGTTGAATATCAATTCTTAGCCTTAACTACTAGAAAATTCAACTTCCGTTGATTATTATTAATATTTTGGTTCTTCTAAACACTTACAAATATTAACAAAACGCATTGGCGTTCCTTTGTGGCGTTCAGAACTATCTCTTATTGGAATGGCATTGAGCATCTTATTACCAAACAAGGATAACTTGTGTGTCATTTAGTTGCATCATCGAAGAAGGAATGTGTACCTTATCTACTTTTATCTGGAGAAGAAATTTGCAAAGAACGACTAATAAAATGTTATTTTGTCACAAATGGTCCACCTCACAGAGGGAGCTTGTATCTTAATAAGTAAATATATACTATATATAAACTTCTTAAATATTTTTAAGAATATATAAAAGAAGAGAAAAAGGCCGGGATTCGAACCCGGATCGCCCGCGTCTCTGGTGCTCTAACCAACTGAGCTAACCTGGCTTACGAACTTACAAGGCGTGTTACGAATCCATTTTCTTCACGAGTCTTCTATATATCCCCGTATTCTCGCAATTTTTGCGATGAATACCCAGGTTCGAATCCCGGCCTGCGCAAATCTTTTCTCCTCAAAATAAAAATATTTAAAAATTATCACCATCATAAGAATAATAAATATAAAATTGACGAGTCCTGAACTTGAAAGTCAACGAAATCCTAATTAAAGTTAAATGAACATTCTTCCTCTTGTATACATCGCAAAAATTACGGGAATATAGGATCGATGAAGATAATGGAGTTGTCTGGCTGTGTTACTACGAGTCAGGTTAGCTCAATTGTTTAGACCACCGCGCTACAGACGCGGGCGACCCGGGTTCGATTCCCGGTCTGGAACGTAGATGAGGGATTTATTACAATAGGAAATTAAAGCAAGCCACGGGAGAGGTACCGCTGGGCACCATTCTTCTTCATGCCTTTCGTGTCATTTTGTATTATTTTCCTTTCAGCCAATCAACTGATTGTCAATTATTTGTATTTGACAGGTGTGGATGAAAAGATAAGAGAAAAAAAAATCAATACACATCTCATGGAATGCAATACACCTCGAACGGATCTCATTACCGCGTAGGGGAGCGTCTCACGCGTAGGGGGGGAGCCCACGCCGGGAGGGCGGATGTGGGCATAGTCGGTAGAAATTCCCTGGAAGTTCCTCCCGGCTAAGTCCAATAAGCTCGCTGACCAACAAAGAGAGTGCCCCCTGGCTTGCTGGAGAGATGCGACGTAGTTAGAACACCCTATTCACCTTACATTTTATTTCACCATGTACCACTTATAGTCATGGATCTTTCTGAGGTAAAACGTTCATTATCCGGAGGCAAACTAGTCCACCGCTCGCGTCTCCGGGTGGGACTGCTTCTGGGGATTCATGGCGCAGGTTGAAATATAGAGATTTACGGAATACACTTAAATATATAAATGTCATACAAATATATATGTATGAAAATATCATACACGTATGTATGGCAAGCATCAAAAGCGGATTACTCCATATTTCAAAAAACTTTAGCTTGTTTATTCAAGCAATCCGAAACCTCAGGTTCAAAATCGGAATAAAAAAATGAGGATTAAGTCCGCAAAGTGTCGTGTCAAATGAAATTGATTTGGTATTAATAAAATTATGAAAAAGTCAATTTTCGAAGTTTTGGAGTTATTCACTCATGATCCTGAACATAATATATGAAATATTATGTATGCAAGTAATGTAAGTTAAGTAAAGTAATATAATGCAATGTATAGTTATGCAAAGCTATGAAACACAATACAATACAAAATATTAAATATAGTAATGTTAATAAGGCTCGGTGTCGGTACTACCGATCTCTGCTTACAAACCTCCGTCCACGGACCACCACCCAAACACAAATCCGCCAGGTAACTCTTAAGCAATCTTCCCAGCTACACCTCAGTCTACCCCTCAGAAGCTTCCCAGTCGGTATAGCACAAAATATTAGTGTAATAAAAATATATTAATAAACGAAAATGAAGATGTTATCATAATTCATAAGACAGCTATCTATACATATGTTCTAATGAATTAATAACATATAACATTTTCGTCTATGGAAGGTAGTGGGTCATTTTTTATGTGTAAATGTCACCTGAGAATGAAAAATTAATTTAAAAATATATCTAATCCTTACAATCCAAAATCCTTCGTAAAATCCTCAATGCTCCTTATTATGTCACAAAAAAACTCATCCATCATGATCTTAATATCCCATATGTTGCTGATTTGGCCCAAACTAGATACCTATCCTTCCATGAAAAGCTCCATACACACTTGAATCCGTTAGTCTCTCGACTTGCTTCCCATAACATCCCTGATAACCCTCCGAGGCGTCTGAAAAGAAGATGGCCTTCTACTATAAAACTTCATTGGAGTGCTATAAATGGATAGTTTCTCCACAAGTGATTTTTTTGTTCATGTCGTTTGTTCATAAAGCAGATTTACTTGATGTAATATAATTACAGTTGTAAATATCAATAAAAAAAAAATATGCATCTATGTATCATATTTCTTAAAAACCCTCGTTCTACCGAACCAATAAATCAATTTTGTTTGATCTGAAAGGATTTGAAGTTGATAAAAGCCGTGCAGAATGCAGACCTGTGATTACTTCTTTATTCAACTAAAATTATTAAATCTTTTTTTTTTATTACAAAACCTAACATATTGTTTCAAGGACAAACACTTAACCTCTGAACTGTTGTCCATGTAATCGCACTGAAACTCAAGGACGTGGTATAATCTTGTAGTGCAATCTTTCCAGGATGTATTACATTTATAACTTTTATCCTACAGATCTAGAAGTTTGATACGAATATATCACTACAAAACTACTTGTTAACTTCAGAGACAATCAACTCATTTTAATCTTTTGCAATTTATCAAGTACGGGACTAAGGATTAATTAAAAGAAGAGACGAAAGAAAGAAACATATTAAATTATTTTTTTGGGGGGGTGGACTAAGACGATATTATTATTTTTAACATTGTAAAAATCATTGTTTTTCTATCGTTTATTATTATTATTATAAAACAATGAGATCATACTTCATCTCACTTCTCCAAAGTCCAGAAGCTGCCAGAAAATGCCAAAACGATAGTAATATGAAAGTAACTAAATTACAATAGATATTTTTAAATTCACAATTCAAATCGTGGGATAAAACTGAGGAATTTTCTGTTTAAAGATAATATACCTGCATCCTCGGTGAATAAGTGCTTAAGTCGAATTTTCTCCATAATGGGTTTCATGGACTTAGAGAAGCGGAACAGTGTTATTTTCGTGGTGATTAATGGACTAATTCAAGTGTTTGCTTGAAATGGAGTTGTTGCTCATATTACAACCTCATTTCAAGCCAGAAACTATGAGAATGGCACGATTACGCTTCTCTCAATAGTTATCTCTCTCTAGACAAATTTCTACTAAACCACTTATTTATGGGGGCTATAGATATAAAACAAGATTTTTTCGACAAATTTAGAAATTTCGTCTGAAAATTCATTAACATCTCACAGGAGACCTGAACTATGATGAATATTAATTATACTTTATAATCATTAAATTTATTTGGAATATAACAACTTGTATATTTTAATAATAACAATAAAAAAACGTTTTTATGTGGCAAATATTCTTCCCACTCTTAGGCAAGGTCGTTGTTCCAGGTGAAGGAGGCCAGTCTGAGCCGGTTTGTCGTAGTGAAGAAAACAGGCCCGCTGTATCTCAGCAGAAAAGGTGAGGAAATGGATTTGTAGGTTATATTTGCCAATTTTATGATAAATTGTAAATAGTAAAATTCATTTAAATTATTTTATTCATTATGAAAGGGGTTGTTTAGCCCAGGTTTACACACGCGTGTCATCAGGTAACACGAAACTGTTCCACCTACGATAAGCTGAAACAGTTGTGTTATTCGGCGAATCCTCCTACGAACTATTCGAACATGTTTCTCAGAATTAGATAATTAAATGGTAACCATCTCTTGTTACATGGTATACCATTCTTGACATACTATGAATTTTTTTTTTATTGATAAAATAATTAAATCATCAATCAAATACAGCTTTTCAATTCATCAACAATTTTGTTAATAATGTTGCAATATCTCTTTATTCATTAGATTGAGAACAATCTCTGGCATACCATCGTCCGGAAGTTGTTTTCAATCTAAGTAGCTGTTTCATTAGCGACATTGTCGTGGAAACGAGTTTGATTTTATTTATTTCTCTCCAAAATTTCAAAACTATTAAACCCCAAATTTATTTTTAAATCTACAATAATTTATTTATTCATTAGGATTCATAATCATTTCCTGTAAGTTCGCTATCCTAGTAACTGTTGTTTATTGTAAATGTCCACGTTGCCATGTTGTATAATGTTGTATAACTGGCCAGGGACACCAACCAGTGTACATCGCTCTCTTTAATGCTTTCACGTTATTAGTGCAGTGTCATTAATTCAGTTTTCAATCATTAATATCAGGATAACCATACTATATATTTACATATATATAACATATATACGTGAATATATACGTGTATAAATTTCTACAGGCGGTAAAGTTTAGTGAAGGAATATTGGAAATTATTGCGATTCCAAGTATAAACAGTTCGAGCCACAACACTAGGCTATCTCTTAAGCCCTACAGGATTAAAACCGGGTGCCGTAACAACAACTCTTTCCGTAAGTCACTAGCTATTTATTTATTTAGGCACAATGGCCGTTTGCTCCAAGTGCAATAATATCATTGCGCGTGACGATAAAAATAATATATGTTGCTCAAAATGCAATTTAATTTTCCATGGGCGGTGCTGCAGTCTCAGCGATAAGGAGATAGAGGGCATAAAATTGTCAAAAACACAATGGCTGTGCGCTAAGTGTGAGCAGGCCAATAAAAACTCTGATGCCGGGGAAAAACAAATTTCCGGTAAATCAATACAACCCTCACTCATGGAAATATTATCAGCAATAAAACATTCTGATCATAATGTCCAGGGGGAGATTAAGAAGATCAAGGTGGAAATGAATGAGAGACTTACTTCGATCGAAAAACACCTAGAGGGCCAAAATAAATATATCGAGGAGATCTTAGCGGAAAATAAAGCGCTCAAGGCACGAGTGGGGAATTTGGAGGCACGCTTGAACAAAAGTGAACAGGGCCTATTATCTAAGTGCCTTGAGATACGTGGGATCCCCATACGAGCCGGAGAGACTCCTTCTGGTCTAGTCGCAAGCATCGGAGCAGCCCTGGGATTAAAACTAAATATCGAGGACCTGGACACGGTGCAGCGCCGTAGGGCTAAGAATGACGATCCCCGACCCCCACCAATCATCGCACGCTTCACACGACAATCAGTGAGGGACGACCTAATACAAAAAAGAAAAGTTAAGCGAGATTTCTCCACCCGAGATATAGGTTGGCAGGAAAACGACTGCCACCGCATTTATTTAAGTGAGGAAATGACAGGAACTAATAGGCACCTCTACTGGCTTGCACGTCAGAAGAGGGCGGCGGGGAAAATAAAATATGTCTGGTTCTCTGGGGGTAGAGTGCGGTGTAGAAAAGAAGATGGACACCGAGTGGTCTACATCGATCAAGCTCAAGACCTGGATATTTTCGAATGACTAGTGAAGACCGGTATGCCTTCATGCCTCACGGATAACCATGACTCTCACAACGGCGCTCACGGGTTCATCTTGAATCACCCCCACAAACTCAAACGTTCTATAAAAATTTTATTTTTTCCAATGTATAATATTGCGAAATTGACTTTTTTTCCTCACATAAAACTAGTTTTCATTCTTTATTTAATCTTATATCTTTTTTTTGTTGTCTGTTGTTTAACTTATTTTTTTATCTATGTATCATTTTTCCTTTCGCTATTCCTTAATTTCAATATCCCTTCATTAGCATCAAGATCTATAGCGGATTTTAATAATAACTCGCCTCGGATAATCTTCTCTCCGCATTTTCAATCTCTTCAATTAGCTCTGCCAATAAAACTCACTCCCCATAGCTTCCTCTCCTCAATTACTGAGAGCTTCTCTTCTGCTTCCCCACCATGTCTAATGTCCTAACCTCCTGTCACATTAACTCCCAATCCTTGCCCGCTCACTTTGACGAATTTCAGCAATATTTTACCCAAAATTTTTTCCACACCATTGGAATCTCAGAAACTTGGCTAAAACCCTATATCCCGTCCTCCACTGTTTCCTTACCTGACTATTCCTTCCTCCGCCACGACCGAGTTGACCGGACTGGAGGAGGTGTAGGTCTTTACGTCCATAATTCCCTAAAATCACGCATCCTGTTTTCCTCACCAGTGTCCAATTTCCCTCACATAGAATTCCTTGGTGTCGAGATTTCATGCAAACCCAATCCTCTCCTATACGTTGTAGTGTATCGCCCTCCTTTGGTCCCTTTTGATCCTATCTTTGAGTCGATCCTTTATAACCATGTTCCTCTCTACGACCACATAATAATCTCCGGTGACTTTAATACCAATCTTCTGGTTCAATCAAATGACAAAATATATCTTGAAAACCTTTTTTACTCTCTGCATCTCTCCATTGTCTCTTTCTCTCCTACCCATCACACACTCCGATCTGACTCCTGGTTGGACCTGTTCATCATTGACTCATCCCAGAGACTCCTTTCTTCCTCACAATTACCTGTCCCTTTTTTGTCCTCTCACGATTTAATCCAAATCTCATATAATATTCATACCCCAGAAATCCTACCGAAAACTATAACATTTCGCAATCTAGACGGACTCACTTCTGAAAATATATCTCCTTCCCTCGAAACCCTGAATTGGAACCAAATTTATTCCTGTACCACCGTCGATTCAATGGTCGACATACTTACTGCCAATCTTAAAAGCATCCTGGATACCCACGCTCCTCTCAAATCCATAACCTTCCGCCACCCTCCTGCTCCTTGGATGTGTCAAAAAATTAAAGACCTGCAAAGGAAACGTGATGCTGCTCGTAGACGCTTTAGACGCACTAGGCTTACCGATGACTACCAAGCGTTCAGGGCTCTTCGCAATTCGACACAATCTACAATCAGACAAACAAAATCCAAATACTTCCACGAAGCCCTTTCCACTGCTCCCGATCCTAAATCTAAATGGCAACTCCTACGAAAGCTCGCCCTTTGCAATCCAACATCCTCTAGAGCCTTCCCCGCTTCTCCTGACGAAATGAACTCATATTTTTTGTCTGCCTCAATTAACTCATCAAAATCCTCCTCCTCCGTCTTTTCATCAACGCCATCTTTCAACCCCGACAATTTCTATTTCTCAGACATATCACCTACAGACATTATTTCCTCCGTTCTTAAATCCCGCTCCAGTTCTACCGGATTAGATGAGATACCCGTCAAACTACTCAAATTATGCCTCATTGATATCCTACCTGTCTTACTTTTCATTTATAACTTCTCACTACAAAAAGCAGTATTCCCGACTTCCTGGAAAAAATCCCTAGTCCATCCTATAAATAAAACCCCAACCCCATTATCTCCCAAGGACTACCGGCCAATCTCCTTACTTTCCAACCTTTCCAAACCTCTCGAAAGAATAGTCCAGTCTCAAATATCAAATTTTCTCGAACAGTCCAAACTCCTCGTTCCGCTTCAATCAGGCTTTCGCCCTGGTTTTTCCACTCAATCTGCCCTTACCAAAATCACCAATGACATATATAAAGCCATGGACAACAGACAAATAACCGTGCTAATCCTCCTAGACTTTTCTAAAGCTTTCGATTCCTTGGACCATTCTATCCTTTTCTCCAAACTAAAGTCATTGTCTTTTTCCTACAGTTCTATTCTATGGTTCCAATCCTTCCTCTCGGATAGGTCCCAAGCGGTCTCTATGCCCAACCAACCCCTTTCCTGTTTCCGTACTCTATCCTCAGGTGTGGCTCAGGGCTCAAGCATCTCTCCTCTCCTTTTCAACTGTTACATCAATGATCTTCCTAAATCTGTTCACCACTGTTCCTACCATCTATATGCTGACGACTTCCAAATCTATTTATCCTTTCCTCCATCCGGGCTTTCATATGCGTTCGCCAGTGTTCAGCAAGACCTAGATCGAATCAGTACCTGGGCAAAGCTGAACAAACTGGAACTGAACGCAATGAAAACCCAGGCCATCGTTCTAGGTTCCAACTCTCTCCTTGCAACTATCCCCACCCTTCCAACATTAATCCTAAACGACCACCCCATCAGTTTCAGCTCCTCCGTTAAAAACCTAGGCATTACCATCGACCAAAACCTTTCCTGGAAACCACATGTCACCCAAATATCCCGACGAATAATTAGTTCCCTAAAATTATTCCATCGTTCCCGGCATCTCCTTACTCAACCTACTCGGAAGCTGCTCGTATCATCCCTCATCTTCCCCCACTTCGACTACTGTAGTGTGGTATACGGGGGCCTCTCGAAAATGCTTGAGAGCCGCTTAAAAAGAATAATGAACTGCGCTTTAAGATTTGTCCTCGGTACTCCGAGGCGATCCCGGGTGTCACATCACTATGATGAGTTAAAGTGGCTCTTCCCTCCCATCCGTAGACAATATTTCCTTAGCGTTTTTCTATACCAATCCATCAACTTGCAACACCCTTCATATATCTATAGTCTCCTCCCATTCAAATCCTCTGTCCAGCTGCACAAAACAAGATCTCGCCTTTCCGATTTCTACATTCCTTCCCACAGAACTAAGGCATTCGAGCGCTCCTTCCTCGCCCGCTCCACCACTGTGTGGAATTCAATCCCTCCTTTCATCCGCCATTCCTCTTCACTAGCTTCATTCAAATCCCTGCTTTTCCATCATCTCTTGGCATCTCAAAAAGTCGCTCTCCAAGCAGGTCAAAGGTATGCTTGAATATAACAGTATTGTAAACTCGATCCCGCTACCCTTGTTTTGTTTATTTTTCCTACATCAACGATGATACCGACTTTTTAAATATATTATCGCATACTATGCCAATCAATTATCTTAGTTAGTAATTTCGTCATCAACTACTGTATTAATATTATTAATCATTAGTTTGGTAATATAAATATATTTATTTTTTACAATTAGTTAAAAAGCAGTCAAGTTCGTTGTATTTTACTTATTTTTTTTCTTATCTATTTCTATTTTTACCATGTTTTTGTTCACACTTGATTATTTCATGATTTGTGTTATTATGTAGCCTTCTGGCCAGATGAATGTTATGTTTTTTAATTTGTCCATTATTGTTATTCTAAAGGGACTTGGTCCCAGAATAAAGTTTATTTTCTATTCTATTCTATTCTATTCTATAATAGCTAGATCGAAAACAATTTATTAGAAAAGCATTGAAATTTTTTTTCTGAGATAATAATTACCCCTTTTTCGTATAACCCAATTGCCTTTGTTTCCTTTTTAAAACCAACTTGGATCAGATAAACAACCACTTACACATTCATCATGTTAAGCGGAATATATATCTGATGTCATGACATGACAGGTGTAAACCCGGCGTTAGAATTGTTGAAGACCATAGGCATCACGAGAGGGAGGGGGGGGGTTATTGGGGATGTAACCCCCCATTGCTTAGAAGAGATTAAAAAAAAAATTGTAAGTAACAATTTAAATAAAATAAAACTTTGAAGAATTTTACTTTTTCAAAGTGAGTATTGTGGGATTACAGAAATAAGGGTCAATAATGCCAAAAACCGAACAAAGAAAGTGCAAATACACATGCGAACAAAGTGTATTTTAATGAATAAAAGGTACACTAAAATGAAAAACCAAAACGTAATACTGTTTATTCACAATTAATTATATTATTATAGCGGCAGTATTGGCATCTAGCGGCAACAATAAGATCGCAAATGTGAGAAGAACAGTTTTGACAATTCTTAGAATCTAGAAGTAAAGCCTAGAAAGTTCCATATGCAATTAAGTATAGTAAGTTATTGTAACCAATAAATAGGGCTATTTGTATTCAAAAGCTATTTCTTGATTGTCCTTCCAAAAAACGAAATAACGAACGAAAATAACATTTATAACTTCCAAAATAACATTTATAAAAAATAATAATCTATTTATTTAATTTGAAGCTACATTATTATAATACCTACTATATATATTATACCTATATTACGAGACATATTTTTTGAAGGGAGTAATATGTTGGAGTGGTTGACTGGTGGAGGTTAACTCCCCCATGAGTCAACTCTAGTTACCCCACTGTTGAAGACTATATTTATAAGCAATTATTCATTCGATCCTGAATTCATATTTTTAAAATAAAATTAAGTGCATCAAGCGAACGCAGAATATATTTTTCGCGAGTTGGGGATGAGATTTGATAAGAAGTTGCGTTATCATCTGGATCTTAAAATGGCCAATACGTTTTAATTTTTGCTATTTTGAATTATTTGATTGAGTATTTGTATTATTTGAACTATAAAATTGATTATTTATGTTTTTTTATTTCAACATTATAATTCATAATATAAACCTTATGTTGATGGGTAAGAAAGATAAACAATGAAAAATTAATGATTCAGATTTATAGAGTAGAAAAATAGTAAGTATGGGCTGTGCCCGCGACTTCGTCCGCGTGGAATAGTGACTGGGCAGCATTTTTAAATTTTTAGGCTAATTATTTTGCAGGTATTCGACAACATTCCCTCCACGCCTGACAAGATTTGTTCATTTATTTGGTTAACTATCTCATTAGTCGGTGCCAAATTTGCCCTTTTACACAGCCATTCTCGATTGCCCATATTTATTTGAAGATCAGAATAGACATTATTTTTTAGATCATCTGTATTATCAACAATTTGACAGAACTCACATCTCAGTGTAATCATGTCGTTATTGTCTGCTGGCATACATTCTTTTCCGATTATTAGAAGAGCAGCTGCATATAGCCGTGCTTGAGAATCATTGTGAAGTTTTAGTCGCATATTTGTAGTGAGACCAAACTTTTTTACGTGTACCCATAATAAAGATGCTTTCAAACAGGCATTTATTTCATCATTCTAGTAATAACCGGGAGAGTCTGTCTAAAGTCACCAGCTTAAAGCACCACCATCCCTCCCATGATACCCTGTTTGCCTTTGATATCTTTCATTGTGCGATCTAGTGCTTCGATTGCTCTTTTATGGGATATCGTACATTCATCCCAAACCAGCAGGTTACACTGCTGTAACATTCTTCCGCACTCACTGCTTTTGCTAATGTTACACAATGGTATTTCCTCATGAGCTAAGTTCAATGGTAGTTTTAGAACTGAGAGCGCTGTTCGTGCCCCACTATGGAGCGTAGCAGCTATTCCAGAGGAAGCTACTGCAACATTAACTCCTTTATCTTTCCGGATTCGGGCTAGTAGTAAATTTAAAAGATAGGTTTTGCCAGTGCCTCCAGGAGCATCCAAAAAGAACAAACCTCCTTCACCACTGGCAATTTTTTGAATAACTGTGTCAAAAAATAATCTTTGTTCTGAATTTAAAAGTGGAAGGGCTTCTGTCATTTGTTGCATTAAAGAAACAGTATCCTAATCTAGTTCTTGCATTAAATCACTACTAACTTCTCCAATTCTTTGTGGTCACCTCATTCCAAAATCGGATACATTTTTCCGGTAATAGTAATCACTTGGTCTTCAACCTTTGTTAGTACGTCATTGTAAATTAAATCATTGCATGATCCGCCATGTCATTTTTATACTTTTCCCACAATTCTTGAGGGTCTCCATGTTGCTGTTAATATAGCGAACAGCTCTCTCTCCCCTTGGGCGCAGATTTGCATTGTGCAGCCTCTTCCAGAGTTGTAGCCCAATGATTATCATTCTCTAATAACCCTCTTGCCTCACATGCCTCTCGAAATGTTGAAAATTCTTGATTATTGAGCTTTTTGAGATCTTTGAAAGAGGTTGGGTGTAAAAGCATTAAAACATGTTCCATCCTCTATTTCTACCCCTTACAACTCTTGTTTAGCATTAAAAATTAGCCTATATCCCTTCTCAGGCTCTAGACTATCTCTGTACCAAATGTCATTTAAATCGGTTCAGTAGTTTAGGTGTGAAAGCGTAACAGACAGGCATACAGAGTTACTTTCGCGTTTATAATATTACTATAGATAATAATTAAATTAAAACTTAATATAGGGGGTTACATATAGGGTGCTTTATAAGGTAGGTCTGTTGGCCATCCCCCTGATCTTGCCATCTTCAGTGTCTCTGTCCTTTCTGTAGGTATATCACCCCCTCCTATGTTCTGCTGCTTTCTGCCTATTTGACCCTTTGATACCTGGTTTTTGTGACCTTCATTTCCCTTATTTTCTCAATTATTATTTCTTCTTAAACCTAACATGGCTTGTATGATGCATAGCAGTATGAATAATAAAAACATAATTTATTTTCATAGTATTAAAAATTGTGTTTGTTTGTTTTTTAAAATCAAAAGGGAAAATATGTTATTTAATTTTTCAGAGCATTAAATGTAAACCATATCTTTAGTTGTATGTTTGTAAAATATCATAGCAGTTACAATATTATATGTCGGCTTATGAAATATCTTGTTGAGTTAGCTCTATTTTTATAAATTACCAATCTGCATTTACTGCCATGTTGGGGTTATTTATTTTATAACTTTACTCTTTGTGCTTTGAATGTTTTAATTGTTGTCAATCTATTTATTCTTGTAGATTTTAGAATAGCAGTAACCAAAACTGGAAAAACATATCTATATCATGATTCAGGTATGCTATTATATTATTAACAAAGCATTCATAAATGTAAAGTTATTCATTAATGTATTTCTTATTCACTATCTCCAAAATAAATCTGTAGCCCCAGTAAATAAATTATTTTGAATTTTGCCCAAAATGAGTTAATTTTACGAAAGCGTGATTGTTTCATTCTTGTGGTGCATAAGGCTATGTCAGGCCTTTACTTGAAATGGAGTTATTGCTTAAATTATAACACCAAGCTACCTTATAGTTATTAAGTTATCCTATTGTTGAAAATAATTTGTAAATTATATATTACTATAATGTTTTTTAGATGATAAATGATGCTCGAAATTGAAAAGTAACAATTGATATTCATTTAAAAAAAAAATAAATACCGCAGACTAGCAAATATGAAAGATATAGATTAATCACTAAAATAGAGCCACAAACTCAAAAAGAAACACTATTATTTATTATAATGCAATTGGGAAAAACCACAATGCAAAGCCTTATGTTTCAAAGAATACACCTACTTACCAGTCGACGTTTCGCCTATTCAGGCATTATCAAGACACCAAAATCAAAAAGGGGTTATGTGAATCGCATCTCGAAGAAAAAGGTGCAATACATCCCAACGATTAACAGCCCAAACAGGCTCCAAACATGAGACAGCACACCACCACCAAGATGTTCAACATACAACTGAACGAAAATAATCATTAAATAATCATGGATTATTTTCGTTCAGTTGTATGTTGAACATCTTGGTGGTGGTGTGCTGTCTCATGTTTGGAGCCTGTTTGGGCTGTTGATCGTTGGGATGTATTGCACCTTTTTCTTCGAGATGCGATTCACATAACCCCTTTTTGATTTTGGTGTCTTGATAATGCCTGAATAGGCGAAACGTCGACTGGTAAGTAGGTGTATTTTTTTAAACATAAGGCTTTGCATTGTGGTTTTTCCCAATTGCATTATAATGATATAGATTAAGTTTGAAATTAAATCAAATTTTTAATATTATATTGAATAAATACAAATGATAAATTTAAATATACATACATTATAGACTTGACAGATAATACACCCATTTCCAGCCTCTACTATCCAAAAAAAAAAGTACTTGATATGATTACTTATTTATATATGTACATTTTAGTTGCAAATTGATCACAAAATTTTACAAAAGCACAAATTAGAAACATGTATGCACACATTTAAATATTTTTTTTTTTTAAAAACTCTACATAAGCAAATGCACATAACTTTTTTGATGCTTTTCTATCAACAAAATTAAAAACTTAATTTTTCATAATCATACCCGCTTTGTAACATAATTTTTTAATAATTTTGTTAAATTGTTAATTAAGAATATTTTAATGTGTATTATTAAACTGTAGGTATTGATATTTGCCATTGCTGCAGTGTTGGTGTCAACTGTCCCTACAAAACAACCTCAAACGTAAGTAAACATGTAAACAGATGAAAATAATAAAGGTTATTTTTATAAGATCTTTCATATTTTAAAAATTAATTTAATGAAATGAAAATGTGTTGACACCTAATTTGGATAGATTATTATTCTATCAAACCAAGGAAGACTTCTCTGTTCTCTCCAACCCTAGACTGAACATTTTCTCTTACATTGCCATTTTTAGAAAATAAGCTTGAAGAGTATTTCCTTCAATGTCATTAGTTTAGTTAATTGCCGCTCTATCTCTAGGATAATTTATTATTTATTAATCTTCAGAAATTTAATCCTAATGATTTTAGTTGATTATAACCTTCAGAATTTCGTTTTTTTTTTAAATTGGTGTAATTAAGAATTTATATTTTTCAGTTCTTCTACAACAGCAACACCTAAAGATGGTAACACCTCCAAAGATGAAGTGGTTAAATCTTGGCCGAAAATATTCTATTTAAGCATGGATCCGAATGATCCAATTGTTTGTTTTTCTGGAATAAAATTTAATTTTACAGACGATGAAAATAAAACAACTTCCGAGGAAGAAAAGTAAGAAAATACTAATTCAATTGATTAAACATTATAATTCTCAATATATATATATATATATATATACATACATACATATATATATATATATATATATATATATATATATATATATATATATATATATATATATATATATATATATATGCATTTACAAAGATAGTTTAATTAAGTCTTTATATATATTAAGCAATTTATAATTATGATTCATATATTGTAATCATGAAAGAATAAACAGTTTTTTGTTTTTAAATAAACAAAAAAAAGATTCAAAAGACCTTATATACGGGGCTAAAAATTGAAAAAAAGATTAAAATACTTGCCTAAGCTATTTCCAATTTATTTTAAAACTTATTTTTAAACTATTTAATTAAGAAAACTTATTTTTTCTGTCCTCGTTCTTTCATTTATTTACAAACAGGAAAGATAGAGATTATATGATTATTTAATTATATGATTCTTTTCATTATTAGTAGGTGTTAATAGGTTAATGTACTGTTTTAAAATCTGTATTAATGGCATATTAAAAATTTAATGAAAAAAAGATTTAAAGTCTATGCTTATAGGAACAACCAACAAATATTCACTCTTAGCAAAGATCCATTATATCCAGTCACGTGCAGGAAAGGAGCTGCACCAGTTTCTTTAACAGATACTTTCACTGTAGTGGAAGATGAGAATGGAGGTAACATCACTAACGGTAAATATCAAGGTTAAACATTGTTCTAATAACAATTTATTGAATCATTATCTATTAAAATAAATTTCATTCGTTCAATCTTTTTCTTTTATTTTAAAATAGAAAATAATTAGCTCACCGCTTTTCAGTCTATTTGAAACCAAACTGAATAAAAATGTCAGAAAATAATTTTATATATCTAAAAAAATTTAAATTTGAAAGTCTGATTTTTTTTCGTTATAAAAATGTATTTGTAAAAGGGTAATTAAAACTGTTATTTCCAAAACCTTAGTCAAGCTATCTATCAAAAGTACATAAATTTTTTATTTTCAAGTTAATAACCTAATCTGTACATGTTTATTTTCCAGTGACTTGTATAAGAAGAGATTACGAAAAAAATGTTTCCGCAATATTCATCCACCAAGCTGGGCCATTGCACACAGCATGGAATGTTTTCAATAGTTCCATACCATATGGATTCATGACTGTTAAAGATTATAGCAATATAGATGAAAAAAAAGTTTTAAAAGAATTCGAAGTTGGTAAGTTGGTAATAGTTTTAATGAAATAACTTTAATATTCTGGTAAAGGTAGTAGAATAATAAAATGCACCATTATAAAAAATAATTATTATTTTTCTATCAACTATTAATTATTTTTCTATTATGTAGTTGGTAACATTATATTAAATTTTTTATAACATACAAAATTTGATTTTTTAATAATTTATTTACAGACTGTGCAGAATATGGAATTGATACCGGTGATAAGGGTCTTTGTCCAGGGTTGGCTGCTTCTTTGTGTGGTTAACTTAAGATTGTGCCAAGACTATGCATAATTAAATGCATTTATTAATATATGTATTATATAAGAAAAATAAATAAAATGCAACTTTTATAACTAAGGCTATGTCACTTAAGTTAATAACTGTTAAATCGCTTGTAATTTATTTATATTAAAAATAATCTATTTATAACTGGCTGTATAGTAATCTAATTAAAACCAACCTTTACAAGTTTCAACATTAAGATTATTGACATAGTAATTTAAATAAATATATTTTAAAAACCTGTATCTCTGAAACCCAAGAAGGGTCTTGGGTTGACTATGTGGCATATACTATACTGTTTCTAGGATAATGGTTATGAAGGTAAGTGATTTATCAAAGATCAAGCTAACCACCAGGTTATTCTTCCTATTAAGGGTACTCACTTTATAGAGGCTGGGTGGGCCCTTGGAGGGTTACCACATTCTACAGGATTCATCCCCAGATCTTAAACAGATTAAATTAATTATTTGCCATAACCGGATTTCAACATGGAACCTATAGCATGGCAACTCAGTGCTAAAAATTAAATATATACATTTAATTTAAGGTGCAGGATGGTGGTGGTTCCATCCCCTAGTCCTTGTGTTGCAATTAGGGTTCTACCGATATTACCGATATGGGTACAGTATCGATACTTTTCCTTTCGATACCAATATTTTGGTATCGATACATTTCTTCCGATATTTTAGCGATATCGGTATTGAAAACTAAATATCGAAACAATTAACTGCTCCTCCAAACGAAACCTGAATAAAAAGTTGTATATATCCTACGGCACATTCTTTCCATATTCTCAAAAATATCTGTACATATCACAGAAATTAATTAATAGAAATAAAAATAATACATATGCATAGCAAAGAAAAATTCGTTCGATACCAGAAGAACAGGGTACTCTTTCAATATTCTAATAATATTTTCCGATACTTCACAGATGGCTGATATCTAAATTTTTTATTATGTTATTAACCCTATCTGTACACATCAGGGAAATTAATTATAAGAAAAAAATAATACACATACATAGTAAAGAAAAATTCTTTCGATACCAGAAGAACAGGGTACTCTTTCGATATTCTAAAAATATTTTCCGATACTTCACAGATGGCTGATGTCTAAATTTTTTATTATGTTATGAACCCTATCTGTACATACCAGGGAAATTAATTAAAAGAAAAAAATAATAAATATACATAGTAAAGAAAAATTCTTTCGATACAGAAGAACAGGGTACTCTTTCGATATTCAAAAAATATTTTCCGATACTTCACAGATGGCTGATATCTAAATTTTTTATCATGTTATGAACAATATTTGTACATATCCGGGAAATTCATTAAAAGAAAAAAATAATATATATGCATAGCAATGGAAATTCTTTCGATACTAGAAGAACAGAGTACTCTTTCGATATTCAAAAAATATTTTCCGATATTTCACAGATGGCTGATATCTAAATTTTTTATTATGTTATGAATCCTATCTGTACATATCAGGTACACATTTCTTTTAACTTATTTCCCTGATGTGTACAGATATTGGTCATAACATAATAATAAATTTAGATATTAGCCATCTGTGAAGTATCGGAAAATATTTTTAGAATTTCGAAAGAGTACCCTGTTCTTCTGGTATCGAAAGAATTTTTCTTTGCTATTCATATATATATATATTATTTTTTTCTTTTAACTTATTTCCCTGATGTGTACAGATATTGTTCATAACATAATAAAAAATTTAGATATCAGCCATCTGTGAAGTATCGGAATATATTTTTAGAATATCGAAAGAGTACCCTGTTCTTGTAGTATCGAAAGAATTTCCATTGCTATGCATATATATTTTTTTTTCTTTTAATTAATTTCCCGGATATGTACAAATATTGGTCATAACATGCGTGTATATTATTTTTTATCTTTTAATTTCTTTCCCCGATATGTATAGATAGCGTTAATAACATAATAAAAAATTTAGATATCAGTCAACTGTGAAATATCGGAAAGATCTTTCGATACTTTGAGAATATCGAATGAGTACCATATTCTTCTAATATCGAAAGAATGTCCTTTCCTATGCATGTATATGTTTTTTTTTCTTTTAATTACTTTCCCTAATATGTACAGATGGGGTTCATAACATAATAAAAAAATTAGATATCAGCCATCTGTGAAATATCGGAAAGATCTTTCGATACTTTGAGAATATCGAATGAGAACCATATTATTCTAATAAAAAATAAAAAATAAAAGGTCTTTCACTATTTGATTGATTATCCAATGTGTGACGTTTTCCTGGCAATGGAATGTTTGTAGCCATTTGACGAGCCGTGCTTTTAAACGACTAAAAATCTTCCGATACCGACTGATATCTATATTTTCTTTCGATATTTTCTCGGTATCGATACTTTGTTCCGATATATCGCAAAGGCCTGGTATCGATATTTTTGGGTATCGGTAGAACCCTAATCATCACTCGTTTCTATCAATTGAAAAGTTTTCTCCATCGCAGAGTTTACAGTTTCATCTTGTGGGCGGCCAATTTTACCAACAGGATTAGGTTTTAAGAAAGATTTATAGCAACTGTCACGGTATTTTGCATCAGCAGTTTGAATAAATGTTTTCAGAACAGTATAATATATATAAAAGAGACACAAATAGGTATTTATACTTGTCTTAAGTGCCTGATTATGTATAAACGTGGCTTATATGTGCATATTAGAATCGCGATATCTCAGGAATGGTAACTCTTAGGAAAAAAATCATAACGACCATTTTTGTAGAGAATTTTAAGTTCGACAACTTTGGTTTGAGATTTATTTATGATAAAACTTACCATTTTCGAGAAAAATAAAAAAAAAACTCAAATTTTGACCTTTGACCCCGAATAACTTTTGTAGCATACATAGGATCGATGGGGATTTTTAAAACTTTATTTGTAATGGTAAACCCCAGCTCTGCACCAATATTTGGCTCTACGGGAATTTTTGTTATTCGACTACTATTTTTATTTCTAAATTGACCGGGCTATGACTGGGTATTTTGATTCGATGGCCCTGCCTTGGGTTTTATATTTTGATTAGGAGTCGTAGAGGTGTATCAACTTTACGCCTTGTGTTAGGTTTAGGTTTTGTGGGGCTATTTCTGGAGGTTGATTCTAGGGATCGGCTTCTCTTGGCATTTCCTTTTTTATCGGATCTCCTAGACAATACTTGGTCGTGGAATTTCATATTTGCTATATTCAATTTACGGGAGCTGAAATATATAAAGAGAAAATGGTAAAACTCAGAGAGGAAAAGATACATAAAAATAAAAAAAGATTGTAAAAGAACTGATCTGGCAAAAGCACAGTTCAACCTCATTCGTTGCCGGGGGCCGTACTGGTAACTGATGAGTACTACCTTATGTTGTGGGTGGGGATGGACCCGCTGCAGCCTGCGTGCAAGATAAAGAACTCCTGTCTCTTGAATCACTCAATTTTCTAATTAATACTGTCAAGTTATGAGTCAGTAATTTACTACGAAACCTTTTTCACTTCACCGAAACACGAACTATACCTATGTAAAAGACCATGTATTTATCCTCCACCATGTACGTTGAAAGATAAAGATAAAATTAAGAAATGCCACCGAGGCGATGTTGCTCACTCCATGACGAGCTGTGAACTGAGTTTTGCTACTAATTTAGTGTAACTACTGGTATTATTGGACATGTTGAGTTTATTAGTTATTCCTCTTGCTAACAGAATATTTAAAGTTACTAATTAAAAAAGAACATTTTTCACAAGCCTGTGTACTCTAAGATATAATATTGAAATATGTATAGTAAATAAAAATACGTATCACTAAATACACTCAGTCTGGCCAGATACAGCGTACAGTTGACATGTATGTACCTTTCTTTTAGTCAAACTAACATTTTCTTTCTCACTCCATTTATTTCATCAATCTTGATTTATTAATATTATTAAAAATCGATCTTCCCTATCTACCTGTGAATATTTAAAAGTGATTCTTAGTGAGTTCCTCTGTACGTAAATGTCTATATTTCAACCTGCACCAGGAATCCCCTGAAGCATAAACCACCCGGAGATCCGAACGGAGGAATAGTTTACCTTCGGATAACGAGCGTTTTGCATTAGAAAGATCCATGACTATTAGAGATATTTTTTAAGTAAAACATAATGTTAGTGGGGCGTTCCAACTTACGTTGCATCCCTCAAGCAAGCCTGATGAGAAGGGGGGGGCGCTCACATTGTTGGTCAGTGAGTCCATCGGAGTTAGCCGGGGTGAACATGCAAGGAATTTCGACCGACTATCCCAAGATCTGCAACAAATGGGCCGTACTGCTGAAAATATTCCTAACATTGTCTTTCAAAATTTGTTAAGCGAGTAACAATGAAGTAAAGATTATTCTGTTGCTATGATACTTGAGTATATTTCGATTAAAGAAAGAACGAATTTTTTTTCTCATTTGTTAACTTAATTTCTGATGGATAAGTCAATTTAAAACAAGAAAATTAGTATAAGCGAATTTGGGGAAATATCAAAGAATCCTTAGCGCCAATGGTTGAAGAGTCTTATAGAGTTTAAGAATTGCAAAAAGAAGTTACCACTCCGTCACGAAGCTAATTCACGTAAGTAAAAAAATTTTTTTTTATGTTTAATATTTAGGCATTTGCTCTAACAAATCTTTTATTCTGCTACTCAGTCAATAACTTGGCTATTAACATAACTACGAATTTTTTTGATGGGCACTTTATAAGATATGACACTATCATCTGTGATCACAAGTGTCTATAATCCCCAAATTTTATGTCGATGAACAAGAAAATCATGGTTGTTTTATAACTTGTTTTGTTCAATGAAGAGTCTTCTCTCAAAATTACTTTTGTACTTGAGTACTTTTGTCATAAAGTCAGAATTATTTGGGATTTTAACAATTTCTCTTCTTGTTCACCGAATTCATAAGGTGCTACTAGTGATTTTAGATCCGTAAAATAACGTTCAAATGGCTCGTTTGCTGCCTGGTTCCTAGTAAAAAAAATTAAATCACCATTGTCAGATTTTTTCTTGGGTTGCAATGCTTTTCTAAAACGTCTAAAACAGAATTCACTGTTTCTACACCTGGTCGTGAATGTGGAGTAGAGTTTTAATCCATCCGATACCAATAAGTTTTTTAGTCTTGCTACTTGGACTTCTCCGCGATTTCTTCTCTGCTTCTGTCGCTACAAAATAAACTATTTTAGTCCGGAATCTTTTAAAGCTCTCGGGGAAATCGTCGACATTGACGAAGATTATGAACATTTGGTGAATTCCATGGAGAAAATTACTTTTTTTAAGTTCAAACAAAAACGGCATTGACTGCTCCATGTTTGGATGTACTATTTAATAAAACACATAGTAACTAACATGTTATCATAATTACACGTGAACACAATGATACATACAGGAGGCAACCCAAAGTTTATTCTGACGGTTACCAACCTAACAATATTACTTGTTGCCTTAATGAAGTTGTGAGAGAAGTAACCTGATTGACCAGACGTCTGAATTTCAAGTCAACGAGCAGCCCATAATCGCTCAACATGTATGCACCATTGATTGGGTGGATTATGTTAGCTATTGTAAATACCCAAGGAAAGTCTCTTCTAAGCCCTAGATTTAAATTGAGGATTTTCTTGCCATAGGTATGGGATAGGAGTGCCAAGCCATTGCTTCCTATCTTAGGCCGGATACAATCAGAGACCTGCGACGTTTCCTGGATATGTTTAATTTCTATCGTCGTTGCATACCCAGGTCGGCGGATGTGCAAGTTCCTTTGAACAGGTTCCTGACGGGAGAGAAGAAGAACGACAAGAGGCCGGTGGACCCAGAAGAAATACGCTATATACGATAGAGTCGCTGGCTATCCACCGATCGATCAAGCACTTCCAGCATTACCTGGAAGGGACATCATTTCACGATTTGGACGGACCACAAGCCGCTGGAATATGCTTTTCACCGGAAGCCAGAAACTGCGACGCCCATGCTGTACCATCACGCGCGGCCCTACGTCCCTGAGTCCATGCGGGAAGAGATTTTTCACCGCCTGCATGGGCACAGTCATCAGAAGCGGCTGGTCACACAGCGTTTTTTCTGGCCAGGCACGAAAAGTGATGTCTCGAGGTGGGCTCGTTGTTGCATTCCTTATATTATACGGAAAACATACGTTTATCTACATACGGAGATGGTACAACATAAATAATATGTATGCACGTATACCAAAAATATAATTCTAAAAACAGCCTAATGAATCAACAGATTTGCACCGAAAAATAGAAAAGTATATACAGTCAGATTAATAATTGTTCATACACCTGTATAATTTGCGAATATTGGTATTATTTAATGGGATTGATAAAACAATGAAATCACCATTTAAGTTATATATCTTAACGGTAATCAATAAATATATTTCTGAATTATTAGACAAATTTCCATATAACGTCATATAAACAATATTTGAAAAACATCAGTCAAAAGTATTCTTACACTTTGGAACATTTATTTTAAACATTTATATTATTAAGTATATCTAACCAACTAAGGTTGGCCCACCTTTCGCTTTTAATATGCACTGTATACGATCTGGCATTGAATTTACGGAGATTGAAGAGGCGTGACCATCCAATTTGGTGTATTTTAAAGGATCCACATTTTTGATTTCCAAGCTGTATGCTTGGGATCATTGTCCTGCTGAAAAAAGTAATTTTCTGGTATCCCAAATTTGTCAGCACTAATTGGGAGATTTCTATTTCCATCAATATATTCATGGGACTCCACCCCAGCAACATTCATGCACCCCCAGACCATGAGAGACTTAGCGCCATATTTGATTGCTGCAACTGCATTCCTTGTCTCCATTGTTTTCTTCGAGTGTTGATGACTCGTCTAGTTGTTTTGCACTCGTCGGTAAATATCACTCTATTCCAAAAGCCAATTTCACTATCTTGATGGTCTTTGGACCATTGATATCTTCTTTTTTTATTAACAACACTGATCAATGGTTTTCGTCGAGCTGTTCTGCCATGAAGCTCGTTTCTTCGTAAGCATCGACGCATTGTTGATAAGCTTACTCGGACTCCTGATTCAGAAAAAAGTTCATCAACTAATTTAGGGATTCATTTTTGTTAACCCTTCTAAGGATAAGTCTTTCTTTTCTACAATTGATTTTTGATTTCCTTCCCATTTTTTATTTGAAAAAAATAAAACGCACTTTTTAATTATACACCTTTGCAAAGATGTCTAGGCAAGGACTGATTAGAGGTAATCCTCAAACCAGCTATCATAAGCAGGGGGGAGAGGGGAGGGGGCAAAGCAAAGGATTAAAGTCCAGTGTACGAATACTTTTGACTGTTAGTTATGAGTGCATCTTATCATAAATTAGTACGTATTGTTCTTAAATTCGTACTTATTATGAAAACTTATTTATTCCACTCTACAGCTATGAATGGGTTTTACATACATTAATATTAAATAAAAATTTAAACGAAAGAAAATAAAAATAATAAAATAGTGTACGAATATTTATGAATCTGACTGTATAAAATTATAAGTCCAAAAAAAATTTTTTTATAGTTCGATCGAAATGCTTTAAAAAATTTTTTTTTTTTTTTCTTAACCCCTTTGGTTGTTATAAATATTTGAAAAAATAACATATTAAAAATTACTAATGATAGATTGTATCTCTTCTACTGCACCAGCTGCATTTTAAGAGAGGATTGTCTGAAGGATTTTCTGAACATTAATTAAATGGAAGGAGTGGGGGATCCAGTGATGGGGCTCACTAGTTCTATCTGATTGGAGTTAGTTAGTAGTTTACTCAGTCCATGTTGAGTGTCTGTACGTGTGTTTGCCAGCGCTGAGGTCGGCCTGTCGGTGTAAGTGCGTTGAATAGTGGGTTCGTGCAATGCTGGAGGCTATCAAAGAATTTGATATGCCTCCGTGTGATGAAGTCCGTTACCGTCGGGAGTCCGAGAGTCTCGTGTATTATGTCTGATTTCGTCCTTTGTAGAGAAGTGTGCCTTACTATACGCCTCAGCATACGGTTTTGAAATTGTTGGAGCCTTTTTGAAGTTGTTGGCGAAATGTTATTCAACATAGGCGCCCCATAAAGGAGTGCTGGTCTAATAACTGCCTTATAGATCATTACTTTGAGGCGGAGTGATAAGTTCGGTGAGGTTAAAATATGATTTAGCCTGTAAGATTTGGTTCTCACCGACCTGATCTTCTTATAGCAATGTTGGGATAACGTCAAGTGCCGGTCGAGGGTGACACCGAGATACGTTATCCTATTCGCAGGTTTGTTAACTTTGCCTGCTACTCTATAAACCTTAGGTAGAGGGCGCTTATTCTTTTGGAAGGAGAGAATAATACAGTCGGTCTTCTTGGGATTAACTGTAATATTCAATCCGTCCAGTCTTTTAGTTATTTCCTCACAGGCCACCTCCGCCTGCCGTAGAACTCTCTCTGCATTCAATGAGCTACTGTAGATGACAATGTCATCGGCATACGCCGCCACAGTAGCTTTTTTGTATTTGGCACCAACGATTTCCGCCGTATAAACTGAGAATAATACCGGTGATAGCACAGACCCTTGAGGTACACCACACGTGAGTGGAAAGGGGTTGGACAGCTCTTCGCCGACTCGTACCTTTATTGAACGTTGTGTCAGAAAGGACCTTATGATAGTATATAGCTGCTCGGGAAACTCGTTGTCCTGCAGTGTCTTACATAGAAGGCTATGGGACACTGAGTCAAACGCCTCCGTGCAGTCTATGGATATCAAAGCGGTTGCCTCGTTCTTAACTGTGTTCTGGCTTACTTCCGTGTGTAACTTCGCCAGATGGTGGTCCGGGCGCAGTCCGGCCTGGAAGCCGGTCTGCTCCGGTGGGATTAACGCTATTTCTGAGCAATAGGTTTTGAGATAATTAAGAATAATTTTCTCAAAAACTTTGCCTATGTGCGGAAGTAAGCTAATAGGTCGGTAGTCGACTGGCTGATTACCATTTCTTGTGGGCTTCAGCAGCGGAAAGAGGATAGCTCTTTTCCATGCCTCAGGAAAGTATCTTAGCCTGAGACAGGAGTTGTAGAGGTTCGTCAGGTGAGCTATGCCTCTTCTTGGTAATTGTTTTAGGAGTATAGTTTGTATTCCGTCGTGGCCTGGGGCTTTATTCCCTCGCGAACGACGGAGTATCGCCTTCAGCTGCTTCGGGGATACAAACATATAATTATTTCCTATTTCTTCGCTCGGGATTTCGGTCATACTGGTTGTTCGACGGGCTATAGTGGCACTGTAGTGATCAGCGAACTTACTTGCTTGTTCCTCATCTGTCAACAGTTTGTCTCCGTCGTGTAGTAATGTAGAGCTTCTCTTCCTTGTGCTCGCCCTGAGTAATTTCCAAAATTTACGGTGGTCGCCATGGATTGCTCGGAGCTTCTCATAAAAAAAAATAAGATAAAATTGAAAATATAATTCAATAATTGCTTACATTTGTAACGGGAGTGAAATAAACATAATTAAATAGAATTTTTATGTCTTTGCCGGCTAATTTCGTAGTGAAAGGGTTTAAACATAGAGCATTTAGGTCATTTAACAATGCTTGATAATTATTTGCATTATATAAAAAAATTGGCGGTATTATCACTGTAACAAGCTTAACGGCACACAGTGGAACGAATCAACGCATTTGTTGGACATTGGACAATTCTCTAATAACTAAATTTGTCCTTTATTTTGATCTTAAATTATACTCTATACTTCTTCTCAACGAAATTTATAGATAAATTAATTGTGAATTCAAATCAAATGAAAAAATCTGAATTGAAATATAAATTTTTATAAAAACTCTCATATTTTTAAAGCAATCCACTGTTTGAGGTAATGCCTTAAATTAATCGTGCACCTACTGGAAAACAACTCACCCATAATAAGATATTTTAGGCAAATAAAACCTGGGATCATTTCAAACTTTTGGGATTTTTCGGTGAAAATTGGAGGATAAAACTACAACGCATTTGTTGGACATTGGACAATTCTCTAATAACTAAATTTGTCCTTTATTTTGATCTTAAATTATACTCTATACTTCTTCTCAACGAAATTTATAGATAAATTAATTGTGAATTCAAATCAAATGAAAAAATCTGAATTGAAATATAAATTTTTATAAAAACTCTCATATTTTTAAAGCAATCCACTGTTTGAGGTAATGCCTTAAATTAATCGTGCACCTACTGGAAAACAACTCACCCATAATAAGATATTTTAGGCAAATAAAACCTGGGATCATTTCAAACTTTTGGGATTTTTCGGTGAAAATTGGAGGATAAAACTAAAAAAATCAATTGCGCAAATCGCTTAAAATCGCCCGAAAAACTACCTTCACAGCAAATAACTAGAATGTTTGAAGTTTTTTTTTCCATTAGTCGATTTCTATTCTTCTTCGGTGATTTTCCGAGAAAATGATTTTTTCTGGGCCTTGAGAATTAATTTAAAATAATTTCTGTTGATATTGGCGTCTACTTTATACAAGTTTTCGCCTGTTTAGTACCGATTAGTTTGATAAATTCTGAGAATAATCAAATAGTCTGGCAAAATGAATGTCCGTCATCGACTCGATTTTGTAGGCCTATTTCTTTTATTTATACGAGAGAAACGGGTGAAACTGTAACGTCTTTTAAGACACAAATTGATAATTTACTTCCCTATATAAATGACAATCAACTACAGAATGTTATTAACTATGGTTGATGGTAAAATATGTAATATTTTAACTGAAACTTCTTCAGCTACGAGGTGTTTCTTGTGCAATGCAACACCTAAAGAAATGAACAATTTAAAAATTATTACAAACAAGGAAATAGTTAATGACGAGTATAACTCATCTGGTCTGTCCCCTTTGCATTGTTTGATAAGGTGTTTTGAGTGTTTAATTCACATCTCTTACCGACTAGATTTCAAGATCTGGAGTGCAAAAACAACAGAGCAAAAGGAGGTACTTGCAAGGAAAAAAAATCAAGCTCAACATGATTTTAAAATTCAGTTAGGACTTTGTGTAGATCACGTTAAACAAGGTTTTGGTACAAGCAATGATGGATGGAAATACTGCACGGAAATTTTTTTCCTCCCCAGAAACTTCATCAGCTATAACAACAGGGTTGACAAAAATCTAATTAGACGCTTTGCAATAATATTACAAGTTATTTCGTGTGGGTCAATTACAAACCTTGATAACTTTGACTGGTATTATATGCCAGTCACCGTGCACAAGCTGCTCGTGCACGGAACGCTGATAGCCAAAAATGCTAGTACCTATTGGACAATTGTCAGAAGATGCTCAAGAAGCAAATCACAAGTTATTCCGAAATTTCAGAGTTTTTCATACCAGAAAATCATCGAGGCAATCAAACAATAGAGATGTTTTATTTATTTATTGATTAACAATTTATTTAAATAAATTGTTAATAAATTCGAATCCTTTAATTTAGCCTCTTAGACCGAAAATAATAAACATAAATGTGATTTATTACCAGAAGCACAATCACTTATTGTTACTTAGAATATAGAAAAAGAAATTCTAATTAAAATTAAGTTATTAATTTTGGTTTAATTCTGATCGTTATTTAAATAAAACAATTTTATATAGGCGCTTACATTTATTATAATTTTGATGTATCAATTATATCTAGTATATTAACTAACAAAAGTAATTATCAATTATTATATTAATTTTGTTTAATAATTAAATTTTTTGGTTTTTACTTTTTGCTTTGTATAACTTTATTTAATACCTATGTATCTGTCTTTCCATAGAATACTGTGTTGTACCTATTCTCGTAGTATATAGGTACAATAAATGGTACAATGATAGATAATAAATTATCTAACGTCGAAATATCAAATCGAGAATTTTTACATGTTTCCCCTAAAAGATCTGATCCTGTTCATCATATAATTAAATAGTCCATTCAAAAAGCTTTAAAACTGTAGCAATAGCCTTATTTCAGGAGAACCAGAAGCGGAGATATTAATGAATGAATGTCCAGTCCTTCCCTCGCGCTCGTTCCACTGTGCGCCATTGCTGCGTAGGATTATTACTGCTTGATTTATTTTATTGATTGAAGATTGATTTATTTTAATATTTGAAAGTTACAGTTGTTACCAACAACTGTTGGTGAGATTTCTAGGTAGTATTTACCCATTTTTTAGGTGGGGATAGATTTAGTGGAGAGCCTTCGTAATTTAGTTTCTTTGAGGAAGAACCTTCTAGAAACTTGTCATCTGGTTTAGAAGCATCGGTCTGAGAAAAGGATGTCGAAAAGCATATTCCAGCGGCTTGTGGTCCGTCCAAATGGTAAAATGAAGTCCCTCCAGGTAATGCCGGAAGTCCACGTCATGGACTTTTTCAAAAACCTGTCTCATTGCAAAAATCAGGTCTTGGTTGCTTGCATTTTCACGAAAACCGTATTGTTCCTTTTGGAGCGATCCATTGACTCGTCTTCTTATTCTCTTTTCCAAGATTTTGGAATACATCTTAGAAAGTTATAGAAGAAAACTTATTTTGGTGTCAATAGGGCGACCTTTAATATAATATTCATATTCGGCGTTTGAAGAATTAGACGGATCTAGGTGACAGAATCAATATTCCTAACATTTGTTATTCAAAATTCGTTGAGCAGCCGCCTTGTAAACATAGAGTTTATTCAATTATTTGAAGAAAATATTAGAAGAAAACTTATTTTGGAGTAATAAACTGTTGGGGTAATTCATATCAATTGGATACAACATCAAATCAATATCATCATTGGATACAACGTCAGCTGACAACAGGGCAGTGTTGCTCTGATAAAAGTTGGAAATGACTGTATGAAAAAACTGTATTTAATTGTGCACAGTGTTTAGTGTGTAGTGTCTAGTACTACAGATACTGTATGATAGGAGATTGGTGTATTAGGAAGTGGAGGGGCAGTGATCATGCTGGGCTTAAATGCACCTCTACCGGACTCTGAAGATGACGCCCCCTTCAAAAAAGTAAAGACAGAGGAAATCGGCCTAGAGGAAGACAAAGAAAGCAGAAGAAGCGCCACCCAGAGTGAAGACCATTATCCAGGTCTACCCTAGAAGAGGTTCTACCCCACAAAACTCCTTGACCCCTCTTTCAATCTTAAGTGTCAATTATATCGTATGTTTTAGGTTATTTATATGTAACGAAACCACAGGCATAAACCTCAAGGGTGGTTTTGGAATTCTTGCCTATTTCATAGCTGAGTATTTTCTTCTTCTGTTACTTCCTCCAAGTTCCTTTTTGCTTCGAGTTGTCCTACCCCCGGATAACCTTCTTCTTCTTCCTCCTTGAGCCTGGTTAAAAAGGAAGTTTCGCTGATTCTTGGCGCGTTGAGTATTATCGCTGGTTGATAAATACTCACCTCTAATTTAGTTTATGGAAGACATTATCTTACGGTTAGGGGTGGTTAGGTTTTCCACTTAAATATGTATCGCAATAAAATATTTGACAGTGTTTGACGAGTCACCACTAGGGTTCTACCGATATTACCGATATGGGTACAGTATCGATACTTTTCTTCCGATTTTATCGATATTTTATGGATATGGGTATGGAAAACTAAATATCGAAACATTTAACTGACTATTTTTTTTTTTTTTTTTTTTTGGTCATCCAAATGAAACCTGAATAAAAAGTTGTATATATCCTACGGCACATCCTTTCCATATTCTCAAAAAAATAGAATGATATGTTTCCTTTCCCTATATGAACCCTATTATTTTATTATTATGAACCCTATCTGTACATATCACGGAAATTAATTAATAGAAAAAAATAATATATATGCATAGCAAAAAAAAATTCTTTCGATACCAGAAGAACAGGGTACTCTTTCGATATTCTAATAATATTTTCTTCACAGATGGCTATATCTAAATTTTTTATTATGTTATGAACTCTATCTGTACATATCCGGGAAATTAATTAAAAGAAAAAAAATAATATATATGCATAGCAATGGAAATTCTTTCGATACTAGAAGAACAGGGTACTCTTTCGATATTCTAATAATATTTTCCGATACTTCACAGATGGCTGATATCTAAATTTTTTATTATGTTATGAACCCCATCTGTATACATCAGGGAAATAAGTTAAAAGAAAAAAATAATATATATGCATAGCAATGGAAATTCTTTCGATACTAGAAGAACAGGGTACTCTTTCGATATTCTAATAATATTTTCCGATACTTCACAGATGGCTGATATCTAAATTTTTTATTATGTTATGAACCCCATCTGTACACATCAGGGAAATAAGTTAAAAGAAAAAAATAATATATATGCATAGCAATGGAAATTCTTTCGATACTAGAAGAACAGGGTACTCTTTCGATATTCTAATAATATTTCCGATACTTCACAGACGGCTGATATCTAAATTTTTTATTATGTTATGAACACTATCTGTACATATCCGGGTATGTACAGATGGGGTTCATAACATAATAAAAAATTTATATATCAACCATCTTTGAAATATCGGAAAGATCTTTTGATTCTCTGAGAATATCGAATGAGTATATATTCTTCTAATATCGAAAGAATGTCCTTTCCTATGCATGTATATGTTTTTTTTTCCTTTTAATTACTTTCCCTCATATGAACAATAAGTTCATAACATAATAAAAAATTTAGATATAAACAATCTTTGAAATATCGGAAAGATCTTTCGATTCTCTGAGAATATCGAATGAGTATATTCTTCTAATATCGAAACAATGTCCTTTCCTATGCGTGTATATTATTTTTTCTCTTTTAATTACTTTCCCTGATATTTATAGATAGCGTTAATAACATAATAAAAAATTTAGATATCAGTAAACTGTGAAATATCGGAAAGATCTTTCGATACTTTGAGAATATCGAATGAGTACCATATTCTTCTAGTATCGAAAGAATGTCCTTTCCTATGGGTGCATATTATTTTTTCTCTTTTAATTACTTTCCCTGATATTTATAGATAGCGTTAATAACATAATAAAAAATTTAGATATCAGTGAACTGTGAAATATCGGAAAGATCTTTCGATACTTTGAGAATATCGAATGAGTACCATATTCTTCTAGTTATCGAAAGAATGTCCTTTTTTCCTATTGGTGCATATTATTTTTTCTCTTTTAATTACTTTCCCTGATATTTATAGATAGCGTTAATAACATAATAAAAAATTTAGATATCAGTCAACTGTGAAATATCGGAAAGATCTTTCGATACTTTGAGAATATCGAATGAGAACCATATTATTCTAATAAAAAATAAAAGGTCTTTCACTAATTGATTGATTATCCAATGTGTAACGTTTTCCTGGCAATGGAATGTTTGTAGCCATTTGACGAACCGTGCTTTTAAACGACTAAAAATCTTCCGATACCGAGTGATATCAATATTTTTCTTCCGATATTTTCTCGGTATCGATACTTTGTTCCGATATATCGCAAAGGCCTGGTATCGATATTTTTGGGTATCGGTAGAAACCTAGTTGCAATCAACCACTGATCTTCCCAGTTGGGTGAAAATTACACTAAACACTTACCCTACATTAATGATGTATACTACAACATCTTGACAATATGGAAAAAGGCCAGTAACAGCTTGCTAGGGGAACCCATCCTAAGAAGGATAAGAATCAGTTAGGTGGTTTAGGAAGCAGCACCTCCATCTCGATAGGAATACAAAGGTCTAGTAAACCTTCAATTACTAAATCTTATCTATCAGAAAAGCAAAGAACAGATTACCAGGACTGCAACATAGGAAAAATACAGTAAATCTCAAGAGAATTTCACACTGATTTCATGAAACATTTTTCATTTTTTTTATATGAAGCTCTACAACAAGCTCTAGTGAATACTTTCAACAGGTACTTCACAGACCTTGTGCCACCCATGAAATCAGGCTGACAGCATAACTTTTTAAAAATCCTCATACAAAACTAAAAAGATAAGAAACTACTCGACATTTTCGCCTACTTCAACATTCGAAGTACTTCCGATACCGAGTGATATCAATATTTTTCTTCCGATATTTTCTCGGTATCGATACTTTGTTCCGATATATCGCAAAGGCCTGGTATCGATATTTTTGGGTATCGGTAGAAACCTAGTTGCAATCAACCATTGATCTTCCCAGTTGGGTGAAAATTACACTAAACACTTACCCTACATTAATGATGTATACTACAACATCTTGACAATATGGAAAAAGGCCAGTAACAGCTTGCTAGGGGAACCCATCCTAAGAAGGATAAGAATCAGTTAGGTGGTTTAGGAAGCAGCACCTCCATCTCGATAGGAATACAAAGGTCTAGTAAACCTTCAATTACTAAATCTTACCTATCAGAAAAGCAAAGAACAGATTACCAGGACTGCAACATAGGAAAAATACAGTAAATCTCAAGAGAATTTCACACTGATTTCATGAAACATTTTATCATTTTTTTTATATGAAGCTCTACAACAAGCTCTAGTGAATACTTTCAACAGGTACTTCACAGACCTTGTGCCACCCATGAAATCAGGCTGACAGCATAACTTTTTAAAAATCCTCATACAAAACTAAAAAGATAAGAAACTACTCGACATTTTCGCCTACTTCAACATTTACTGGAAAAACGCTATAAGCTCCCAATTAATTACAAAATACTCTTTTACATGACAGTTATCAGACCTATTTGGATATACGGAGTTGAGCTTTGGGGCTCTACTACCACCCAATTCATCTCGTATCCAATCCTTACAATCCAAAATCCTATTTTAGGGCTATTGTACTAGAGAAGTTTTTGAATTTTGATATAACTTGCCAAGATTAAAAGCTTTCTATTTTATTTCTTCCAAAAATGTTTTTTTTTTCAATGCTTTTTAATTTTTTCTGGTTTGAAATTGAAATATTATATTTGTAATATAATATTTTATTATAAAAGTTCAGGAATTCAAATTTTGAATAAAAAAAAGTTTTAATTTAAAATATATATTAGACAAATACATATACGATATGTTTTTAAGGATAAAATGAATAGTACCTTAATTTAAACATAGTTATTAACATTAAAATACAATAAGCAAGTTTACAAACACTCAATATCATATATATATTTATTTACATAAAATAATGAAATTTTAGCAGGTACTTTATAATAGCAATTATTTACAACTTATCATACAATTAAAAGTAAATATTTTATTAAATTACCCTTGAATTAACAAAATATTTATAATGGCAGAAAATTACTACAAAGCAACAAATTCAATTTTAATTTACTTAAAAGATAGATAGCTCAAGCTAAATTATGTTACAACTGTATTATTTAATTTTTTTCTAATCTTGTACTGTGCTAAAAACCTTACTAAAAATGATACTACCAAATAAAAAATATCAACTAATCATTACTCCACTGAAAGGCATTGGATCTTAGGAAAAATTCATCACAGACAAAAAGTATGTTAATGAAAGTAAGAAAAAATTAATTGAATTTTCCGTAAAGTTAAAAATTAATCTGATGGTTCAACAATGTTTTTTTAATATGTACTTCCCAATGAGTGATTTTATCATATTGTTATAACAATTCATTATAAGTTAAAATAAAAATAAGAAAAATTAATATTCTTTACAATTTATTAATAACTGTTCAGCATGCATGAGATCAAAAATGGCTTTGTAAATCAATTGGTTGATCAAAACACTATAAAGAAAAAACCCATGTTCTATAAATAGAAGATTAATCTTCTTTCTAAATTACTGTTGTTTATAATAACACTAATTTTAATATTAACAAATAAGAATTATGTAGATTTATGAATCTGTCACTTCTACTTTAGCATTGATAAACTAGATGTTATACTCGACTGATAAAAATTATGATTTTTATTTATTTAATGCTTTATCAGTTTGAGATATGTATATATATTCAATTTGACCTCTGTAAAGAAATTTTCTGTTACCAATAACAGAATAGCACCATCTCTGTGATACTCTGAGACATTACAGCCATTCGCATATTATAAGCCACAAAGCTTGGGTAACTCGGTGGTTTTAAAATTGTTTAGTAGACAGAATATAAATTCTTTACAAAAATTTATGACACAAATTAAGCAAGTGTTGTTTGTGAGACCTGAGTTGCAGGATTCATCTTAATACTATTGTTTACGGTATGCGTGCTGTTAGTGCTATTGGTATTTCTTGAACTTGCTCCTGACCACGTGGTTCTTGGACCTGAAGTGGTTTCTTTACCACAGCAGGAGCGAATTTTTGCCCAAACTAGTCTTCTTACCCTCTTCTTCCAAACAAAAATTAGGAATATGAAGAGACCTTGTAGCGTGTTGGTGAAATCAGGAATATACCATAAGTAGCCGGGACCCCCGACTATGGAGGAAAGTAGTTCCATCACCCAATTTATGCCCATCACGATGAAGAGTTTCAGATAAAGGGTGAATCTGTTAAGAAATAAACAAATTTATTAATAACAAATTAAAACTATATAATAAGATTTATTTTTGTTCACTGGTATAAACATAAATCATTACTATAAGGAATTAATATTTACAACAATATTTTTAACCAAATTTTTTAATGATTAAAATAAAGTTGATAAAATAATTAGTTGATACTAAAATAATTATTTTAGTATAATTTTTATGAAGATTATAATCATGATTCATGATTCAAATAGTAAATATTTTGACTTAGATCATTTAAATAGTTCATTTACTTTCTACTATAATAAAAATAGTAGTAATCATAAATCATAATCAATATATACATACACATGTATAAATGCACTTTATTTATTATAAAATCTCCTGTATAATTATATTCATTGACTAAATAACATTATCATATGAAGTAAAATACTTATTTTAAACCATCACCAATCCCTTATATAAAAAATCTTGAATAACTATGTGCTTGTGGAATCAAAACTATTAAAGCTAATGATCTTATTAATCAAAATTGTATATTATGTTCTCTATTTATGTTTTATGTGTGGAGAAATATATTTATTATTACAAAGTAGGAAAAAATCAGTTTCCTTGTTATTATAAATGATTGAATAACATTAATGTGTTTGAACAATTGTCCTGTGAATTATCATAAAGGATGTCAGTCCTGGAGCCATTCAATTTTATTGTTGTTTAGTTTTTGTAGCCGAATTACCGGAGTAGAAATGAAATACCTCCGCAGAGTCGCTGGCAAAACAAGAAGAGACTGGATGAGAAATCTAAGAATAAAGGAAGATTTGGGAATCCCGGCATTAAATATTCCTTGCAGAAACGGCAGCTGAGGTGGTTTGGACACATTTGTCGAATGAGTCATGATCGAAACCCAAAGAAGGTGTTCGAAGCTAGATCTACAGGCACAAGATCGTGAGGAAAACCACGATCTTCATATAGAGAATATGTTCGCAAGTTGGGAGAGGAAAAATGTAAAACCTTGGAGCAGATGATGATGTTGGCATGGGACTGACAGGACTGGGACAGTTGGGTAGAGGCTCCTTCACACTGAAAGTTATACAGAGGAAGGGAAAGAAGAAGAAGAAGAAGTTTTTTTAACACCATTCGTAATGTGTGTTCAGAATTAAAACCTCAAAATTCTTATGGCCTCATGAATCGGACTATACTTAAATATAACTACTATATAAACCAAGATATGTTGCAACAACAGCAATGAAAGTAAAAAAAAAAAATCTTCTTTATTACATAGCTTTTCAAATTATCCTTGAGGAACATTTTCAACGTTTCAAAGTCTTGCTTCACACTAATTTCTAGCAGAAGGTTAGGTTAGAAAGATTTAAAACTTTTAAACAAGTCATTCATTTATAGAAATCAAATGTTGCCTCGGACAGCTAATTATGTAGATTAAGACATTACTTATCAACAAACATAAGTTTTCTGCTTAGTGTTGGTCAGAATAAGTCTTCAGATTATGTTTTTACCATTCACCAGCAATGGTAATGGATGACTTGATTAGATTGGCCCAAGAGGTTTCACCACCAGTCATTTATACCATCTGAATATAACGACCGAGAATGGTATGTTTGTTAATTTTCCAGAATAGAATAATCTGTAAGATCTCTACTATTTTTCATAATACCTCTTTTAAAAATAATTTAAGAAGTGTATAGAGGGTATGAGTTACACATTCTATGCCCATTAATTTTTTTTCTAACTCATAGAAAAAAAAGGTAATCTTAAATCAACAATACATTGGCAAATTAACTTCATAAAACGATATTAAATGGAGACTATTTATATTTATTAAGAAATCATAAAAACAATTATTTTTTTTAAATGCACATTTTGACAGTGGAGCTCCAAATGACCTGAGATATTGGCAAAATATGGCTTTCGGGCATGATGGACCAAACCAAGGACAGATTTAGGGGGCACATGCCCCCTCTCAGACTGTTTTTTGTCTACTGTGGAGAATCCATTACAGTACATACTTATAGGCAAATCATTTAATCATAGTTGTTAAAATATAAAACAGAAAGAACATGAGTGAAACTATTGTTTAGATATTTTAATAAACCTTTGAATCTTTCTATAAATACTACAAGTTTATTTCTAAGTTATTGTTGGTATTTTTGCCCGTCTGCCCGTTGTGCCCTCCAGAGAAAAACCCTGGATCTGCCCTTGGACCAAACTGATGTCAAAATTAATTATTAATTATTATTAGATACTAATTAATTTCATCAAAAGGGATTTATTAACATACAAAATCAAAATGGCTTGGAATAATTTTGTATGGTTTAGAGTTCACAAAAATGCATATTTCAATCTTGAAAAAAATTGAAGCAAGAGCTACTCGGAGATAAAAGTAAAATGAATAAAAATAAAAGATAGTATCACAGAAATGCCAGAGAATAATGACATTTCAAAATGCTTTTTAGAGCCGGACAGCTGCAACTTTTATTGAATTATATAAAATAGAATGAAAGATACATTTATATGACTTCTTCACTCACCTTAATACCTTTAGTCAATGTAAAATCTTCAGCCATAATCTTTTACATTTTTTTGAAGCTTGAAGAGAAATTTGGTCGGGAATACGTTCAAGAAAGATAGTGAATGTAAGTGTAATTCTTTTTTTAGTGTGCGCTAACATTCTGGCCTAAATCGTATGCCTTCATCAGGATCAGGAATTCAAGTGTTTGGTGACAAATGATCAACAGGAACAATTGGTTACCAAATGCTGATGAAAGTCAACAACTTAGGCAGAAAATTTAGCAATCATAAAAAGTATTATGCTTATTCTTAGGTTTTTTTTTATTCTTACTTCTGATGAAATTCTAAAAATAATAACTTTCTAGTAATCTTTAACTTTAAGACGCAATCATTTTAATGTAACTATATTAGATATCTTCTAGTTTCCAATGAAGCCCAAATCTCCCACAATCTGACTTTAATATTCTATTCATCTTCCTCCAGATCTTTTTTCTGTATTAAGGGAAAAATCATAAACATCTATAAACAAACCTTCATAACTTTCTTTATCTGTGTTGGTAACTATCCATGTTCTGTAGCAAAGTATTATCATTAAAATAACAATTAATGATAAACAATAGATGGCCTACATTGTAGGCCGAAACGTCGGCACATAATAAATAAGTTTCGCTTATTTAGGTGTTTTGATTGACTGCACCCCCAACTATTTCTTCCTTAAAATAACAATTGTTTCTCCTATTCCGAGTGTTATTCTTGTTTTAAGAGGATCACAACAGCTCTGGAGTTATTAATTGTTCTCCTTTTTTTTTCTGTTACTCCATCTTTGTTGGTGATGCTCCCATGTTAGAGGAATGTTCTAGTTCATGTGCTAAGCTGAGGAATTGCCTAATTTCCTTTGCACTTATTATGTGACAGAACCATTTTCATTAATCAATCAGTTGCAATGCTTTAAAATAAATATCTTGGAAATCTTACGCAAGCAGACAGCATATAAATAAATTTGAAGTTCATTGTATAGGCTATTACTTTTCAGCTGCACAAAATGATTGGCATTACTATTTGTTTCTTTTAGGCAATGATTCATGGACAAAGAGTTTTAAAATTAATCACGTTTCTTAGTTTATTTTTATTTAATTAGTTTTGTGTTTGGGAGTAATTAAATTTCACTTTAAAAATCTTTTTTCCACTTTTATTACTTTTATATACTTACAGGTATTTGTCAGTACTCGTCTTTGGACTTGAATACCACGGTAGATAATGCTGTTCTTCATGACACTCCATAATAACTAGACTAAAAAATAAGGATAGAATATTCAGACTTCTTCAAAATAAAAATGTTTTAGTATCGTAATGAACCCAAGGAAACTGTACCTTTTAAATTATTATTTCTGCATATTTCATTAAGTTTTTTAAATTTTATTTGATGACTACAATTTGATTAGTAAAATATTTTCAAATGATTTTGTTATTTTTCATTATATATATTTTTTAACTATTCATTATTGATTATTATTCATAAAAGAGATTATATAATTTAAGATAAGTATATTGATTGAAAATTAAATAGAAACAATATTAACAAAAGGATACTTTGAACCAAACCTAGGTTATTATATGAGATGAAAATAGTTGACTGGATGATCTAATGTAAAGGAGATAGTTGGTGGCCCCCAACTATCTCCTTTACACTAGGTTATTATAATTGTCTACATTTTTTAATCAGCATATATTTTGCTAGAGACTTGATTTCATTCAACACAACAATGCTAAAAATGAGTCTAATTACGTATTTGAACAGGAAAAAAATAATAATTTATTTATTCTTTTTCACAATTAAAATTGAAACCTAAACTCTGTAAGGTATAGTTTCCTAGAGAGCATGACACACAAACACCTAAAATGTCCCATACACCTTTAAGATGACCAATATTTAAATGATAAATTTAGAGAGAAATTATGTTTATTCTACTGAAGCATCTCTATTAAAACTTCAAAATTAATTGATTTCATAGTTTTTTGAAGATTGGTGTTTTAGAGATCTCAATTTTTAGTGAAAATGTTTCATTATAGAATTTTGAATAATAAACTTTTAAAAAATTAATTAATATTTATTTTATAGATTAATAAAGAGAAATCATTCAAAATTTATTCCTTTTTATACATTTATATGTGAGACTGACAATGTTTAGAGCATGTGATCCATCTATAGGTTTCTTCTGCAATAATGATTTCAAAATTCTATATAATTTTATCATTGTTACATGCCTTAATAATTAATCAATAAGATTGATAACTATAAGGAACATAATAATAGTAAAATTTAAATTTTATTATTAACATACGATCCATTTCAGAAGAATTCATAAGATGAGGCACCCCTAAACCTAGTCAGATACATATGTAAATTTAATAAAAGAATTAGAGAATAATTTTTCTTCACTAATCCATAAAGAAAAATTTAGATCTTTCAGGGGCAATACGGAATTAGATTAATGAATAAATGTTAAAAACAAAAGTGGAAAATTTATACCAAAAAGATTCATGTTTTTTTTTATTAACATAATTATATGAGGAAACTATAATTAGTATCATTAAAAGCGTGAAAACATATTTTAATTTTTTCTTTAACACATAAAATTACTCCACAATAAGCACATTTAATACAGATTTTAACTTTCCCACATTTACTATACCATTTAAGTAAGCAAATAAACACTTATTGGTTAGTTTCCACTTTTAATAAGCTGTTGTCTATATTTTAAGATAATTTAAATAATTCTATTTTAATATTTCTTAAAAAATAGGAAAATATGCTAAATGTGTTTTTCTTTTCTTTCATATTAAAAAAAATTATCATTAAAATACTTATCAGATTCGTGTTTCAAAAAATATCTATCATTTTCACTTTAACAAATTGTAAAGCAGAAAATTCAATGATTTTGTCATTTAGATTCCTAAATCTATTTGTGTGTCATTTAGTTTGCTAAATTTCTTTTTTTTATGTGCGTGCCATTTGAATGTAGGAAGTAAATATTGTTCCCTAAGTGCCTAACCATAGAATTTCAGATTGTATAAGATAGTTTCCCATTGTGTTCTAAGTAGTAAGTGAGTCGGTTTATAATTTTTTTGTAAATTTATGTCTTTAGATCGAAAATATTTAACATAGACAATTTTTCTATTTTTTTAGCTTTAATAGTTTTTGTTTATTATAAGCTTAGTGCTAGACAAATTAATAAGATATTTTGGTGATGAAAATATTTCTCACAGGAAATATAGTTAATTGCACAGAAGATTTTGTAAAAAAAACAACATAAATAAGCATCTATATATAATTTTGTATAATGAAGTTTTATCATAGGTCCAAAGCCAAAGCATAATATTTGCAAATTATTCTTTCTTGGAGTTATGTAACAGTTTACTAAGTAACATTCTATTCCATCCATAATGATAAAAATTTTGAACATAAAAAGTGAAGAAACTGTTACAGATTCAAAATATGACCTATTTAATTATTAAACAAGCTAAAATGTTTCAGCAATTATAATACAAAATCAACATTCTCAATTCGATATTTTTTTCAGACAACTACCTTTGGCTTTGTAAGGAGAATATGTACAAATGCATGACTTGATTTTTTTTTGTTATCAATTCACTGACTAAAAATGTCTGATTTGGTTTGAGAAAATAAATGCAGGAAACCACTGTTTTTGGCAATGGTGAAAGTTCTTTAAACAAGTGATGCAAGAGACTTTGTCGCCTTATAATCTATAGCATAAGGTTCACATTCTATCAGATAACATAAGTAGAAATACAACAAAGTTTAGCGCCGGCTCTAGCCCATGTCGCGCCCGTGTGCAATCATGGCCTAGGCACCCTCTAGTAGGCACACGATTAAAATTGAAAAGTTACAGTTATACAAGGTGTTAAAAAAAACGGCAAATTCCCTATAGAGGCGGGTGTAGCCCTGAAACTAAACAAATTTTGCTATGGGATCAACATGAAATGAAATTTTTTGAGGCCCTGAGATGCCTCGCGGAGCACCTTGGGACCTGGTGCCCGTGTACACCCCATACCCTGCACATAAGGTTACATAAGTTTAATACATATGTTTCCCAAAATTTAATTTAAAAGTACCCCAACACAACAAGTTAAGTTTCTATAGAAAATTACATAAATTTAAAAGCATGTTTAAGTTTAGTCTTGAACCATAAGCGTTAGGTATACAACATGTATTATGAAATACCTTATACAAATCTTATTTTTAATTCTAAATCTACTGACGAACAAATCACATTTTCACTTTTTTTTTCCAGGAAAAACGATGATAATAAAAACATAAATTATTATAAATTATGAGGATTAATCACCAGGTGCCAATGCTGTAATAGTGCTCTGAGTGTGACACATGAATATGTAAATAAGTTAATTAGCATTGACAAAACATTTTGATCACTACAATGTGAGTACTTAGAAACATATAAACAATCCTCAACACAAATTAAAATTTATAATTAGCCCTTATACAAATTTCTAATTATTTAGGCCACCATTTTATATTGTCATTAAAAAAAAAATTTAAAAAGCCAGTTGTAGAATCGGGCATATAATGCTAATGAAGCAATGAATGACATTAAGATCCAAACCCATGTTAGTTGGTAAAATGAAATAAATAATCAATAAATACAATTAAATAAATACTGGGCAAAAGGAAATCAGGTAAGCCATTTCCCCATAACCCTAAAGAAAAGGGTTTTTCATTGAAGGAATTAATATTTTACAATCCTCCAGATAAAACTATTTTATGAAAACTGGGCACATCATTACATAGCTGATTCAACAAGTGGCCTTTGGTATAATAATTGGGTATATGATAATTACATGTACAGTAGGAAGATATAATTATACTTATATAAAGTAGGTTACAGAAGTAATTCAACCTTAAACATTTAGCTCTGATGTTTTGAGGTATTTCCCTCATCATCTAATTATTAAAAATATATTGCATTATAATATTTTGCAAATTTCTGATAGCTGACATAAATCTTTATTGATACCTTCCATATGTTATGTATGTATTCCTCATTAAATTACCGAGTTTACCCTGTAAATTTTGGTTAATAGTATGAGAAAATGTAAGCTGTTAAGGATAAATGAATTATGTTCATTAAACCAATATTAATGGATGTATCAGAACATAGGAAATTGCAAGGTAGAAAGATAAATAATAATAATTTTAAATAAATTTTAAATAAATAAAATTTTTATTTATTTTTAAATAATAAATAAAAATAAATATTTAAAAAAAAAATTTCAGCACTTTGTTATATTGCATTTTGGTTTTAATAATTAGATGAATACTCATGAATGAGTGAAATAACGTAAGAGTAACGTAAGAGCAAAATGTGATAAAGTTAAATAGTAAACTACCTTATATAAATGAACAATAAAAGTTCAAGATGGAAAGGCCGTTATGAATATAAAAATAAATCAAGCTAGATGTACTTTCTATTCAAATTGGATGAGATTATCTAGCTATTTGTTATCTATATCTAAGAAATATAGAAAATAGATACCTTTTCTATATAATTAATTCATCAAAACATTGACCTTTTCATGTTTGGATCGTGTTAATGGATTTATTACCTTTCTTTATCATTCGTGCTATCGTGTTTTCGAGAATCTCCCCTCTTCAGCACTGCCGTTTCCCTCCTATGGGACCATATCCTAAAAGCTGTAACTCCAAAGAGAATAATATTGCTTAAGATAATCAAAGCCATGGGAAGATAGAAATATATCCAAGTAGCTCCTTTTTCTGAAAGAAAAAATAAAAAGAATTTAACATATATTCAGTCTTCAAGAAAAAAAAAAATAAAATCGGCTTCCAGTCAAATTCTTTTATTGTTTTATATGATAAAACGTTTCGACACTATGGTGTCATTTTCAATCATTTATTCCTCTGCATTCCTCAACTGGAAAGTCAATATTTTTTAAAAATCATTTTTAAGGAGATCTTTTGTCCTCCATAGTCAAACTTATATTCTAAAAAAAAAACTTAAAAAAAACTTAAAAAAAAAAAAAAAAAAAATATTGACTTTCCAGTTGAGGAATGCAGAGGAATAAATGATTGAAAATGACACCATAGTGTCGAAACGTTTTATCATATAAAACAATAAAAGAATTTGACTGGAAGCCGATTTTATTTTTTTTTTCTTGAAGATGAAATTCAAATAAATCCAGTTTTGAAAAAAGGAAAAAATTATAAGAATGAACATATATTCAGTTTAAAAATTAGGATGCATCATCATACAACATTGTAATGCATTAAAAAAAAAATAAGAAGAAACCAGTTGAAAGATTATTTTTAAACAAGAACAATATTGTTATATTGGATTGTAAATGAATAAATAATATTTAAAAAAGTAAATAATAAAAATTGTAAATCATGAAGGTATCATTAACACCTCTTTATCCTTTCAGGCTAAGTTTTAGACGTTATTGAAGGGTTTTGCTTGTAAAATAAGAAAATAATAAAAATACAAGAAGCAGAAATATGGTGAAATTAGAAGTGATTTTGGTGGGGCAGAATTGAAAAAAAAAATATGCTAAATATAAGTTATTTTAAATTTAAGCATACAATATTTAAACAAAATGTCAGTTAAATAAATGTGTATAGAGAGATACAGAAAATAAAAATCTCAAACGTATTTATTGCTATCATGAAATATTTTGAAACAGAGTTTTCAATGGAAATACATGTTTTCACCTTCTCTGAGTTCAAATATTTGAGTCATGAAAATGATTTGTATGCATATTTTTATTTTTTATTTGTGTGTTTGTTTATGTGGCTGTGGTCCAAAATGAAAAGATGTATGATATTGAAATCGCATATGTAAGGTAGGTAGGTATAAGTCTAGATGTTAAATTTTCAAAATCGTTTTCTATGTAGTATCTTTCATCTTATTTATTTGAAACAAATATTTAATAAACGAAACTAAATGAAAGGTTGTAATATTAATTTAAAGTAGCAAGATAAGTGAAAGTTTTTATTTTAATTATTTGAAAAATGATGTATCCAAATTAAGGATGACATTTGGCCTACTGATTGTATTGCATTACTATGTATATTGAAAAAAATAATTTGGAAACCTCGTATACCTTTGAAAAAGCACTTGTCTTCACCCACTCTAGGTTTGAAAAATGAGTTGACTGGGATGCTTGGTGAGAGGTCCACAGCAACTGTAATGACTAGTATAAGAAGCGGAGTGCACCAAGCGTAGATAGAGTACACAATGAGTTTCTTCCTTTCCCTTTCCTTCACAGATCCAGTGAGATTCCTCAAACCACTGAAACCATAAAAACCTGAATAATGAAAAAGTACTCATAGTTTTTTATTAGATCAGTGTTTACATATTTCTGTAGAAATAAAAATTTAGTTTGTTATAAGGAAGAAAATGGCCTGTATGGAGGTGAGAAAAAATTCTCATTAGTAAGGAGAACTAATTGCTTTAAAGCCAATGTTTTGACTCATGTTGCAGGTGATTAATTGATTAATTTGTATTACTCTATCATTATTATAATTATTTTATTACTCTTTTTTATTAATAATGGTTTTCATTTAATGGAAGATACTTTTTGAAATAATGAGATATTAGAAACAATGAGCATATAAAAAAAAATATTAACGTGATTGGTTCAAGTAATATTGTTTCATAAATTTAACGTTTCTGATGTACATTGTGCTTAACATAATAATGTTGCCAGGTTAGTTATTAAAATATTTATACAAATACATATGAGTACAATTAAGTAATTAATGTAGAAGTATCTAAAGCACAGATTTTCTAAGACTAAACAGAAGAAATCCATATTATGTTATTACCTGAATGCCCAGTAGATATCGAAGCACATGACATTCAGCCAAAAAAATGTAGCCATGAAGAAGAACTGGATTGCATATCCTAGAAGAAAAAAAATAGAACCTGTTATTAATTTGTAAATAAAAAACCAAGCTTAGTAAACAGAAAAGTCAATTTTAAAAATTAATAAAGATAAAATGGTGATAATAAAAATATGGTATCATTTCCAGTGATCTGTTATAAGATAAAAATAAAACTATTCTTTCATTAAGCAACTACAAACAATAATTGAAATCATATTCATGCTTGAAAAGTTTCATTGCTAAAATCATCTCTAAAAATATTTGATTGAAAAACTTTTTTTTTTTTTTTTAAATTTATTTATTGATATCTACAACTGTATTACAATAATACAACAAGTAAATAGGCTAAGTGATATTTAATGACATGATAATGACAAGTAGAGAAACTACCCACTGGTAGTACTCAAATCAAAGTTCAAGTAAGGAGGTAACGTGGCCATCTTCTTTTCAGACGCCTCGGAGGATTATTGGGAATTGAAGAGGAAGCTAGGTTTGAAACTAGAGGGTTTGAGTGGTAATGAAGTTTGTTATGAAAGGATAGATACCGGGTTCGGGCCAAATCAGCAACAAAAGGGACATTAAGGTCATTATGGATGAGTTTATTCTTAACAAAATAAGGAGCATTGAGGATTTTACGAAGGATTTTGGACTGTAAGGATTGGATACGAGAGGAATTCGATGGCTTAGTGGAGCCCCAAAGCTCTACTCCGTAAGTCCAAATAGGTCGTATGATGGCCATGTAGATGAGTCTTTTGTAGTTAATTGGGAGCTTAGAGCGTTTGTCTAGTAAGTGTTGAAGTAGTCTGAAACGTTGTGCGGTTTCTTGTCTTTTCAGTCTTGTTTGAGGATTCCAGGTTAATCGTTTGTCAAGGTGCAACCCTAAGTATCGGATCTGTTCTACAGGCACCAGAGGGATATTATTAAAGGATACTGTAGGGCAGGAAGTCATTGGTTTACGACGTAAGGTAAAAGTGATTTGATGCGATTTTTGAGAATTTATTTTAATTCTCCAGTTTTGACACCATCTTCAAGATCAGTGATATGGGATTGGAGGCTTTGGGATGCAATAACTGGATTGGTGTTGACTGATAATACACATGTATCATCGGCATACGTGGTAAGGATAGTATTAGGATGAGTTGGGATGTCAGCTGTATAAACTGTATATAGGATTGGACCAAGGATACTACCTGAGGAACACCAGCAGATTGGGAAAAGAGGGACGAATAGACATTGTTATGGTTTACTTGGAAAGTTCTATTTGTGAGATAGGATTGTAGGATGAGAAAGTATGTAGAGGGTAGGAATTTGCGGAGTTTGTAGAGCAAGCCCGGATACCAGACTCGGTCAAAAGCCTGTTCCACGTCAAGAAAGACTCCCGAACAATATGATCCACGTTCTAATGCAGAGGAGACCACATCCACCACACGATAATTGAAAAACTGAAATTGATTAAAATTTATGGGTTGATAAGAGAAAAAAAAGAAAGAAGAAAAGCAATATTAAAATTAGGTGTTTTGAAATTTGTTTGAAACAAATAAAATAAAATATAACTTATAAGATAATTTATGGAGACAATTCATGTTGGGCAATGTGGTCATACCAACTTTTATTAACACCTACAGAATAATAACAGTGTATATATTTATACTTTTATACTTATGAATACTGACATATACAGATTTTTTATCTGCAGAATATTTTGGTATTAAAAAAATGATAGATTGTTTAAAAATAGAAAAATAAGATCATTTTAATGTTAATAGTAATAAGACCATATTTTCTTAATTAAAAAAAAAATTGTTAGCTAAAAATCAAATTGCCGAAAAGTAATCAGTAGGCCGATTTCATTAGTCTGTCAAAGTGGGGTGTATTGTTTAGTGTGGTTGTTGTGGCTTTCTGTCTTAATGACGCCTACATCTTTAAAATGTGTACTGATAGTTTATCAGCTGCTATATCAATATATTATGGACTCATTGAATAGTATTCTTATAAAATTTATTTTGAAATAAATTTAGGAACGAGATTTCGATAGTTTGAATGAAGTATGTTATGATAATAAAATGAACTGAATTTGATAGATAATAGAAGAGTTCAACATTTGAAGATGGCCTACTTACTGCTCATTTACAATGTTAAAATCACCGAATTTCCAAGTCATGTTGATACTACTGAACTATGTAAATAAAAAGGTCAGTGAATATCAGTAATGTGTGGTAGCTAGAATAAGAAGAGAGAAGCTAATCCTAGGCACGTATACAAGGAAGGCAGTAAAGGGCATGAAGTCTGGAAAAGCTCTTGAAGATCGAAAGCAATATTATGAAGAATTTATGGCTCAAGAATATTACAAGGGAGCTACAGATTGAGATCAAATAAAGAAATATACAAGAAAAGACAGAGGACTGGGAACTACAATGAGGAAAAGACGACTAGGTTTCTATGGGCATACGGTCAGGATGGAACCCAAAAGATTGAATAAGCCAATATTTGATTTGATATACAACCTGAAAAGCCTGAGAGGTTATTCTGAGCAGATGAAGAAGAAGTTAAAAGACTTGGAATCACTTATGAGTACTGCCTGGACAGAAAGAGATCTAGTAGCCGACTTCTTGTGGAGGAGAGAATGAGGCATGGGTATGAGTGGACAGAGGAGGAAAGAATGCAACATTCGGAGAGAATGAAGGATTATTGAAGGAGAAGAAAGAATTATCGAGTAATGATGATCATGACATCTGTGTGGTCCTATGTTGGCCAGTTCGCAAAATAAAAAACAAATAAATAAATTTTAAAAAATCACGTACTTATGTGCACAGACAGAATGATCGCCACTGATTCCGATGTATTATAAATATGATTCATACTTTTACGAATTTATTATTGTATGCTTCTCATAACTTTATCGTATTTATTACCGCAAAGTTAAGATTTTAAAAATGGAGAAATGCAGATTTATGTACATTGTAAAAAAGCTGTGTTTTTTTCTCGGAATATAAAAATGAGAAGAACTCTGTTTGCAACAAACCATTTTTTAGATATAATATTAATCCAAAAGTATGTTTTAAGTGTGCCCTTGTTCATCGCATCATGGAGAAGCATTGTATTGATTGCATAGAAATATTATTATTATATTGCAAACTTTGTCACATTTATGGATTGTATCGAGTTATCAGTTTCGGAGAAACAACTGAAAGTATATTTGCCAACATGTCATCATGTAACTGATTTTTTTTTAACAGAAGGATACTAACAAAGCCCTACATAGAAGGCTGTTACATAACTGCGCGAGTCAAGTCATGTCCCATAAGATCAACAATGGAAGCGAGAGTGCCAAACCGCCATTGTATTTTATTAGCTAAGGCCGAAAATGTCCAGGATTTCCTTAATAAATAGTGGACAAAACCTTGTTGTAACTTCCATGGATAAGTACAACGAAGTTACATTTTCTTTCTAGTAGCCTAAGTGCCTCCAACATAAGAGACAATCTGTATTAAAACGTCGTCATGGCTAGTATTTATTTTTCATTTTTCTTTCAATATGGATTATAATCATAATCAGTGACGTGGATATGATAATTTTTCGTCTGAGGCTTATATTTAAACGCCTTCAATAAATATCTCAATCGTTTTGATTGAATATAAAAAAGTACGATCCCGTCAAACCTTCCTTAGAGAAGTGTTCAAAAATACATTTGATGGGGATACAATGAAACTAGGCATTTTTGTTCCCCTGGCGAAGGCGTAAATAGGACCCTTGGATAAATAATGAAACATATTTTTCAATAAAACTTAAAGCCATAATCTAAAATACTGGAAAAAATTAACCAGTTTTCGCTTCTACAATCCAGGCATCACCAGGACATACACATACACAGAATAATCACATTTCTAAAGCATCCCCTTCCATGCTTCATAGTTTTTTCTCAACTTTCGATTTCTGCATATACATTGTAACCTAATATTCTTAGTTGACCTAAAAAATTTTGACTATACAGTAAACACAACTATCAATGTGCTCAAATTAATAAATTGTATTATGATTTGAAATGAAAAAATACTAGAAGGAAGAATTTTGTATTCTTTTATTTTTTATATGTACCTCGATAACTATACATCTCCCTGAACAATCTAAATAATCATTTGAAAGTTGACCTGCATATAATGCTAATTATTAAACAAAATAATGGTACCGATGTTAAAAAAGGTACAGCGAACAGTTTTTATTTTGAAATTTCACTCAAAACGGTGAAGAAAGTCGTGCTGGTTTACGATATTTTGTTTTATCCCCATTTCCCAACCGGGTCACATTCATTCAAGGGAAGGATTTGAAAACAATGGCATAACGAGAAAAAAATAAGCAGATTGATTAGATAACTATACCACGACATTTAATCAGTTTACCGCATTTGCTAGATTACTGGATCGTGTAGGCCAGGGTGTCACGTATGCCTTTTCCATCATAGTACATAATTTATCAGGGCGTGGTCCTATCTCTCTATTTCTTGATTTTTTTGAAAAATTCATAAAAAATAATATAGATAATAAAAAACAAACAAATCCAAAATCTGATAACTTCAGGCTACTTAGGTATCGAAGTGCAAAGGGCGTAATAACCAAGATGTTGATCGCCCAAAAAAAAAAAATCTAATCTTAGGTATCGAAAACTCAAATCAGAGCTTTAAAGCAACTGGTTTCATTAAAAAAAATAATAAATCAACTTCAATATATGTATTTCTATTTAAGCTTGGTACCACTTAGATATTTAGAAGAAAATATTAAATACATTTCTATAAGGAATTGTAGCTTTTATCCCTTTTTCTTTTAAGAAATCTCCTTAGCGATAATTAACTTTTATGAAATTTTATTCCTTTATTAAGCTAGAATTATTAAATTTTGTCATCAAAATGCTGTTGAAAAAAAAAAGACCTTACAAACATGAAATGTAGTTTGAACTTGGTAATCGTTTTTTATATTAGACAATCATACATATTTGTACATACAATGATGCGGTTCTTTTGCTCTTTACTTTGACATTACTAGACTGAAACGAAAAGAAACAGCTCGTCGTTTTAGGCTACTTCAACATTTACTAAACCAACGCTCTTAGCTCCCAATGAATTACAAAAGATTCATTTACATGAAAATCATTAGACCCATCTGGACTTACGGAGTACAGCTTTGGGACTCCTCTAAGCCATCGAAATCCTTTCGTATTCAATCCCTACAATCCAAAATCCTTCGTCAAATCCTGAATGGCCCTCACTTTGTTACGAACAAAGTAATCCATACCATACCATAACAACTACCATAGTGACCTTAATGTCCAATTTGTTACTGATGTGGCCCAAATTCGATATCAATCTTTTTATGACAAACTTATTCCCACTCAAACCCATTAGTTTCAAACCTAGCAACCTCTTCAATTCCTGATAATCCTCTGATACGTCTGAAAAGAAGATGGTCTCGAGACCTAAGTTAAATTTGTTATTTGAGAACTGCCACTGGGTAGTTTCCCTACTTGTATTTATCCTTGCCATTATTTATCATTCCTACCATTTACATACTTTTTGTGTTGTTATAATAGAGTTGTAAATTATGATGAATAAAAAAAAATATTTTGTCATTTTTTATTATTTGTCGACTTTAATTGATGCCTTGCACATTGCTCTTTTGAATCGTCCTCATCAATCAACTAAATTAAAATAATTTATCACAATATTATATTAATATTAATAAATATCATAATATTTATCATAGTTACGAGCAATAATGAAAATAATCAAAATAAATAATACTAATTAGAAAATTCACACTGATTTAATAGCGATTAATGGTTCAAGTGATGATACAGTATTTACTCAATTTAGTTAATGGCAGTGCTTACTCTGTCATTGTGATTTTATTCTGTTACTATTTCAATATTAAAAACCAAAGTGACTATTATTATTTTTTAAGAAGTCGTTATCATGTCTCGTGAAGTAGAGTGATTATGCCTGAGTAGAAAAAAGTAACAATAAAGAGTTGGCTGAGAGATCTTTTTGAGTGACAAGAAAAAATAATATTTAGGTTGTATAAAATACGATTAGATCATTCTTTTCCTCATGTCTGCCAAGGCAAGCCTTCTCCTTTTAACACTTAAGCACTCGATATCTGGCAGCCAGCATATCCTGGCTTTTGAGGACTTGACAAAAAAAATAAGAATGAAAAATAAGTACTCAGAAAAATAATTCAACGTAATCTTGATATAAAAATACAAAGAACAGACAAGAAAAAAAAGATTCTTCCTATTATCCTTAAGTAATTAATTATAGTAAATTCATCCTGCGGTGAAGAATTTAGTTCCTTGACCTTGAACTGATCAGATCCGGGTTCGATTCTCAGAAGCTAAACAGAGTTTTCCTATTGATTTGGAGTCTCGGATACGTCTACTCATTTTCTTAAGAAAAGCTGGTCATTTGTATGCGTGAAGTAGTAACCGATCCACATTGAAATAATAAAAAAAACTAAAAAATGTTCATTATTATTCCAAAATGATTGATGAAGCCAATAATCGCCGAAACAACACCACCAATATATATACAATCATTAGAACATCGTCAGTATGTCATACGCTTCAGACAAACATGTCCCATGATGTCATACCAGGACATCCTACTTTGTTCAGGGTTTCGATGGGGGAATCGTTTACTTTTTTGGATAAATGCCAAAAGGATTCAACGCATTAACGACTTTTTGATGCGAAACATTTCGCAGAATGTTCTCAAAGAAAAAAAAGGAATGTAGGCCGACCAAACAAATCTGTTTCAGTATTAGGTTCATCAACAAATGCTTCACGAGTTTGCATGCGTTAAGTTAATTTTACCATTTCCGAAAATTCCACATTGAAAAGTCGATAGAAATTAAAAAAAAAATTACTGTCTTAGGGACATAAAAGTAAGACGATACCGAGTTGTATAGTGCTCAGAAATTTAGTTTGTTTAAACATGCTTGAGATAGTTGATAAATAAAATACATGAAATCGTATTTTTTTTTTCAACTGAGCTAAGATGAAATATACTGTAACAGTAATACTATATCCTAGTATTACAATCGTGGAAAATTTAGAAGCCAATTTCTTTTAACAGAAATATAGTAGCCAGTCTCACAAAAAGGTCTGTGTGTAGATAGCAAGAGCTCTGATTCCAAAAACGCTTTACGAAATTCATGTTATAAAAAAAAATGTATGTAAAAAATGTATGTAAAATAAAAAAAAATATATTTATTTCCAGCAGCATGATAAATGCTGCTGTATGATGTGTAGCACACCATACATTATTTTTTTGTAAAAATGTCTAAAAACATGCCCTTTCTCAGAAAAAAATTACTAACTTTATTACCAATGCCATCCCGGGATGATTCATAAAACTTACCCTCACCCCATTGTTTGATTTGAACCATTACATTTGTTTCTATAAATTTTTTATTAGATATAATTTAATAATTTCTCTGGTAGAAGGAATATATTTTTTTTATTTTATTCAAATTAATTATTAGTTGACCGTTTAAACATTGAGAAAAAAATGGTCCAGGTGAAGGTAAAAACTAAATAGTAATACTTAAATAGTGACAAACTATTAATTAGAAACCGACGCTTCGATCCACCTTGGAGGTGTTCTTCAGGGCTCGTGATGTACGTCACAAGTATGGAGTGAAACCTAAATAGTGATTAGGTTTCGGTTGTTAATTCATTAGATTATCCTTATTTAAAGAATTATTTTTTGACCTCTACCGGACAATTTCCTTCTCTGAAAGTTTCTTTTAACGTCATTTAATGATGCTCTCTTTAAGTATTTGGAAGTGCACATAGATAGCAAGGGAACACTTCAGGCTGATTTAGAGGAATAGATCACCAAAGGAAAGAAGGTTATCGGCATGGTAAACTCCTTACATTGGAGGCCAAGTGTTTCGCTAGAAACCAAAAAGATAATTTTTCATTCCTTTTTTTGAAGGTGTAACCCTTTATGGTTCAGAAATGTGGGTCGTCGGACCAAGAGATGCATGTCATCTGAGAAGAATGGGCCTCGAAAGATGCCTAATTTTAGACTACATCCCAGAGGAGAGACGAAAAAGAGGCCGCCTTAGAAAAACTTGGCTGCAAGGAATTGAAGAGTTGATGGCAGCAGAGGCTTGGCCGAGGGAGATTGGGAACACCGAGAGTACTGTCGACAAAATGTTTTGGGTTTCGGCATATCACCAAAGGTTTTAAAAGCCCGGAAAAAAATGATTTAACCTAATATGGAACTGTTCTTGACTTTACTTAGTCATATATGAGAACATTCAAGAATCGGTGACCCAGAAGACTATTTCAGGATATCTACCAAGGAATACTTACCCTTCTTCCGTTCTCGATAATGAGAAATCTTTCTTAGGGGGAACAATGTCCTTGTACCGTAAAACTGATATATCAGGAAACGGCTCGAGTAGATTTGAATACATTAATAAACATTTTGAATAATTAATGGTTTGTAAAATAAATCATATAGAGCAAAAATTAACCCTAATGGCTAGGTAAAAGAAATTTTCTTTACATTAAATATGATTTATGAGTTTACTATTATAGGCTTATCAAAACTTTATATTTATTGAAATAAAATAGTGGAAAAGTTAAGCTTTTAAAAATAGAGATATTGAATAATTATTGGTAGCCAAAAAAAGCATAAGGGGTATAAATTGACCCTAGTGTTGTGGCAAAAGAAAATTTCTTATATAAATAAATAGTTTATTAGGACTTGAGTATTTTATTTGATCGTCAAAATCAACATGCCTTCACATCAAATAAATGTTATTATAAATTTGTATTATTTATAATTAAGACAATAAAAAATACCTTTTGAATGTATTCCAATACACTCTGGACGAGTGTTCGTATTATTCATATATATTCTTATAACCCAAAAAGTGTTTTATTGCATTTTTTTTATAAATAAGACAATTAATTGATGAGTAATATTTATTCATATGATTGTTTATCATTTTATTATAATAAGAACTAAATTGTTTAATCATTGGAGAAATAGAAAAGATCTCTGTCTCAACATATAAATTAGGGACGGAGCATCTCATGATCTTTTTATCGGCTGTTGTTGATTGACTCAGTTATCACATCCCAGTATCAGCTGCTTAAGTAATTAAAAAAAAAAGGAGACACATTGATGAAAACATATGACTCTAACAGAAGGGTTGGATCGAATTCTCATGGTAAATAGAGAGTTTAGAGAATAACTTTGTTAACATTAGTACTTATAAACATTACACTATTTTTTTAAACATTTAAGAATTTCAGTAGCAAAATATAAAGTTATCTAATTTAATCTGAAAGTTTAAATAATCGTTCGAAATCTATCTTCGGAGGAATTATATTTGGTAAATTTATAGGTGGTAAGGGGACATAGGACAACGGACAAGTTTTAAAGTCAGAAATTTAATCATTCAAATACGTTTGGAGAGTTCAGAAGTGAACAAAGCCCGCACAATCACAAGGTTGGTAGAATGGAATTTGAGGCAATAAAATATATATTTCTTTTGAAAACTTTAATTTTAAATTGTTCACTGTAACAACATAGTTTCATTCATTACAAACTTCATATGAAAGTGGAAGATAATTCCTATATATCTTGAATGAACTATTTTTACTGGGTCACAAAGTTCAAAACATCTAATTGTAATGATATTTATTATTATTGACACACTGGATTGACTTCTGAACTCTCTTTTCGTACAGCGTATCTAAAAAATTGAAAACAAATCGACCAAATACTCGTTTAAAACTATACTGAAAGCCTTGGTTCCCTCGATGGAAACAGTTCCAATATTTTTTTATTCATTTAATTATTTGTAAATTAATAAAATCTTGAAGGAGCTATTTGTTTTACGACGATATTTTGAAATGTCAAAGTGTACTGTAATATTTGTTACGAATTAGAATAAGAATCCCCACCTGATCTTCAAGTTTCATGCAGTGATTTTCCCTTTGTTGTTATATTTTCCTAATATATAAACATTTATTTAAATTATAATAACTGTTGGTAAGTTACAGTAAAATAATTGCTATCGAGTGTCAAAAGTTACAAACCGTTAATTAATAGTTCCTTTAGAGTTAAAAAAAAAATATTGTTGGGAACATTCCAAAATTTAATGTAGCAGTTAACCCCGGTCAAAACTTTTTGAAAATTAGAAGGCAATAGAAAGAATTAATATAAAAAATTAAAGCCTCATAAAATTCTGGGAAAAGCTAACCAGTCAACGTTTCGTCAATTCAGATGTCATTCGGACATACAGCAAAAGAAAAATCACACCAAAGATTGTGGCAAAACTGACATTAACAGTTCAAACAGCATTATCAAATAGAGAGAGCAGCCTTGCTCCTAGAGGTTCCACAAACAACTCTTAACATACGAAAGATTTGTCTCAAATTTCTGAGACATGGTTGTGGAACGTCTTGGAGAAAGGTTGCTGTCTACATTTGACAAGTCTTTTTGGCTGTTGAAATGAGATGTACTGCCCTGTGTCTTCTTTGGTGTGATTTTTCTTATGTCCCGATGACTTCTTAATTGGCGAAATTTCGGCTGGTTAGTTTTTCCTATATTTTTGAGAGTGAAGGCTTCACTTTTTGGAAGTTATTCTATTGTATTATAATGTATAATTTATACCTCTTTTCGAATTTTCGCTAATTTTTATTGATAATTTGAAAATATGAGCTTTATTCCAGTATAATAAGTTGTAAAGTAGAATAAATAACTGACTTCATTTATTTATTGGGCTTCATTTATTTATATCAGAAGGGGGCATAATTATTTTACCTTATGTAATATTGATAACCCGTTAGCATTATTGCTCTTTGCTATTATTAAATTATTCTCTGATATATATAATGTCCTTATAAGATTTCTATGCTTTAACTCTCATGTTTTCAGAAGAATCGGTATTTGTCATGATTCGGCCTTCGCTGTTTACAGGAACAGCCTAGTTCTTTCCATTTCACATTATTTAACCGACCAGCATTCATTGTTTAATTTTTACTTTTAAAATGATTTAATGTCATCCTGATTCATCTGAAGATGATTTATTACTGATGAGTCTCGGGTGGTTGTCCGCTCATTGATGTTTATTCATTTTCCTTTCCATGCACCATTATCCAAGGTTACCATAAACATTTTTGAAAATGCATGTACACGCTCTTCAAAGCCTTTTATTATTTTTGTTTATGCTAATTTTAAAGACTAATTATAATAACTCAAAAAGGTTAGATTAAATGCTTATGACAACAAATGTTACGAAAATTCAAGCTCTCTCTCTCATAAAAAAATCAAACAGAATTACTGTTTTATAATATCTAAATATCGGAGCGGAGGAATATATTCCATAGCCTTAATTCTCTTTAACATCTATAACAAGCGATGTTTTCTCATTATGAGAGCTTATTGAACTGTTGTAAAGTGGTTTAGCTCTGTACCTATTCAGTTCGTTTTTCCTAAACTATTAATGTGGGTTGCGCTATCTTTGTGTTATTTTATTCTTTGTTTGCCCCAAAAAAATTTGTCTAAATTTACATCTGTCGTGTTTATTTATATTTGTCGAAATATACATTTCTGTTTAAATCAAAGTTTATTGTTTTGTTATTTTTTTAATCCTAACATGGAGATGACCCTTACAGGAATGAACACGTTATCTTCGCATACAGGAATGTACACGTTTAGGAAACACCAATTTAGGGAATATTGCTCATACTTGCAATATATAAGGATGTAGAAACAGGTAAATATATCTAAAGAAATAGTTCTCGTACATCTACGCTATTTTAAAAAAAATAAAAAAGCATTATGATTTGGAAAATATAGTAACAAAACATCAAAGAAAATTATGATGATGAATTAATATTAAGATGTACGAACTCAAAATCAATCGGTAATGGGATTACATAAAAAGCTTTGAATATTTGAAAGCTTAAATATTTTATGTAAAATTTCAAAGCATTTTCTGAAATCTGGGATTTTGGGATCTTCCCACAGCGATCTCCCAGGCATGGCATAAGTGGGGCATATGGAACTAGGAACGATGCATATGCTCATCATCGTATCAACTACACAACAGCTGCTGTCATGACAGCACTTGCAATATTGTCGCCCCTGATTCGCCGTAGGGACAGGTTGTACTATTTATCAATAAAAATTCAATCCTTGGCTTAACATTCTTATAAAAAGGACAAGGCCGAACAAAACCGGTGTCACTTTGCTTCGTTGGAAGTCTGGTCGGTTAAATGTAAAATAATCTATCTCTACCAGTACTTAATTTATAATTTTAATTATTAATTAATTGATAATTAATATTACATTACATAAACTGTCCTAAGTTCAAATTTACTCTAAAAGCCCATAAAATATATGTACTTTCACATCTTTATAAATTATATAAATGTTTATTGTAAAGTGATTTGCTTATTAGATGCATAGGTATCAATTTTTCTAGACTGTTAAACAATTAGTTTCTTCCTTCGATTTTTGAGATTCTGTAAATACTTGTTTAACGACCTTTTGGAAACGTTTCGAGACTATATTGTTCTCGTATTCATGCCATAATGATGGCGAAATGTTTCAACTACATCAATATACCGGTAAAAGAACATATAACCAGTAATTTTTTTAAATTTATTTATTTTTGAATTTTACAATAGTAAAATACAGAGAGAGCTTGGCCAGAAGTTTTACAAAAATAATAGCAAAAATAAACCAGAATAGTAAACACAGAGAAAAAGAAAGTAGATAATTATAATACTAAACATTTTAATGAAGGCAAAATCAAAAATATGGCCATGAGTAAACAGTACTTCAAAATATGGAATCTTCTTGAAATAAAACTTATATAATTCAAAAGTATTATTTTGTGGGTAAACAATCACATATGTATCAATGGGTCAGAGCTATTCTAATACTTAGATCTTTATGTAGGAAGTTACAGAGGTTAATAAAACCATCGTTGCGCTTAGGGTTCGGTACTGTATAAATATTGTGATTATATGAAATAATATATTTATTTCTGGGTTCTGTATAAAACGGACCGTCGAAAAAGATGCGGTTTAGATCGTCACGTGATTAATTTAAGCATATAGGGCAATTGTCTTCAGTATTAATTCTGTGGGTATGTTTATAGTAGTAAAAAACTATTTGTTTGCTGGGGAAACACTAATTTGGCTTAGGAGTCTTATTCTGTCTACGGTGAATCTGATGTCAGGTATGGCTGTACTGAATTTCTACAGAATAAATTTTTGTACGAAACATTGTACTGAGAGCACAGAGCCCTATTTACATCGTGATGGTATAGCCTTTCTTTGTATTTATTTATTATTTGGTTATTATGTTTCAGCACTAGTTGGGGTTTTTGCTCAGCCCACAGCCAGCCATATCCTAAGTCACATATAATAATCTCAAAGTTGACTGGCCCAGTTAAATTTGATTAAATTAGTAGAGGACTTTTGGACCGCTAACATTTTATTAAAGCATATTTTAGGGTAGTCTATTGTTACACATTAGTAGAATTTACACATAAAACTTTGTTGAAATCTGTGAAGTTTAGATTTGTATCCTTATCGGAACTAATTTATTTTATTTCTGTTATATTGAAAGATTTACAGAACATATGGAAAAACCACAACTACAATAAAACTAATCAAAGATAAAAAATAAACAAGTAACGCATCTGGAGGTGCAACCTTCAAGTTCTTGGTAATATTGGTGACTTAATAGACATTCATTATTCCTCGCTATCAGATGCTGCTTTTCAAAGAGATAATGAATTGTCCAAGCTGGTTCGAACGTAATAGGATGATAAAACCATGTTCCTGTTACATTCTACGAAATAATTTATCACGTGAGGTAAATAAAATACTGAATTAGATACAGAAACCATGAGCGGATGGAAATTAGTATCAGAAAACAATCCAGCACAAAAAATAAGTACTCGATTTTATATTTTGTTGAAAGATTATTATAAATAATATAGTATCGTAATGAAATCATTAATTCTTTACTGTGGGGTACATATGCCTCTCCCTCAGGGGTCACATTTAAATTTCAACAATAGTTAAAATAATAAAATTAAAAATTAATTAATTTTAACCGTATAATTAAGCCTGAATTTCTATTTTATTTTTAAATACTTCTTTACATCCATATGACACACTGTTCTGAAGAGAAATAGGCCAACAATCAGCCTTTTTTATCTGCATTCCAAAAAAAAAAATATGTTACACCTAACAGTTACACAAAAAAGGAATGTAACAAGTTATTGTGACAAATTTTGTTTTTTTAAAATATTCATTCCTCTTTAGGTTTATCCGAAAATTTATTTATAGGCAAAGATATACAAAGATAGGTTTCAACTTGTGTTCCATAGCGTTTATTCAGAATGTCAACATTTCCTAAATTGTTTTTTAAAAGTATCCGCGATTTCAAGATATTCTTTATAATTATAATAATATTTTATAATTTTGACCAAGACTGTATCTGTCCCCAGGGATTTATTGTCAATTATATTACGTAGACGAACTAGAAAAATCAATAAACTATTTTTTTTTAAATTAGATCACAAAAATTAATGAAAGATTAATGCACTATTAAGCTTTATCTAATGAATACAAATAAATAAGGCCGTTCAAATGTTTCATGCTTATTAATTAATTTTACAATCAATGCAAATTTATTTATGCTGTCATATAATTTGATTATTAATAAAGCGGTCATTGAATCGACTTGGTATTTATAGTGGATATGGGATGTTATAAAATAAATTTAATTTCGATTGGTAGTTATGACAGATATATTGATGTGTGATTTTAGTGGTAGCTGTGTGATAGGTGTGTGATTTCATCGATTAATGAATTCGTTTATTATTATTATTATTTCTGTGAGTTGAAACAAATAAAAATTCAAATTTTCAAATCAAATTGTCAGTTTTAAAACACATTTCTGAATTTGATATTGTCTCTTAAGAGTATTCTCTCATTGATGAAACACCACTAGGGCGACGTATTGGAGAGAAGATCGAAAAATATGTTTACAGATATAAATTTTAATTTGAAACTGAGATTTTGGATCGTTAGCAAGTGATTAGTCTAGAGAGGCTTATGTCTAATATTTGGCAATTTATTAGAGCAATGAGGACTCAATTTTAGATAAATATCTATCTAGAGTGGTAGAGTTCATTATTGTGATACTACATTATATTATTACAATGGTTATTCAGCAGTTAATTCGACTTAAAGAAGACACTAAACGGTGGCAAATATGGCAAATAAAATTTTAATGATAAAGGAAATACCTGCTATCCCACAAACGATGCTGAAGTAGTCATATGAAATTATGATGCGAGTAGCAATCAAGCCCATGAATATCGATGCAACAATAAAATTTGACATGTTGAAAACAACGATACGGCCGTGTAAAGATTGGAGTTCCTTGATCCACAGGTACACGATGATTGTGGCCAGGGCGAAGGGGACGGAAAGGAAGAATCCGATGCCCATCAAGAAGTACCTTTCACGGGGTTCGTCAGTATCATTCCCAGCACAGAACAACGGGTACGTCTCGTTGAAGTTCATGAAGAACTCGAGGCAGAACGGCTTTTTCGGATCGTAAACGTACCCTTCCCTCTCAATTCTACCATCTGTAAGGATCCAAAACTTATCGTTATGGAGAGTCCTCTCGCCCGGTCCATTGCAAGGAAGTTGCCTAAGAGTCAAGTTATAGCTGACATTGGCAGGTACCGGCGGCCAAGAAGAGGAGTACAACGGTAGGGCCCATATCGAAGAGAATCCTTCGTCCGGGCTGCAGATGGCCCCCGAAGAACCGATGAGGAAGGACTCTCCGAGAGGACAGCATTTGGGAAGAAAGAGGACGCCGGCGGCCGATCTGACGAGGCAGTGGAGTACGGAGCAGAGCACGAGGGGAGCCCACGGCTGCCCAGCCATCACTGCTCCCCACTCCTCTGAGGCGCTTCCTGGACAAGAAGGTTGTCCGGATCGTATCCACCGCGAGGGTGAATTCGCTGTATTGGTCGTCCTTGGGGAGCTGTCGAATCCGGTAAACACATGGATGGTGCTCCTAGCCATATACCTTGGTGCTAATATTTATTAGAGGTAGCTCTAACGAGTTCAATAAATACAACTATTTATCGAATATTTTGAAATACGGTCATATATTTACTATATCTACAGCCTGTTTAAATGACATTTTGTATTGATTAGGCTTTCAAGTACAAAACTCCTTACTTTTTTTTTGTCTTCGCCAACATTAGTCCGACCTTTATCTCTTCCTATAATGTTTACACTGTACGCAATTACATTATCTTTAAACGCAGCATCTAGAAAGTTTCGGGCATTGTACAGCTTATAATATAAATATACTTTATTTTATTTTATGTTGTATTTTTCTTAGTAGTTTCATATGCACACCTTAAGGTTTTTTTTGTTTTGTTTTTTTAAGTAATCTGTTATAAAGGTGTACGAATCGTCCAAATAGAATCGAATGTGAACATTAATCATCAATAGTTTGATTAATTGAGTACTGAAAGGACAGTTGAAAGAGAAAAATTGGATAGCATTAAAATAAATATTAAATATGGTGTTGACTTCATTTAATTAATAAAGTAAAAAAATAAATAAAATAAGATTTTATTGAATTGATTTCTAAAGTAGATTCTCTTTAGTTTATAAATAAAGTATCTGACAATGTTTCTATTTAATTTGTAAATATGAAAGTAATATTTGTATTTATTCTATATTACATAATGATATCGAATACTGTTCTTTTATTATCCAGGTAATACATCTATTAAAATATTATGAAAAGTAAAATTTTCGAAAATTGTAAAAAGATCTACTTTTTTTCATTGCGAGAGATTTATTAAGACTGTTAAAATGAAAACGGAGAAATCACACAACGGATACGATGATATTTATATCTTTTTTCCTTGATTCTAACTGGAAATACAAAAAAAAAAATTCTAACTGGAAAAACAAAAAAAAAAAAAGCATTCCAATCCTTGGATTTTCGGTTTCGATTAACACGAATTCTCAACTACATTATTGAAGAATTGGCACTCTCTCAGATTTGTGCAGTCTGATTTCGTTTTCACGTGTGCGGTTTCAATCTGTAATGAGATTCCTAGATTGCTAACGTTAGTTGTTTTCTTTTTAAGAAATACTGACTTTGTCATAATTTCTGCTCTTTTTTTAATTGTCTTCTTATCTTCATTTTCCGTTCGTGCCAGTGGTTTATTGAGTAGATACTTACACATAAGTAATATATAAAATGTTGTAGCTTGTGAAAGATTGGATTTGATCCTATTTATTTATTTTTTATATGTATTTTTATTTAATGTTGTTAAATTATGATAAACTATTTAAGTGCCAAAAATGATGTTAAAAAAAAAAATTGATGAAATGAAAATGATACAGTGAAAATCGAATAACTGAAGAACAAAACATTTCAACAGATAATTTTACCCTTAATCTGGGTTTACTAGAAAGAAACTGGAAGAACAATTAGTTATCTAATGAAGTTATTGAACTATAGTACCTTATGGTAATTTTTATTATTTTTCTAATAAATATACAATATGACTCTTATATATAATGTATGTTGCTGTTTTCTTAAGTCTGTGAAAGTGTCAAATCAAATAACATTATTTACATAACTAAATAAACATCTAAAACTATTTACAGTGGCATCAGCCAACTAAATCCTTGTTACCTTTATCAACATGTACTAGAGTACCAATATCAGATAATAAACAGTAGCTGAACAAACATTGCATTAATTTTAAGCCCTACAATCAAATATTTTTTCAAACAAAATTTTCGCCAATGTGAACTGACGATTACTAAGGCTCCAATATCAAGCTTCGAGCAATTTAGGAAACCGAGGGTTATCAGAAACCGGATATAATGCAGATTTGATTTTATTACTTTTTTTAAAATAATATCTGTTCCTAAGCAATATAGCCTATCATAAAACTGTCTTGTCTAACAAAGATTTTCCATTCTAAGAGACTTAAGACGTTTTAAATGTATAATGGCATTTGCGCATTTCAATTTCTCTTGCGATAAATACTATTATCACCCCCGCTTCCTCTGCATCCTTCCAGAAGTCCAAATTTACGCTTCAAAACGTAATAATACTGAAATACTATTGATTAAGATTTTGAAAAACTGAACTTACTTTAAAATTTAAAATTAAATATCTTAATATCTTCCATTTTACTGAATAATAAATTATTGTGGAATTGCTATTGAACATTTATTGTATGGAAATAACGGGAGAGGGAGGGGTTAAAATTTATGGATCAACTTGGTGGACAATAAATCAATAGAAATGATAACTAATGTGGAGTGACTTAGTGGTAGAGCACTGAGTTGCCGTGCCGAAAGTCCTGGATTCAAATCGTGCTCGCCGGCACGCTTTTATTTAATCTGTTAGCGGCCGGAGATGGATCCTATGGGATCTAGGACCATCATGGGGCTCACTCACTATCTATAAACGGGGTACCCAAAATAAGGAGGAAAATTTTGCGGTTGAGCGTGATGTAGGATAAATTAGGTTGTAGTGGTACAGACAATGAATCAATAGAAATTATAACTAATGGTGTAAATGATTTCGTATTTTAAAAAAATAACATTAAAATATTACAAACCTCTTTTCTAGTCAATTTTTTAAGAAATAGTTTCTTTTATTTAGTGTTTTCTTATATATTATTAGCTATTTTATAGTAATTTTGACGTACAAAATATTTTATTTCTTTAATGAAATTCTTACTTTTTGGGAAAATCATCAATGCTTGATTCTCTACTTGAGAATCACCCGAACAAAAATAAGGCATTATTAAACTTACTCTCCTCTCTTTTTATGGCCCTGATAATTTAAATGTGATATCATGTCATATGTTACAGATTTCATAGAATATTGTAAATACCCTTGGCATCTGTTATTTTTGTTTAATGTCCCAATACTGATACCAAATAATCATTACATAACATTCTGCCATCAGTGCGAAAACAACTTATCAATAGACTCGTCCATTTTTTTAATAATACAATAAAATATGTACAATTTGTACATAACGTACCCCACATATGGTCCCCTAATGTATGAGCATTATACTTAAAAATTAGAATTCCACGGTTCATCTCTGTCCCGAACACAATCAGTGCATTTTCTTCCCTGCCGTGAAATATAAAATAACTAGTATTAAAAAAATATATAAATTTAATTTAAAAAAAACGTATTAAGTAAAAAATTTGGCTAGATTGGCCCAGTGAAGCTTAATTCTGGTTTATGAACATCTATTATATCTTGCTAAATAGATACGGAGGCGCTATCGTGATAAGATGGTGTAACATTTATTCGTTTTACTAAGCTAGTTTATGAACCTTCACTTACTTTGTTAGCTGACTTAGCTCCGTTATTCATTGAAATTTATCATCCTTTTTTTTATTTTACGCTTATAGCTCATAGAAGCTATAAGATGTGATCTTTGAGATGTAGCTGCATGGAAATATATTGAGAATATCTTAAGTTGAAATAGAGGAAGGACTTTCAAAAGAAAAATCATTGGAAAGAGCAGCGTAAGAATAAGACAAATGTTGTGGCTCCACAAACTAAGAACTGGTTAAACTGTTCATCAAGCAATCTTACCAAAGCAGTAGTCAACTAAATTGAAATAACCATGATAATCGCCAAACTTCGACAGAAGAGGGAACCATAAGAAGAGGATTGAACTCATGGTTAAAATCAATGAGAAATCAAATGTATATTTGTCGTATAACTGTTTATTAGAACTTCTAGATGAAATTACTGAGAACTATTATGACATTTTATACACCATTTGTTATCCTTGCTTCTTATTATCCTCTCTTGATTGTACATTTTATCATCCATAACACTTTTTAACATTACTGAAGTAAATTGTAAACAAATACTAGGCCGACAAATCAATATGGCGTACTTTTACGAGACTGAAATTAATAGGTTATACTTACACCATTGGGATTATTTTCAACGGCTTGCTATAGCTGAAACCCAGCAGACATCCCTTCAGTTTAAGTGTGGAAATAAATAATTAACACTTATTGAAAACTACAAGTTATAAAAACAATATGGTGGCAACTTATTTTCTATTATTTGCTGTACCTAAAACTCGATAAATAGCACAATCGCAACATGCTTGAGGAGAGTATGTTATATAATTATATATATATATATATATATATATATATATATATATATATATATATAAGGAATTTCATTGTTAAAAATGAACATATATACATCTTCAGGTTGAGGAGCAACAGAGTTAGTGGACTAAGCACTTATATGACTTCAGATAGAGCTTGGTTGTTCCATTAATTAGAAATCTTCGGAGAAAAGGCTTCTTTATATTAAAGGAACCGATTCAATAATTGGACTAGAGGTTTCTCTGCCAAGAACCAATCAAGGATATCCGAAAAGTTTTAGTTACTGAATTAACTTCGTGTCAACTTATTTAGTTTTTTTCAAACAAAAACTATAGGATGAGTGAAGATCAAAATATAGATATAGCTACTTAACTTTTTGGTTTCTTAAAATGGTTTCAAGATCAAAATATTTCACTGTTTATTTCCTATACTTCCTATTTTAAATCGTAATGATAGATTTAAAAAAAATATAGCTCGAAGATTAGCGTTGGCGATTGCGGTTGAAGGACCACCCTTACTAAATTTGGTAAGGGAAGAACTTAATAAATTAAACGCGGTTGGCTTACCACTCTCGGTGCGGCGCTCACAGATACTCAACGAAATTATTGTAGTTCAGGATGAAAGGAAAGGAATATAGAAAAGTGGGTCCTGATTTTCTTTGAGCGGCGGAGATATGCGACACCCGGTCGTACTGGGTTAAACATTGAGACTGGCCGCTAGGAGTGGGGGGCTAAATGTTCACAGCTTACATCGAAGGTACAAAAGACGGTTGTATTTATCTATTTGTAGTCAATTAACTTGAAGGGCCCAAACAAATAGTTTATGTTCAACTTCGACAATAAGGTATGTTTCGTGCCCCTCAACATTGAACGGTGAACAATCTCTTGGGGTAATCGAAAATAAGATATTGCCTAAATATTTGGTCCAAAAAAAAGATAAGTCCACTGACGAATTCCAGTTTGTTTAATTGAAGTGGTAATTGGCAGGGTTAATGTTTATGGTGATAGCTTTTGTTGGGCTTAGTTAATGACGCTAAAAAGTTAACAAGGGCTAGTAAATGCCCGAATAGCCGGAGGCTGTGGGGGAGATTGCGTCAATGGTAATCTACTCGGATAGATTTAAGATATAGATGGGTTTAAGTAGTAGTCCATGGTGGATGGAAGTTTGTAAGCAGATTGGTGGTTTGAGCCTTCAGGTTCGAAAAGTGATTAGATTCTTGCCTCTTGATTTCCTTCCTCATTAATCAAACCTTTCAATAATAGAACGAAAGATGGAAAAACTCGTTAGCGTGTTGTTGATGCTCACTCTATTAATGACCTTTGTGTGTAAGAGCTCGACTTAGCCAAATTAAATTATCCATTACAACCTTTTTGTTGTAATAAATTAGCTTAAATGCAGGTATTCAGAATGTAATTTTCCTAAAGCCTTCTTCTTAAAACTCTTTAACTACCCACACCTGCTATAAATAATCCTGAAACCGATTATTAGTTACAAGGAAAAATATTAAACATAAAAAATTAAATTAGCAAAAGACTCAAAGACGATACATTTGAATACTATCAATAGAAATTTGCATTTAAAAGTTAAATTAATTTAATTTAGAAAAATAATCTAGTGGTTTCATAATTTCAGATTTATTAGGCCACGGGTTCAAATCCAGCTGTGGCAGATAAATAATTTAAACTGTTCATAGCCATGGGTGGAACCTGTAAGATCTGAAGACCATCCCTTGAGCTCACCCAGCGCCTATCAAGTGGGTAATTTCAATTGGAGTAAAAATCCTAGCGATTAAGTAAGATTTCGGACAAATCACTTCCCTGCACACAATCGTTCCCCCAGAAACAGGACATACTCGAACATATACTCAACCTAAAATATTTTAAGGGTTGTAGTGGTGAATTAAGTTTTTTTAATTATTACCAATACATTAATTAATAAATGTATTATATAAAAGTATAAATGTTATCCCACGGCATATGATCATACGAATCTTATATATTACAATGAATGTTTTATACACGACGATAATGTTTTCTTCTTATATGAATTTTTATTTAAAAAAAAACATGGTTCCAGCAAAAAATTAAAAATTCCTCTAAAACAGGGTTTTTTCCAATTTTCATTTTTTCTAATTACAAAAATTATATGAACAGAAGATAATGATAGCTTATTACCTTGCTCTAATGTAATTGAACGTTTATTCCCGCAACCTTCGAGGTGATGCAATTTCATTCTCTAGAGCCTGGCTCTGACAATTACTGATAAGGTCTTTAGTTCATTAGCAGGAGAGTGGCTTATAGTAACCTCCTCTGAGCCCCCCCCCCTGAGCAAACAATACGACTTTTTGTCAGCTGATGCTGGACCAACCAAATTATATTGATAATAACTATACTGTCCTTTTTTTCTCTTTGTATATTTATCCACACTTATGAAGTACAATTAACAATTGGTAATCTTATGATTCGGTAATATTTAAGCAAAATGACATGAGAGATTATATATCTTCCTTATGAATTGTATCTAGGAGCATCATTACAATGGCTTGGTTTAATTTTTTATGATTATAGATGGGGGAGGGGGCGGAGTGGCCCAGTGGTAGAGCGCTGAGTTACCGTGCCGAATATCCCGGTTTCGAATCCGGCTGCAGCAGATTTTATGATCGGTTAACATTCGTGAATGGATCCTTATGGATCTGGGGCCCTCATGAGACTCAGCCAGCCTCTACAATGTTGGTCAGCCAGGCTCAAAATAGAGGGAATATAGTGGTTGAGTGAGATCTAGGATAAATCACTTCTCTGCACAACTGTTGTCCAAGAAACTGTCTCGTACTAAACTCAAGACTCTTCATGAGTTGTAGAAGACTTTTTTTTTTTTTTTTATGAATAGGGCCCCACATCTACGTTTTTTTTAGTCTTCACCGTTGTGGGCATCAAAGTATTCGACATTATATCTCTCCATTTATCTGTACTTTGAATCCAGCCCAATTAGCTTGTGAAAATGTACTTATTTCAATATTGTATTAGTTTGTTTGTTCATTTAACGTCACTTTATGCTGCTATGGCTAATCGGACGATGCTACAGTGGGAGCTCTAAATTTTGCCTATCCAGGTTTAATTAGGATAGGGATTTTTAACGAGTACCTGACATCGTACAGGCTCGGGACCCCCGTTTAACGTCCCTTCCGAAGGACGGCGTAAAAATTGTATTTGATTATACATCCTATAAATTAGGATCGCATTTGTATTTGTATCAAATATATTAGCAATGATGTTAATATTTTTTATCTGTATTCTTTGGAAGCTCAATGATTTCAGATATCATTTTGCAGACATATATTGCTTGCGGAAGCACAGATAGAATGGAAACGGTCAAACCATAGTTCCCATGTAGCAATAATAGGATGTACATAGCTCCATAACCAATCCATTTTAGAATGGTAGATCAATGAATGTCCTTCTTATTGCCGCACACTCAAGTTCAAGGACAGTTATACATCAGTCTAGATCCGAGGATTATGAATGTTCGGGTCTCTTAGGCACACGAGGACCTATATTTCTCCAATGCAGATATACCATGAACCAAACCTTTATTTGGTTATTTGAATATTTCGCTTCCTATAAAACCTCAAGAGAATTCCATCAAAGTTACTAATTTATGGCTAAATGAAAAATTTTCTAAGGTCACCTGTGGTCTAGTGGTTAGCGTAACAAACTACTAAACCCAAGATCGCGGGTTCGTAGCCCGGCAGGTGGCCCTAGGATTTTTTTAAGGGAGTAAAAAATCCTTAGTTACGCCGTCCTTCGGAAGGGACGTTAAACGGGGGTCCCGAGCCTGTACGATGTCAGGTACTCGTTAAAAATCCCTATCCTAATTAAACCTGGATAGGCAAAATTTAGAGCTCCCACTGTAGCATCGTCCGATTAGCCATCGCAGCATAAAGTGACGTTAAATGAATAAACAAACAAACAAAAACAAACAATGAAAAATTTTCTTTGATCAATATATTCTCTATATGAGGCTAAAATGTGCATTAGATAGCAGTAGTAATGTTTCAGAATCGATAAAATCTAAACGAATCCTAAAAAATTTAATTCAATGTTGAATTATATATTGAATAAATATTGTCAACATGAACATTAAATGCCACAGGTCTATCAAATAATATTACCAAATCTTTTACTTCCTCAAATCCGATCAATGTTTCATGCCAAGCTCTACAGAGTTGTACACAATTTCATCGCATTTAAATATTTAAATGCAATAAATTTTCAGGAAAATGACCTCAACAAAGATTCCACCAAAGTTTAATACAATTGATATATCACCACCAGATTGGGAAAAATTAATAAGCAAACAGCAGACATTGAAAATAATTATTTAATTTATAATCATTGTTTATGGAACACAGAGACGATAAAGACCCCAGGTTGCACTATAAGATTTAGATCTGACATGATTTATCTTAACCAATTGTATATAATTTTTTTAAATAAAGCTAATTGAAAATCTCACGTGCGCCTGAATTGACAAAAAACTAATGATGCACATCAGCTTCTTCATCTGAAAAAACTGAACATTTCATTTAAATATGCTTTAACTAGAGAGCAAGCATAAGGTCTATGAAAATTTGGAAACTTGGATATATAACTCTACAAATACAGTAAATTGTTTTGCATTCTTTCATTTCCAATGTTTTAAAGAAGTTTTCAATAATTCTTGAAACTACACAAATGAAATGGTCTACACAATTTATAATATCCCATATGTTGGGAAAGTCTCAGCCCAGTCCAACATTGGTCATTAGTTGTAAATTTTAAACTCAATTTCAGATACCCACTAATTGAGTCTGGTACGATGTTGGTCATGTAACTTTTTGATGTTACGAACCAGAAACTTGATAAGCTAATTTGATTAACTTAGAATGTATTCAATTTAAATTTATAATAATCAATGAAAACAAATTAAAATTAAAACAAAATAATATAAAAAAATATAAATTTAAAAAAATACATGATACCAATTTCCAGCTTTGTTTTTCTCCAATGAATTATTGGTTATGAAGAATAACTTACCTGAAACAGAAAAAAAATAATAAAGTAATTAGTAATATCTTAAATAAATGGTGGGGGTATTCAGTCAAATAAAATATTTAAAAAAATAATATTAGGAAAAACATAACAATTGTATGTTACAAAAGTTGAATGTTGTTTTGTTTATAATTTCTTTAAGTACCAATCCAATCCTTAAGTGAAAAAGTGTAAAATAATCAATCTTACACCGAACATTTTCTTAAAAGTACAAAACGTTTTAAGTCTAAACCCATCAATATATTTATTATTTAAGTTTTATAATCTACAGCAACTGTCTATCTACAACTATCAGATTATAAAATTTTTATGGCAGATAAGTAAAGGGTTAATTACCTTAATAGTTAAAGAAACAAACAGCAAGATTAATGGGTTATTAAGGAAACTCAGTTTGAACCTTAAAATCGACAGAAATAATTTTCATTGGAATTCCCATCGGTCAAATTAATCATCCTGTATCTTTTTCATTCAAATATAGTTTCAAGTAAGGCATGAAAATTTTAATCTATTGCTATTTGAAATTCTTAGAAAAGAAAGTACCAAAAATATGGAATTTCTAAATTAAAATTATGTGTAGTCAATAAAATATATTTTTTTAAATTATTTAGTAAATCTAGCCTGTTATGGAATTCTTGATAAGATTATTGACAAAACTCCAACAATATTTTTAGAAAAAAAATAAGGGCTCTAAGGATATAAATTTTTAAATTAAAATCATAAATATTTTCTTTTTTATTTAAATAAACACATTCCAAACAACGACATTGAGAAATCTGTTATAGAAACTGACTCACTATCGGTGATAAATGCATTACAACAACTTTGGACAAGAAATTCAGTTTTACTGAAAATTCAAAGCATGAATATGGCATTAAAATAAAAATAAAATAGTTTCCCTATAATGGATCCCATCACATGAAGGCATAAGCAGTAACGAACGAGCTGGTGCTGGGGGTAAAGTAGCTGCAAAAAATGATGATGTTCCCTTAATAGGATCCACCTTTTTATCCGAATGGCTGGCATTGATAAAAAATAAAATTAAAGAAAATTGGGATGAAGAGTGGGAGAGCCTTCCACAAAACCACCTCCGTCAAATAAAAGAAAAAACTCTACTTGGATCTTCCAAAACAATGTCGTGTAATAAGCAGGTTAAGAATTTGTCATACCAAGCTGACACATCTCCATCTACTTTTAGGGCAGCACCGCCCAACCTGCCAAAGCTGTAACAATGTACAAATTACTGTAAAGCATCTATTTGAATGCAAGAAGTATCAAATAGAAAGAACAACTAAGGATATTAAAACGTGCCAAACTTTCAAAAATAATAATGAACTACAGAGGACCTTAATGTACCTAAAACTCACAAATTTAATCCAAGAAATATAAGAAGAGTAGTCGTCGCTAATGGCCCCAGCAGTCCAAGGGACGTTAAAAAAAATCAAATAAAAAAAATTAATAACAAATATTTATTAAATGGTCTACTGTTATTCATTCCTAGGCATAGTATTTTCTCTATCTAATAAAATGATGAGTTAACTTAATAGTTCTCTTTTTGATTAACAGTAGCACTTGGTTCCTTATATTAATAAGAAAATTGGACAAATATAATGAATTAAGTAAATTTAGAAATGATTATGTAGTATTAAAAATTATATTAAAGTAATTTAACAAATCTAGTTATAAATAAACATAACAACACATTAATATTTTTATGCTTTAATACTTTATAATTTATTTCATTCATAAATGTTGTTATGAATTCATTTTAATAAAAATAAACTTGTAAATTTGTAAATACTCCCATGGGTACAGAAGCGCTTGCTATCTGTTGGTGGCTTTAAGAACTACTAGCAGTATGTAGTTCCAAGTAATGCCGCGAGGAGCTCTACCGTCAAAGCAGCCATCTGGTGGAATTGGAGGTAAAATAGAATAATTTATAATTTTATTAAATTAAATTAATGTTAGCATTTAAATTGGTCAGATTTTCGTTGTGGAGATTTTAATTGATAAAGGTGAGAAACTAAACAAAACATTAGACAAAAATGTAAAGTTTATTATAAATTCTAATGCATGTTCCATATTTTTCAATAGGTACCATAAATATGAATACTGAAACTATCTATGTAATATGATCTTTTCTATGTAAGATAAACGCAAGATGTTGAAACAATGCGACAGCTTAAATATTATATGAGCGCTAAACGTACTTTGATTTTAAATAATTTGAAAATTAAAAATAACATACAGTTGTTCCTTTGCGCATTTAGACTATTGTCTAATTATCAGACAAATGTGTAGATATATGTGGTCTTTATTCCAGGCAAAATGAGTCAAGTCTTAATTTCCTTAACAACATTGTGCTATGAATTATCAATTATAGTTTTTTTTAATATATTCAGGGGCACTGACAATCAGTCCTAATGGAACAAATGAAAAGTTGGAGAGACTGGAGTGATGACCGTTTTAAGGGAATCCAATGATAATAAGTATACCGCAATATTTTTTTTTCCATTGACACATATTGATATATGCTCACCAGAAGGTGTACCTTAATCCTCAATGGCGCAACAAATTTATAAAAATGGATTAACTATTAATAGCAAATACAATAAATTATTTAATTTTAACATGTTCTCTATAACATATAAAAAATCATAGTAATTTTATTCATATTGTAAAATTAAAATACACTAAAAATGTTTATTTACTTTTAATTTACATTTTTGCAAATAATTAAAAGTTTTAAAATAGGCCAAAACCATAAGCAGTTATTTTTAAATATATCTTTTGTAACCAAAATAGTATACTTTAACAACTCTATTTAATAACCAAATTATTTGTTTTTGATATATATATATATATGATCAGATTTTGATGGCAAGTGTATTGGCAGAATATGGGACATATATATTTCCAACTGTTCTGCACTTCTTCTACCACTCTGTTTAGCATTTCACATTCTCTCGATTATTTCATGTTCTATTTGGTCAACAGTGACTGGAGTATGATCATTAGTGATCCCCTCATATGCTTTCTAGAAATGTGGTGTAATATTTATTTATTTCTTGAAAGTTATTATAAAATTCGATCGAAAAACATTTCTATCTTGAAAATTATAATAAAATTAAATAGTGAAAATATCAATACAAAGAATACATCAGAAACGTTAAAAGTAATTTTTCATTTAAAAAAATTATATTACACAATCATTTTTTGAATGAAGTTTATGCTAATATGGAAAATAAGAAAAAATACTCAATATATTTATTTTTAATAGATTTATTTAAAAATCATGCTTTAATTTATCATTTATACAGTATGAGGGAAATGCTTTAAAAATCATTGAAAAAGGAGAGGAATTTTTTGAATCTTGTCATAAAAATAAAAAAGTAAAAAGATGTTAAAAAGGAAAGCTTGAATAATATTTAGAGTTCCAATTTGGGCTTTTACAATTATGTGTTAAATTCACTGGTTCCAGATTCAAATGCTTGATCTATTTAACGGAATATAATTTATTGTAATGTTTGTATTGTAATTTATTGTGTCGTTACTAGATAATCAATCAATGTATGGTACAATTACACCATCTTAATTCAGGTCATTTTGTAGTTTACTATTACAAAAAACCTGTTTGAAAACCCATGGAGGGTCTGTACATGGTAGAGCTAGTATTGTTTATTGGACAATGGTTGTGCAGGGAATTGCTTTGTCCTAGACCATGCTCAACCGCCAGATTTTCCTCCTCATTTAGGATACCCACTTTATATAGGCTGGTTGAGCCATACTATCTCCAGCCACTAACAGATTAAATAAAAGTCTCCCAGTGAGTGGGATTTGAACTCGTTATGCCAGGACCTTTGGCATGGTAACTAAGTATTACTACTAAATACAAACTTCTGTTTTTACATATTCAAAACAACAAATAATATAGATTATTATATTTTTTTGGGGCCATTCTTCACTTTTGTTTGCCTGGGTTATACAAACACAATTCATATATTTCTTTCTTCCATACATTTTATTAATTAATAAGAAGTCAGTATCACCTTAATTTTAAATAAATAAGCCTATTAGTAATCTTTGAAAAATATTTAAATTACTAAAATTGTAATAAAGAGCTGTCATAGCAATTTTAAATATTAAATTATCATTTTATTTTTTTTATATTTCTGATGTATGTTGTCTTTGTACATAATAACTAAAAATTATTAAATTCCATTATAAACAATCCTCATTGACCTTTCATAGAATTATATTACTATGTTTTATTTATTATTATTGCCAAATTCTACAAATGTCAAGTTAAGGGCACCAAATTAAGATGATGTATCCATTTATATATCCAATAACATGATTACATCATACCAGTCAATTCTACCAAATCCTACAGATGTTGGCCTTGGAATAGCCCGATGTAATTTTCAATAAGTTAAAGCTTTCCTATGATATTTCACGCACTTAGAACATTAACCCATTTTTCGGATTCCTTGACATTCAATGACCTCACCACTGACGTGGCTATTTCGTGATTTTCGATAAAGAGTAAAAATTCAAAAAATGTTTTAAACATATTATATCAGAGTTAACCAACATATAAGATATAAGGATCTCATACATAAAAAAATCGGGTTTACGAAATCTAAATTTATGTCATTCCTAAGTTATATAGTAAGCTTATATTTGAATACCTGATCAAACAAAAATGTATTAATAAGTTACACGAACCAATCAATAATATGGAAATGGGTGACCTGTGGTCTAATGGTTAGCATAACAACCTTTTAAGCTCAAGATCGCGGGTTCGTAGTCCGGCAGGTTGCCCTAGGTTTTTTAAATGGGACTAAAAAATCCTTGGTTATGCCGTCCTTCGGAAGGGACGTTAAACGAGAGCCCTCGTTAAATTGAATTAATTTTATTAGGATACTCGTTAAAAATCCCTATCCTAATTAAACCTGGATAGGTGAAATTTAGAGCTACCAGTGTAGCATCGTCCGATTATCCATAGGTGCATAAAGTGACGTAAAGAAACAAACGAATCAATAATAATAATTATAAACAGTCGTAAAATGTTTCACTACTGTTCAATTCAAACCAGACAATGAGTATTCTAAAAATCCTTAAAAAAATAAAAAACCTTTACGGTTGTCTAACCTCTGAACCAATCCCAAAACTAATTCACACTATAATGTTCTCTTTATAAAATAGACTAACATATTTTCTCGTTTGCAAGTACAATTTATTTATTTGCAGTGTGTTTTTGCAATTTTATTTAACTATTATACATAATATATTATGTATATTTTATGTTAATTTATTATTCAATAAGTCTGTAATTATAACCATTAATTACTTATTCTACTTTATTAAGCCTATTTTTCTCAGTTTGGATATGAATATGGGAATAATCGAATCTGGAAACGTAAGTAGATTGTAGTTGACTGAAAATCAATAATTAAAATTGATCATAAAAAGTTATTTAAATTAGATAATTAGGAGAATGACATGGGGTCCTCACGTTAAGATGAAACGCCAATCACTAAATCACAAACTCAAATTAATGTACTCGCTATTTAGGAAAAACTCCAAATTAGATTTAAGGCAGTCTGCTGGCGTTCCTCAAGGTAGCATCCTCGGTCCTATCCTTTACACAGTATATACAGCTGACATTCCAACCCATCCTAACACCTTCATCTCCACGTATGCTGATGACACATGTGTGTTATCTGTTAATAACGACCCATATATTGCATCCCAATCTCTTCAATTACACCTATCAAGCCTCGAAGAATGGTGTCGGAATTGGAGAATTAAAATCAATCCCAGCAAGTCCCATCAAATTACCTTTACCCTTCGTCGAAAACCCTTGACTTCCTGTCCTACTGTATTCTTTAATAGTACTCCACTTATCCCTGTTGAACAGATTCGCTACCTGGGACTCAACTTAGACAAGCGTCTTACTTGGAACCCTCACACAAGACTGAAAAGACAAGAAACAGCTAGACGTTTCCGACTACTTCAACACATATTAGATAAGCGCTCAAAGCTTCAGATCAATTACAAAAGACTTATTTATGTGACTGTTATAAGGCCTATATGGACTTATGGAATTGAACTATGGGGCTCCACCAAACCATCGAATTCCTCTCGTATCCAATCCTTGCAATCCAAAATCCTTCGCAAAATCCTAAACGCTCCTTATTTTGTCACAAATAAAACCATCCATAATGACCTTAACGTTCCATATGTTACCGATTTAGCCCATTCCAGATACCTATCATTCCACAACAAACTTCAAACCCATCCAAACCCACTAGTTTCCATCCTTGCATCCAATTCCATCCCGGACAATCCTCCTAGGCGTCTGAAGAGAAGATGGCCTCGGGACCTTCTATTATAGAACTTTATTAGAGTGCTGCCAGTGGGTAGTATCTCTACATGTGCTATCATGTATTATTTACTCTATAGCAATTGTACTAGATGTATGTATTACAGTTGTACAACTCAATAAAATAAAAATAAATAAAAAAAAAAAAAAAAAAAAAGATTTAAGGCAGAAATTAAATACATACACTTTACTAAAACCAGTTTGGACATATGCTTTAGAAACTTAAGGCATCACTAAACAGTCTTACAGAAAACGACTGCAAAATGTTCAGTCAAAAGTACTTAGATTTATCACTAATGCACCATGGTACGTCAATAACAGAACAAATGGTTGACGAACAGTTGCGAACGTACTACAAACGCTTTCAAGAAAAACTATACGGACACCCAAACCCATTGATACGAAAATGACCACGACTCTCATGCCTGAGAACACTAGGAGGAGACTAAAAAGGACGTGGATGAGGGATCTAGTAACAATAGGAAATTAAAGCAAGCCAATGGAGTAGTACCGCTGGGTACTGTTCTTCGTCATGCCTTCCATTTCATTCTGTATTATTTTCCAGTCAGCCAATCTGCTGATTGTCAATTACTTGAATTTTACAGGTGTGGATGAAAATATAAAGAGAAAAAAAATTAGATAATTTAACAGGAAATATTTAAAAACTATAGAATCAAGCTTAGAAGTCATTGTGACCAACCGTTTCAAAACAAAACCCCTAGAAAGTTTGGAAACCCAATGACTATCTTTTGCTCGCGACTTCGTCCGCGTTGATTTTAAATAAAAAGTTAAGTTGAGCTTAAATGGAGCGTGAATCAACTAGCTACCTACTCCAACTTAAATTAAAGTACACTCCATATTATTCACAATGACTTAAAGCATTTATGAATTCAGCCAGCCTACTAATTCTTATTCCTTTGTTGATAGATTTTTTATAAAATGTTCTATTGATTATTAAAGGACATAAATACAGATTATCCATGTGTTTTCGATTGAAATCCACTATATAATATCCAAAACTGTAATCTCTTGGACTAAAATGGATGGTATTAGAGATATCCATGGGGAAAAAAATAGTCCAAATATTCGTTCAATCGTGTCGATCGTATAGACTAGCTAAACATTCAAAACCGTTCGATATTGCGGGACATGTATAGCTTGCCCCCGTTTCTTTTTGTAAGATATGTCGGTGGAAAACTGATGAAGATCTGATATTAAATAATTTGAGTTAAATTTAGATGATTTTATTGCACTTATTAGGCTTAACACATTTTCAATTAATGAATTAACTTTCAGAGTTTTTAACAATATACATTTAAGCTCTCTAAAAACATTTTCTTAAAGCAATGAACAATTATTATTACTGTTTAGGAGTGAATTAATTTTATGTTTTCTATATGTTTAACAAGTTTGACTTATACCTGATTTAATGGCTGTTTTACTTTTTTTCAATCTCTAAAATTTTATTTGCTGGCCTATACATTAGTGGTACTTATTTTTAACAACTTCACATGCTTAAACTAAAGGTAAAATGAGTTTTCAATTCTACCACACAAATACTTTCGATAAAACATCAGTTCCTTATAGAAATGGTTCCAAGCTTAAAGAAATTCATTACAATAATTCTATTCAAACCATTTTTACTACCACCGTTTCGCAAAATGAAGATTGATTCAATTACACAAATTTAATTCTCAAAGACTTTATTTAATTATTATTATTATTGTGGGCAACCGATGGTGTAGTGATTAACAACCTACTAAGCCCAAGATCGCGGGTACGTAGCCCGGCAGGGGGTACTAAGTTTTTTTAAATGGGAGTAAAAATCCTTGTTATGCCGCCCTTCGGAAGGGACGTAAAACGGGGCCCCCGAGCTTTTACGATGTCAGGTACTCTATCCTGTTTAAAATCTCTATCTCAATTAAACCAGGATAGGCAAAATTTATGACTCCCACTGTAGCATCGTCCGATTAGCCATAGTAGTATAAAAAGACGTTATATGAACAAACAATTACCATTAATATTGAAAATAATAGTATTTAGGCTAACTTTAATTCATTTTTTTTATTTAGGTAATTTATTGTTGCGAATAGTCTCTGATTTTTTTTTTTTTTTTTTTAGATTTCTAAGTAGTATAAACATGTAGTAAAAATTTTTATCATAAAGGGATGGGCATTTGATTAAAAAAAATATATATATATATAAGGTAAACAATCCCCATTAAATGTTGTTTAGTGACGATGTCCAAGATATATCCCAGTATATAAAATTTATTGACATTTTGAACGAAAGGCCGCATTGATGATATCGTTTCAAAAATTCCTAAATTCTAGAAACCACAACATAAACGACCAAATTATGAATATTTATGGGCCTGAATGAGTTTACCTATTCAAATTTCAATGTTTTAAGTTTTTAAATTTGATATTAATTATTTTTATTTGTTTACCAAACCGACTGTAAAGCGCTCATAAATCTTAATTAGTTAAAAATTTAAAACACGATTTTGATTCAAAGATAAAGTTAATTAACGAAACAATAATAGATGTTAACCTGAAATAAGCTATTTTCCCCCGTAAGGAGATAATATTTACTGTTAGCAACACAGATATTTCTTCTAGACCTCTATGATCATCACATGATAATTACTACAATGTTAGGTTACTTAATTTAATTACTTACATTTTATTACATTTTTTTGTTTAATATAGGTGTGATCAACTATTTATATACGTTCAATTAAAACATAAACTTATTTACGTTTGGGATATTATTTATTTATTTATTTTTTTTTTTTTACATTAACACTTTATTGAAATATTACAATCTGCCACTTGTGGGCAATAAGTAATAGTGCCGTGTAGCTTACAGTCATTCCATAACAAAACAATAATATAAACAAAATAAAATAAATAAATATATACATGCGGTAACAGAAAGAAATTAATGCGGAAATGATAATAAAATAAAGTAAAAAAAAAAAAAAATAAATAAAAATAAAATAAAATAAATAATGGTAATACTAATAATAAAAAAAAAATAAAATAAAATGTACACATTCATACCCTATTAGGATATTATTTATATTTGCAAAAACATGTTTATTGTTAAATGGGTAAGTTACTTTGGGAAAATTAAAGAACTACCATAAGAAACTAAGTAGTATCACAAAAAGTAGAAATAATATTAATTCCAAGTATGAATCTTAAAAAAAAAAATTAATGAATCTTAAGACTTTTTCCAAGCCAACACTGACATAAAAAGGAGAGTTTTTTCTATTAGCCAACTGATATTAAATATATGTAAGTAGGAACAGCTTATACAATAAATCTTAAAGAAAAATCACACCTACTTCTCTCAGTTATCAACATAAAATATGTCTTTCTTAGCATTACACAACCGTTAGCGAAAGTTTTCCTTTAGTGTAGGTAGAACCAACTCTCTCGGCGAATCGATTGGACTGGGGAAAAAATAATTTTAGTTATTTCAAATTTTAATTTGGGTGACAGAATATTAATATAAATTTACTACATTTTTGACATATTCCTAGTAATTAAAAAAAAAATTGTTTGTCTCACTATGGTACACAAAAATAATTAGTTGTTCTTTTTATTTATTAGTCATACATTATCAATTCCTAGTATTTCTATAACTTCCAACTGAGAAACATTTAAAGAAATGATGATTTAAAACAGTAGGAAAATAGGAAAACAAAATTAACTATTAACATCATCGACCCCACGCTTTTTTACCATAAAATGAATTGAATTGTAGGTAAAAGTAAACATTTCTAACTTATTTATAATAATATATAACTTTATGTTCAACACTTCGGGGCCGTATGCGCCTCATCCCCAAGGATCATACCTTAAAATCCATTTCCATATTAATTAATTTCTTTATTTTTTCTGACCATCTATATAAACAACACCTTTGTCATATTTTTAGTCAAGTATTAACATTTTACACGAAACAAACAAGTAACCTCATCGATAAACCTCAACAACATTGCCTCAAAATGTTGAGATGAAATGAAAAATTTATATATAAAAAAAGGAAGAATTTTTTATTTCTACCTTTAAAATCTTATAAAACTTTTTTCAGAATAAAAAAAATGACCTTTTACAAAATATTTTCGGGGACATTCCTTAGACACGTCATTTCCGTTTTTAACGAAGACTGGAATTTTTCCAGGATATTTTCAGTGATTTTTATGATAAGGACGTTTTATCAGAATGAGGGAAAGTCCATCTATATGAGTGAATAACTTCCTTGTGCCCATTGATAAGTTTTAATCAAAGGATACAGGATACATTAGCAATACCAAGAAGTGTTTTATATCAGTAATGAGTCAACTACTCAGTTAATGGGATGGCGCCATTTTGATAATGTAAGGAGCATCATGCCCTGAAGTTGATTTTTATGGATTTATTTACCATTTTTTTAAACTTTTTGGGGTTGGTGGTTTATAAGATGGCACATTATCAGCAATTTCTATAATCGTAAAATATATCTTTATGCTTTATTATTTCGATTCGACTAATTTTCGTTACTAGTTACTTTATTGTAAAATATTATTTAAAATACAAATCTTTAAGTTATGTTCGATAAAAATCACGTACTACAAAATAAATTTCTGGTTCGGGGTGTTTATATATCGCTCAAATTCCAGTCTTTAGCTTATTTCACTAGTTATGACATTGGAATAACAAGGATGGAATATTATATACCGTGAAAACATTTTTATGGGCGTATGATAAAAATTATCTGTCATATAACATCATCGATACAAATGCAAAGTATCGATTGTGAAAAATAAGCATTTTTCATTTTCGTGCTGTGGTGATTGATTTTAGTATTGATATATATATATATATATATATATATATATATATATATATATATATATATATATATATATATATATATGCCATATATTTTAGGCATAAAAACAAAAAATGATAGATAAACTGCGTTTGAATTTACACACTGATTTTGTATACGGTTTTTTCACTCTGCTGAAAAGTGGTGTTTTCACTTTCGATGATTTGCATTTGTATCGATGATATGCTAAGCTTGTATTGAAATCTCTGTATCCAATATCTCTTTTTCGAACACGAAATGGGAACATGTGAAAAACATTACAATTCTATTTTGTAACTTTGGTGCGATATTGTAGCTATGAAAGAGACTCATGGAATAGTTAATATTTTTCAGGAGAAAGTGGTCAAAATGTCTTTTAAACATTTAAACTCAATAAATAACACCTTGGGAAAATGTATAATTTTATAATGCCATCTTATTCTCCTGTAAAATTGTGATCTTCCCCTTGTAACCTTCAATAGTGATTTTACCATTAAAGCTAAAACTTCTTTATCTTGCTCATCGATTATATTGTAACGTTCCTAGAATGTTTAGTTTTTTATAAGATGTTTCCTGGAGGGAAAAAAAGTTCATTTTTATACTTAACATTATCCTTATTATCTATTTGTAAATTTATAAATTGGTCAATGTATGCACTTTAATAAAAGAAATATTATTCTTAATAATAAATTAACGGTTTTTTTAATGCAGAAAGGAGGGAAGACAAAATTATTGCAGGGTTATCTGTAAGAACTCCGAGCATTTGTTTTTGCAAGGTGTCTTGTGTTCCTAAATTATTTTGTTACAAGGCTAAATATGTCCTAATCTATTAATAGATATTTGAATGAACTGTCTAAAATCAAAGTGGTGCCAAAATCTGATATTTTGTTTAGTTTTAAGGTTAACATGTACTATCACATGTAGTTTTCTCCTTCGCAATGAAAAAAATATCTAGCAGAATATGCGACATTACTAGTTAAGGATCCACGAAGTCTTTGATGCCAATATTAGCCTTTTTTTGCATCAAAATTACGATGGAATCGAGTTTCTAGATTTTCATTTTGATGAAAATTAAATCCACGTCAAAATCTAATTTATAACTGGTCGTTATAAGTGACACCTCTTTGGTTTTTGCCGTGGACTTAAAAAACAAACAATTTTTTAAAATTAAAATTACGTTTATCATAAAACACCAAAATTAATGAAAATTCAAGCCGACCACGATTCGAAACGACTGCTATTATCGAAATAAGCTCCCGATTTAAAGAGGAAAACAGTTATGTTAAATTGTGAATAAAATCAGCTGACATAGTTCAACAGGAAAAGACATTTCGCTCGAGTGCGTTAAACGTAACAAAAACAAAACTTAAATGTTTGGGCAATATTTCACTTCAAAGGTTAATTTAGAACCGTCTCCGGCTAAGAGAAAAGGCAAATTTATTTAGAGAGGAATGCGAAATTGATTTAAGTCTTGTCAACATCCTTCTGTTGACCTTTTGAATACGAGATTTTTCTGTTTCTTTTTTATTTCTTTTCTGAAACATTTTCGCTGTATACGAGTATACGACCAAAACGAAAACACGAAGATTTACTCTATTCGGTATTGAAAGAACGTAAGCACTTTACTTATTTTGTTTTTTATTTGTACAACGGTGATTTATTTATTTGCTCGTGGTGTGAAGATAACTTTACAAGCGAAATATCTCTCGAAGAGAAATTATGAAGTGATAAAAAGAGTCCTTCAAATTATTTATCACAGGAGTGACTTTTTTTTTTTTTAAAGGCCGTGATTTTTAGAAACTCGATAGAAATTATCCTTAGTGTGACAGTTAGCCAAGCCTCCTCTCCTATTAGCCCTGAAGATGACCTACAAGGTCGAAACGTCGGCACGAATAAAAATAAGTCTTAACTTATTTGGTGTGTTTTAATAATGCACTCCCCAATTATCTCTATTCTCCATTATATCATCCGGTCAACTGTTTTCTTCTCTAACAGAAATTAGCCACGTACACTCACTTACCAAAACCTGTTTGGACCTAGAAAACAACAATCATTTCAATCCAAGATACTTAGACTTATCACACTAGTACAATGGTATGCCTATAAAAAAACTTTGCTTACTGACTCAAAATAGCATCTGTTGACAAACGAACATATACAAGTGTTTTCATGAAGACCTACATGGCTACTCAAACCCATTAATAAAACAAACAGCTCTCATGTCTGAGGACACTAGGAGGAGACTAAAAAGAACGTGGATGAGGAATCTATTGACATAAGAAATTAAACCAAGCCACAGAAGATGTACCACTGGGTACTATTTATTAAATTAGTACTTCTGGTTAAATCGCAGTTTTAATTTTACTAACAGACAATAAAAGCCGATTATCAATTGTTTGTACTAATTCATACAGGTGCGGATATAAACATAATGAGAGAGAGCAGTGATTTACTTAATTATTATTTAAAAGTCTTTAATAATATCATAATTCTCTCAAATCGAAGTAAATAACTGATTTATCAACGTTCTATATTTTAGAAAGTGTTTAAAAAACATGTAAAATACTACACAATGGTTTCCATCTATTTTAAAAATATCTGTTTTATCCTTTAAATAATCATATCGTCCCTGCTATATCCAACTATCGAATGTGAAACTCGGTACTTTTGAGGGGAATCACAAAAAAGCAGTTTCAAGGTTTAAAACAATTAGTGCCTATAGTTAAACCAATGACATTCGTTTTACATTGTTTTTGAGACTGATAGATGCCTCTATATGAATTTTATAACAATTATCAATCCTAAAGCAACTGCTATAAGTCAAAAACGAAAACTGTGTTTTTTTCACATTCGATACTTTGCGATGGCAGGGATGATGATGATGGGAATGAGGAGGCAGGAGCCTCCTAACCAAAACTTGTCTTAAGCAACGAAATTAAAATAATATATACATCTCATAAGAACAGCTGTATGAGCTGGACTTCTACAATCTTTTACTGATATAGTTCCAAAAAACTGTATCAATGGAAAATAAAAGCAGGGGGGCATAATCACATTGATGGCTATGATGGTTCAGCTGAAAATTTTGCAGGGCACTTCAGTGAATATATAAACAGGGAAATACCAACGAGCTGGGAATTCTTAATTAAGGAGGCCAAGAAGATTCCAGCTTCGGGGAGTTTCGAGTAGATATTTAAATTTCGTACGCTAAGTATAACTCAATATCTATACTGGTTCGATATTGATGACCTTTTTTTTACTTTTCTAAGGAATTTTATTAGATTCAAATTGTGTCATATGTAAATTCATAGTAGGGAGATGAACTTTTTTTATTGGTCAATTTCCAAAAGCTCATTTTTGAAATTTCTTTTTGTTTCTTGTCTATAATATATTGATTATTTTCATCCATTACTCTATTTTTTTAAATAATCCGAACTGTGCTGTCTTTGTGTAATTCATTATATAAATAACAAGTACTTTGTTGATTGGTTCTAAGGGCAAAGATCTATACAAAAAAACAAATTATTAATTACTTTATTTTATCCATTTGTGTTTTATTTATATTACATTTTATTTTAACTAATTATTATTACGTTTTATCGTTATCGTTTATTTTTTATCATTATTATTTTATTTTATTTCTTGTTTGATTATTTATTTAACGTCGTTTATGCTGCTATGGCGAATCGGACGATGCTACAGAGCCCTAAATTTCGCCTACCCAGTTATAATTTGGATAGAGATCTTTAACAAATCCTTGACATCGTATAGGTTTGGGTCCTCGACTTTACGTTCTTTCCGAAGGAAGGCATAACTAAGGATTTTTCAATCCATTTAAAAATCCTGAGTTTGTCTGTCGGACTGCGAACCGCGATCTTAAGTATAGTAGGTTGTTATGCTAGCAACTAGACCACATGTGGCTCCTATATTCTATTTATTTTTAAAAATTTATTTATTGATATTTATAACTGCATTACAATAATACAACAAGTAAATACGATAAGTGATACATATTGACATCAGAATAACAAGTAGAGACACTACCCACTGGTAGTACTCAAATCAAAGTTCAACTAAGAAGGTCACGTGACCATCTTTCAGACGCCTCGGAGTATTATCGGGAATTGAAGAGGAAGCTAAGTTTGAAATTAGAGAGTTTGAATGGGAATGAAGTTAGCTATGAAAAGATAGATACCGGGTTCGGGCCAAATCAGCAACAAATGGGACAGTAAGATCGTTATGGATGAGTTTGTTTGTGACATAATAGGGAGGATTTTATGAAGGATTTTGGATTGTAGGGATTGGATACGAGAGGAATTCGATGGCTTCGTGGAGCACTCTCTCTACGCTCTACTCCGTAAGTTCAAATAGGTCGTATGATGGTCATGTAGATGAGTCTTTTGTAGTTAATTGGGAGCTTAGAGCGTTTGTCTAGTAAGTGTTGAAGTAGCCTGAAACGTAGAGCGGTTTCTAGTCTTTTCAGACTTGTATCAGGATTCCAGGTTAATCGTTTGTGAAGATGCAACCCTAAGTTTCGGATCTGTTCTACAGGCACCAGTGGGATATTATTACAGGATACTGAAGGGCAGGAAGTCATTAGTTTACGACGTAAGGTAAAAGTGATTTGATACGATTTTTGAGAATTTATTTAAATTCTCCAGTTTCTATTTATTTTAAAAACAAAACAACTGTAGATGTTCAAATCTCTTGAAATATTTATATTGATATATCCTATAAATTTTAAGATATTTACTTTTTTTTAACAGTAGTGATAATATACATTATTCATATACATTTGCAGTAAGCAGCGCTTAATTAATTAACAATTATTTATATTATTAATTAATAAAATCTAATTTTAAATAGCCCGAAATCTGTTGCCTATGTAATGTGTTAATTTATTATAATTTTTTCATATTTCAAAATAAATAATCAAAGAACGAATTAAATATAAATTTCAATATCTGAGGTCTTTAATCTAAAAATCACCGATTGAATTAAATATTAAATTAATTGAAGAATATTAAAGTGGGCAGGAAAAAATGTATTATTTATTTGAAAGAAGGAAAAAATATGTTATTATACTATTATATATGATTGCACCTTCCAACAGGCAACCTCAGAATTGTTAATTTATCAAACTCAGCCAGGTGGAACAGTTCCTTTAGCCATGAGATATGTATGAACACTTGATCCATTTAAACATGCCCCCATGCAGGGACTAAGGACTATTATATATTATTATAATCCAGAGGAACAAGATATGATGAAATGTAAAAGTCCGCGTCCTTCCTTAGGCGAGCCTTATCGCTGTTTTGATTGTGGAGGTCGGGGGGGGGGAGGAGAAGGGAGCAATTGTAAATATGGGCCTTGGGCGATTTTTTGAGTTACAAGGCTCAGACTTGGTATTAATGCCAAAGTCGAAATAGTGGAGTTCTTGTGGGGTGTTCCGATGAACCTCTTTCGGATTTTGGAAGGAAAGGATATCGGTAGGTTCTGATGGCGAGCGCATCATATGTCGTTCGTCAAGGGTTAGGGCTTCAGGAAATTTTAATTAATTAAGAAATCATAACTTCCTACAATAACTATTCAGCCCAAACTACTGAAACGTTATTATAGAAAAAAAAAATAAAACAATCATTTTTTTAAAAATAAATTCATTCATTGAAATTTACAACCGTATTATAACAAAAAAAAAGTAAATGGCAGGAATGATATATCATGGCATAGATAAAGACAAGTAGAGAAACTGCCCATTCGTAGTATTATAATATAAAATTCTAAATAAATATAAATATAAAATATAAAACTAAGGTCATGAAACCATCTTCTTTTCAGACGCCTCGAAGAGTGAACAGGAATTGAAGGAGTAGGCTCTAAACCCCTAGGCTTGAAACTAGTGGGTTCGAGTGGGAATAAAGTTTGTCATGAAAAGATCGATATCGGATTCGGGACAGATCAGTAACTAATGGGACATTAATGTCATTATGGATTACTTTGTTCGTATCAAAATGTGAAGCATTAAGTATACAAAAAGTAAACAGAATGAATGTAGTATCCAAATAACAAATTTAACTTAGGTCACTGGGCCATCTACTTTTTAGAGGCCTCGGACGATTATCAGGAATTGAAATAGTAGTTTGGTTTAAAACTAGTGGGCTTGAGTGGGAATAAAATTTGTCATGAAAAGATTGATATCGGATTCGGACCAAATCAGTAAACAAATAGGAGTTTAAGATCATTATGGACTATTTTATTCGTAATAAAGTAAGAATTGAGGAAAAATCGTAAGAACGAAGGATTTTGGATAAGAAAAACAAACAATCAAAACAGAAAAAGAATGGACGTACAGTACCAGATAAATTCGACATTAATGACCTGAAACTTTTGTTTTAAAACTTTTTAGTGTTCCTTTACTTAATCCAGAATTTTTATCCCGAAATCTGTAGATCTGGTTGTTTTGGAAAAGTGCATTTTATATTTATTTAAAAATCAAATCATTATAGTCAATATGAATTGCAAGCCGGACATTAAACCAACATAGCCTGTCACAGTTTATCATTATATACATACATTGCATTATACATTATGAATGAACGTGTGTGCGAGATACGACACAAATGACCTAAAAATTTTGCTGTAAGCATTTTTAGGTTTCTCGGAATACTAGTAATTATAATTTATCTTTAAGTTCCATGGAGAACTCTATTGATCTGGATGCTTCTGCTCTATTGGATTGCCCAAGGGTACTTATTATTAATTTGACAACATAATTGTGAAAAACTTACATTAAAACCAGGTGACAAATGTAGTGAAATTCAATTAATATTTTAATTTGTTTTCTATTTATCGAAGAATCTCATCAATAGTCCGTGTATACGTTGGGAGCCGGCACAAAGACAACCTATAGTCCATCATTATATACATTATTAATGAATGTATAACACTGGAGAGACTCTACACAAATAACCTTAAGCTTTTTAGTTGACTTTATTAAGCTCTTACATACGAGTAATTATAATTTAATGAGTTTGGAATCAAAAACTGTAAATCCGAAATTAGCTATTACATTATTCACTGGTTTAGTCAAGGAATTTCGTCTAACACATAACCGCCTTATTTCTCATGGTTTTTACCCCATTCTGAACCTTAAGTTTCGGGAGCATAAAATTGATCTTTGCTGAATTTTGTTGATCTTAATGCTTCTGCAGAGGTGCATAGATAGTTCAAGATTACAACTTTTATGTTTTTACAACAAAAATCAAAATTCTATCGAATAAGAAAAATAAAATACTAACAAAAAAAATAAATAAAAAAGACCGAGTAGTCAGCAAAAGGAGCTAAAATCTGTCCGAGTGTTTTAAAGAGCCAGAATATTAAAATTTAGGAAAAATGTAAACTAGTATAAAGAATAGTTTTGGCTTTTTATGATTTAGACCGAGATATTATCAAAGGCTTGTTTCTTGTTTTAAACTAAAATATCACAGCATTCTGTGTAGTTCGTTCTACATCCAACTGACAACGTCTTCTGCCATTGTTATAACGTGTTGATGTTGGACCAGTTAAAGTGTTGAAACAGCAATGAGTCACACTCAAGGCAGGTTTATTCTTTTCTTTTATTGTTGTATTTTTTGGGGAGTTTAATATAGGCTATTGACATTTAACTTCTGAAGCATTCAAACATGGCATTCTTTTTGACCAAGTTAGAATACGAACATTCAATTACCTGAAAGGGAATAGAAAAGTGTATCTGAAAGTAATGTTTTACTTATATTACTTTACTTAATGAATATTTGCGCATGAAATATTTATGAGTGCTTGGTTTATGAGTAAGTAGGATGTAACTAATCTAAGAATTAACAATCAATAATGGGATTCAATCACGGTTGAAAAAAAACATGATTTATATAAAATGTAATAATTATTTTATGACTCATTTTTGTAGTGTTGGTCTTTGCATAGACAAATGATTTAAAGATTTTCATACAAAATTAAATTATTAATCAATAAGCTTTAGTATTAAAAAACAAACTTTAACTCCGCCACTCTCGGTCCATAGCCCGAATCAAAAAGGAGAATGGAAATAATAAAATACGTTAACAGGTAGTATTAAAGGGGCGTAATGAAAAATAAAATGCAGGTAAAAATTATGTAGCACAGGCCGGTAGATGGGTAGCCGGTCCGCTTAGCGTTGTGATAGACGTAAAGCTCTTCATTCGCAGCAGTTAAAGGGTTAACTGCCACAGATGGATCCTGTGGAGTCTATAGACCCTCCTGAACCTCACCCAGCCTCTAATCTAATGTAGGGAAAAACATGGCGGCTGAGCGTGATCTCGGACAACCTCCTTGCACAACCGTTGTCCTAGAAACATTACATTCTCTACCTTGTACTGGGTTGAAGTAAAACATTAACATAAAAATATTTAAAATATATATATATATATATATATATATATATATATATATATATATATATATATATATATTAACTTTGGCATAAATGTTTTAATTAAATTAACATTTAAGTTCCTGATAAAGTTACAAATATAAATCAAATAGAAAGTGGTGGTTCTAAATTAGGTTTATGCGACTGGTCTGACCACTCATTTGTTAATGAGATCGTTGTTTTCAAAATATGCAGATTCGATTGACTTTTTAGAGGTCGATTAAGGAATTGGATAAAGTGTCCAGATGTGTCGAAGGTTCGTATCTCATTAGGGGTGACGGCGATGTGTCAACATTCATAAGGTTCGTCCGTTTCCAACTAAATCGCAGAACTACGTTGTTGACTAGATCTAATGCTAGAAAATGCAACCTGAAAAAGTAGGAAGTTGTTCTGAAGATTTTGGATACCTGTGGCCTTTTTTTACCATACTATATAATAAACCAATAAACAAATAAATCACATCATAACCTCAAAATTTAGCAAGACACTAACCGGAGGAAACATCCCACCACCTCCAAGGCCCTAATGCAACTATTGAATCATAAGGAAGGTTACCAAACAACAGCTGGCTCACCGAATAACTGCTTTTAATAGAGCATTCCTCATCCAATCATCGTCCCTTTGGAACTCTATACCTCTCTCCATTCGTCGTTCCAATAATCTTTCAACCTTCAAATCCCGTATATTCCAATCACCTTATACCCTTACAATTTCCAAAAAATTGGAAATAACATGCTCAGTTTTCAGATTAAAATTTAAAATTAAATGAATGATGTGTTATTATTTATGTATAAGTATATTTATATCATTATTTATATATACATATTTATATCATTGACGCGTCACTCATCCAGTTAGATATTTTTAAAAACATGTTATGTTAGTTGATACTGTTGGTATTTTTGTCTCATTATCTGCTTGTTTGTTTCTACTTGGCATTCATAATTTGCATGTATAAGTGATCATATATTTTTTCTCTCTCTATAATTATTGTAATTTTATTTCTGTTATTTTTTATTTCTTGTACTCTGTTTTTTTATTCTTTAAATGTTATTACTGGAGGTAATTCGCAATTTTTTTCTCATTGATTCTTTCTCATTTGTTGATCACATTATGCTCTAAGACATAATAATACCCTGTATAGAAACCTGTATTGTAATTCTGAAGGGACTCGCCCATAAATATATTATTATTGATATATGTATAGATATTGATTTTGTATACACATATAAAAGCATTTGTGAGTTGGAGGTAGTGGAATGTTTCTTCTGGTTAGTGCCTGTTGCATTTTGAGGTTATGATGTGCTTTATTCGTTTATTTCCTTCTCTATTATTATTTCCCTGAGCTGAAGGTACCTTAATAGACGGAATATTGACAGGCATTTTTGTTTTAATTTATGTCATAAGTTTTAATTTTGAGACTTAGGCTTTTTGGTTGAATTTTTTCCACTAATGTCTTAACTTATGTTTTATGTCTGATTTCAGATTTCACTCTTCAATATTAGTATATATGTAGGCTATTCGATAGTTTATAAAATACTTTCTTCAGGTTCTTGATATTCAGTCAAAAGCTAATTAATGTATGAAATGAATCTCAAGTACTTGAAAAACTTACACCGTCATCAAAAGCCAAGTCATTCGAATTTTTTTTCTTACGATGAGAAAACAGAAACGTGATTAACCTTATAGATGTTGACACTCGTCCACTCCTAATGATATACGGACCTTCGAAAAATCTGGATAAATATCCAATTTCTTAATAGGGCTTTAAAAATTAATGCAATAAGAATATTTTATTTAAAAAATTAATATTCATTCTTTGTTTTTTTAACTCTGAAGGTGCCTAATTTCAAGCTTAGCAAAAAAACAAGCTTAGTTCTTTGATATATCTAAGGCTATAACAATTATAAATTTTCCAACAGTATATACTAAATAAAACACTTCAGGCATACTGGGCTTAGCTTGTGTCTATGTTTCCGACGATATACACAAGTTTTTGAGTTTTTTCCTTTTTAATGAGACTTTATGAACCAAAATAATTCCGTAAAAAAGAATTCCGAAATTTTAGGGTAGTGCAAAAAAATAAAAACTTTTATTTGCAGATATCAGAAGTAACATTCAGTAACAGAAGTACATCGAACTTATAAACACAGGAATCAAAACATTATATAAGAAATAAATATTACAGAAACAAATTTATTATCCTATTAATATATTTCACTCATGAATAATTTAGAGATTTATAAAAATATATTAAGAAAAAAGGTCGACATATCTTAATATGTAAATAATATTAATAAATCATTTGGAAGGATCTACGAGGGGACAAATGCGCATCTATAAATCTTCTCACTGTTTTTATGATAGTTCCAGGGAGAAGATTCGTCCAAGAGGCACGCGGATGCTAAGATTCCCTCTACCCTTGTAATCCACACTTAGGTCCCTTAATGCCGCCATTACGCGTGACATCTTCCAGAACCGAAGCGTAATCCGGGAGCCTGGGCCATTAAGCTCAAACCGGTTAATAAAAATTCTTCCACATCCGCATCGGAATGAGCCTTCAAGAGCCCTAATATTTATTTCGAAGAGGTAGCGGAGAGGAGACAACAGGTTGGCATTCCAGGATGCCGCGGCAGAAGTGTCCCCTCTGTTATATAGGGGCTTCTATTTCTGTACGCGACCTTGGCTGGCCTCAGAAGATTTACATTTCTTCCAGAGAGTAGCAATCCTTTCGGCATTACAACAAATACATATAAGGTCGGCTTATATAAACAATATAAGGTCGGTTAGTAAAGAAACAAATCTTTTGATCAAAATATAATTTTATAAAAGATCAAAATTTACGTGATGGAAAATTATAAATAGCTTTGAATTAAGTTAGGCAGAAGGGTGGCTCAGTGCGCTGACTTAGTGAGTTGACGGTCCCAGATTCGAATTCGCTTTTGGAAGAAAAATATTTACTCTGCTAACAGTCATGGATGGTCATTGTAGAATCTGCAGACTCTCGTGGGGCTCAGCCAACCTCAATGAATTTTGTAATCTTAATTAGGGAAAAACCTACCAAGTGGGTGTGATTTCGGCGAAATCAAATTGCTGCAAAACCGTTCCTCAGAAGCAGTACAGTCCATGTACGGGCATGAAGAAGAAGAACAATGTACGGATTCTTTTTTTTCTTTTGAGTTTTATAATAATATTATGGAAAAATAACTACCACATATATTGACTAGATCAGATACCAAACCCGAAGTTACGGGACATCGTATAAGGAGAGATATTAATGAAAAAAGGTTTCGATGATGCTCTCTGATAACTCTAATAGGTACAAGGTACTAAGTACTGATAACACTAATAGGTACCATTGCGGGTTATCCTCACTTATTTAGGAAAGCCCTATCTACTCCAAATGCAATAATGGAAAATGGCCAATTACATCTTTCCATCTTGATATGGAGTCTTAATGCCTAATTCCATGGCCATCATAAGATCGTTATCTGAGTCTGTTATTTCAGGTTATTACCATTAGATATTGGTAGTCATCGGTGCCGATACGAACCGTTGCAGTCAACAATACCATCCATTTTACCATAGATATTTCTAATTTCATTAAATTAAACATTTCCGCGTCCATTTCATTGAGTATGAGGGAGAGGATTCGACTTGTCTGATCATTAAGAATTTATATAAAATATTGGCAATAAGTAATAATTAAAATAATTTTTTATCGGAAGCTGTATAATTAAAATACATAGTTACCAAACAATTTATTTTTTATCCCTAAATATAAACTATGTGATGGCGTGTTTTTTTTTTTACGTCATCTTATTCTACTAATGAAACGATTCTACAGTAGTACTCCTAAATTTTGCCTCTCCAGGAATAATTAGGACAGAGATCTTTAACGAGTAATTGACACAGCACAGGCTGGCAACCGCCATTTTACGTATACGACCAAAGTTTAGTATAAGCAATGATTTTTATTCCCTTTGAAACACCCAAAGGCCATTGGGTCCATATGCAAATATAATTATTTCACTTTACTGTATTTAGTAGAAAATTATTTTATCTCTGACTCAGACAATGCCACATACTTTATCAATAAGTTGTTTATTGTTTAAAGAAAGAAAAAAAAGTGTTAACAATGTCAACTAGAATATTGGATTTAGACTTCGTTTTTTAAAGCTTTTAAGAAAATAATTGTTGTGAAATAATTTGTACTTAATACTTAACATTTCTAGGTAGATAAACTATATTCAAGTCAACACCCTTATACGGAAAATTGTAACTCTATTATCTCAAGAAATGCTTATATTATTTTTATAAAGATAAAAGTATAGTATTCATATTTAGGTTTTAAAATTATTAAGATATCAGTGCTGCCAATTTCTCTTGCTAAATTTAAAAAATATAATTAATTTAAATAATTTCTGATATATTTAATGCACGAATTTAGAATTTAATAGCTATGACGTTTTATTGATGTGCATATATGTGCATCAATAAATTTAAATTTTATTTCTAAAATTTGAATAAATATATATGGACATATTTTAAAGCACTCATGCGAATTTGTCAGAATATCCGTTTTCAGATGAAGACCAGATAAGAGCAGTGTTCCTCCCACACAAAGGATATATATTGTCTCTTATGCAGCCCATAAATATCAGAGGCAAGACTGTTTTTTTTTTTTTTTTTCCTTTTACAGTTGGAAAATTCCAACCTCTCTCCTCTTCAGTAAAGTTTAATAAGATTACGTTTTGTTCAATTGTAGATTCTGAAAGTTTAGAAACTGAAAATGAGCTTATGGAGGACTGTTTATTTATTTGCGCACCTTTTGCCTCACGTCCCTATTCTCTTATCCTAATTTTACATTATAGGTAGTAAACAAGTCGCTAAATAAATACCAAATACCAAGTTGAAGAAACAATGTTGACCACAAAGAAAGATATCTTGTCCTAGGTCGGTTCCCTAATTCCAGTGAACAATCTTGTGGACCAGTGTCCTTTCTTTATTTAACAGTGCCTTATGTTTCTTGCAAAAGTTAAATGTTTTAAGAACCAAAATCTTTTTGCAGTTAGTGATTATATGGATTAAGTATTTTTTCCCCAAGATTAGCCCAATTTTAAAAACGGTGTCTTTCGTGCATCTATGCAATGGCGTAGCGAAGGGCGAGTCTGAGAGTTATTTGATATTAAAAATACTATTACTAATCCCCGTATAAAAAAAAAGGTGATTTGAATTTTACTACATAATTAACATATGTTTATATTGAAAATATTATTTAGAGGGAGGGTACTCTGGGTATTGGGGTGGATTTCCTAATATAGATCTTTGGATGTACTCGAAACTAGCCACGATACCTTTTTTAACTTAATTATACTGGATGATATATAATTACGGTGGCTGTAATTATTGTATCTGTTTGTTAGAAAATTCGTCTGTTATATACCTAATTATGAATAACAAAGGAGATGGTATGATTCCCCTAGGGAAACAGACAGAGACAGACAAAGACAAGAAGAGCGAATTGGGTCAGATTTGGGGGAGGTGCAGAAAGGTCAGCCGCCGGACCAGTTGGAGCACAAGTGGGGCGGCCTTGGCGTCAGCTGCTCCTGGGTGTGGGGTTCGACCGCTGTCTCTACCTCTTTATCCAATTATACATATATCGACATGTAGCATCCATATCGAGGAATCGATTCATTTCATGTAGTTTTGTAAAAAGAAATGAAAGTAACGTAAACCAACTTGTATCGGATAGACTAATAAGCAGAAAGATCCTCTGCCTTGGTTAATGTATTGAATATTATTTAAATTTGTTTTCAATAGATCGTCCAATTTCATACAGTTTTTATGTTTAATTCGGCCACTGTCACTGACTTTATATCCAAGTATCGATAAATCGATATGTAGAGTCCAAATCGAGGAATCGTTTCGAATCTTACACCTTCATTTAGACAAACGGAATGAACGTAAATGAATGATATTTGATAAGAATAAGCTGAAAGATCCTCTGTCTGTATACATGAATATTAGTTAAATTTTTTCCAATAGTTCGCAGCACTTAAGGATAAAATTCCCATGTGGCTCCAATTATGTAGGGGCCGCAATATAAACAGTTTATTTGCTCTCTAGACCCTTATTGAATTGACACATTTTTAAAAAATAATAATTTTTTATCCCGAATTGGCAATAAAAGGTTTTAAAACATTATTTAAATATGTTATTAAGTTAATTAAGAGAAATAAATTCACTTTGGATTGAGTATGTAAGATTGTTCGGTAAAAAAAACTATTGGAGAGCTGAAAATAAATACGAGACGGAGCAAAACAATGTCAAAAGCCAATTGTAGAACTTCTTCTAATTTATTTTAACAATGTATTTTTATCAACCCTTTATTATTCATCGTGCATTAAATTCATTTAAAAAAAAATACTCATTTTCCTGATCTATTTCATATTATTGTCACTCTGATGCAATAAACGTACTGAATATTCATACTCAGGCATTTTAGCATTATGGAATTTATGGCAAATTAATTTACAATTATTATACTTTTCTACATCTGTCAACTAAATATTTTGTAAACTAATAAAAGAAAGCAAGAAACGAGAAGGAATTGCCAAGTGGTCCCTAGTTGGCCAAAACGATGGGAAAAGTAAATATGTAGCACAATATGAAACTATTTAATATTGAATATAGTTTGATGTTTATTATTTTTTATTTTACGCTAAGTATTTCTCCTATTTCTATTTATACTTTTCGTTGCTTCTATGGCTGTTTCATCTTCTTTTTTTTTTTAGCACAGGTTAAGGAACTTAAAACATGGGCAGATAATGGAATTTTATTTGATAAATAATTTTTTTCTTCTTACTAATAGTCGAAGGAATAAGTCGAGATGTTTTTAACAAACATCCACAATTCAAACAAATAAGTCAATTTGTCTTATCCGATTTAATGTAATGATTATTAGCTCCGTACATCAAAGTTTTTTTTCGCAACTCAGGGAAAAATAAACCGATACGTAATGATGTAGCGCACATTTTTAATCTTGCGTGATTAACTGTGAGCAGTTAATTTTATTATTCGAGGATTTAAATCTTGCCTGAATAAACAATTAGCCTTAAGGTAAATACAAACTGTCAACTTAGGTCGTAACGTATCAGTTTAAAGAAGCCGTTTTATGTTTTTATTACTCGTCATAGAACGAAATGGTAGTCCTAACGACTCAGTCACCACGACTTTTATAGTAGCGATAAGGGGATCATGAAACATTTAGGTAAGATCCTTACGTCTGAATTTTAATAAGATGCAGGTTATACGATTTTTGTTTAGTAAAAGAGTAATCCAGTACTCTTACTGGATTTTTCTCTTTTTTAACACCCTTTTATTAGCTCCGCTTATAAGTATGCATGTAAAAGAATCTTTGAACTAGATTTGAACTTCAAAATATTGAATTAAATTGAAAAATTCGTCTCTTACCCTGACCAGGATCTTTAGGACTAGCGATTATTCATCTCCGAAGACATGGTAGTGCCTGGTGCCAAGTACTAAGGCATACATGTCTTATTCGAGAAAAGCATATGACGACTGGCAGGATCAACTGAGGAGATTAGTACATTTTGAAAAACAAAAATTTAAAAATACGCTTTAATAGGATACAAAACTAATACGTAGAAAACAATTTTCAAAAAGGTTAAAATAATAATAGAGTGATAAAAAAATCTGTTTTACTCTAAAAAAAACATGGAGTACATAATGTTAATCGTTATAAATATTTTATTAACTAATTAACATAGTAATCCTAGTTTTTTTACAATAAAATTCATCTTATTGTTCCTCTGTACACTCTTATTTTAAACTTATTGAAAAATAATTACTACTTTTTAATTTTCAAAAAAATATGAAGGGTGTTTTTAAATATAATTGTTTTTAAATAACGTTCCTAAGGCAATTATGTTTATGTGTATATAACTTTCATGTCGACGTTTAAATCACATCTTTTTTGATAAGATTGATACTTTTAGTTCAAAATACTCCACACTACCATCATATGGCCATAAGGTTATCTGTGTAAAGGGTGTCTGAATTTCACATTGATAGCAATAAATGCAAAATAGTTATTGAAAAATATGTTGCTGTTAAAATACTACTGTTTACTAGCGCTTATAAAATTGTAAACTGGCAAGGAAGAAATTCAAAGTATAATGAACATTTTCTGAGTGTAAGACTTATGTAAAGTTAGAGTCAGTAAACTTTAAGGTAAGATCGAGTAGTGATGAAGCACCGACCAGCTTAACAGCTTGAGGTCTGAATTTGGGAGTTCCAAATAAATTAAAAGGTTGTAATTTATTTCTTTACAACTCCTTATGTTTTATCTTGACGAATTCTCATGGCTGATTTGTGATAAACACTTTTCAAATACAAGTCTTTCTCTCCCCATAAACCATAAGAATTGAAGATTTGGATTTAACGATATGAATTACCACCAATCTCGCATTAACCAAACATTATTACACATTGACCAAAATACTAGTGAATAATTATATAATAAATTACAAATAAAATATGTGAGAAAACAGTTCATGCTTATGTTCTTATTCGCCTTTTCCGTAAGACCTTTAAATTCTATTTGTTGGCGCCAAGTAAGTTATGGAAAGTTATTGTGGAAGTGAGGTTATGGCCAACGAGTTTGCGTGGGTGGCTTTTTCTTTAAACACTTTTTTTTTTTTTTATGAAAGTTTAGCAACGCGTTTCAGATCAAATCTTTATCAAATGGGATATTAAGGTCATTCTGTATGACTTGGTTTTTGGTTAGATAACGTATTTAATTTTGGAATAGTAGTTAGATTACTATACTAAAAGGCGAAGAAGAAAATAAATTAATATGATGTATGGACACAAAATAATTTTATGTCTTTATATAGTTATTATTAGTTGGTATGTGAAATAAATAATAAAGGATGATAGAATAAAACAAGAGCTGGTTTATAAACATTGACGTTTTAGAAATATACAAAAAAAACTTTAAAAAGCTGTTATCATTTGAAGTGTTTGCTGTATGTAGAAGATAGTTCCATCATATCCAAGTTTGGGCTGAAATATTCTATACTTAAAAGAACTATTCCGATGCGAAATAGAGTTTTTTCGCTCTGCATCAGAAATTTATAGCTCCCATCTCTTGGTCAAATATGATCTTATGTTGAAGTATCATAAAATCTTACTAAGGTATTCAAACATATCTATATACAGCCATATTTCCATTTGCCAAATGCATGTATATATATACAAATTAGAGATTTTAATCTTTTACGAAAGATATGATCGGTGGTACAAGATTAAAATGGCTTTAGGTCGCGAATTTTAAAAAAAATAAAGTTTTATTTATTTTTTCAAAAAGTTTTAAACGAAATCCTTATGTTACAATTTTCTACAGTATCGTCCTTTGCATTAAACATCAAACATTCTTTAGAGTCTGTCTGGCATTTCATTTTAATTTTTACAATGCGATCCAAGTTACTTTTAGACAAATACAAACCCTCTAAACTTTAAGAAAACTTATAAATGAGAAATATGGCATAAGAAACCACCCTTAAATAGTGATTTACGTTGAGCACGTTTTAAAACACAAAATACAATCGCCAACTTATAAAAGATATAAAAAGTTATAAAGATGTAAAAGATATAAATTACAATACCTAAAGTTCCTAATTTCGGAACAGAAATTAATAACTGAATTTGAGAAATCCTATTAAATGAAAAAGTTGCAATTTGTTTTTTACGTCTCTAAAAAATTGGTTTTTCTAAGCGAACTCTCGTAACTGATTCGGGATAGACTTGTTTGTAGCCCATTCCCCAAAAGCTAGTTAATACGAATGTAGGAAATATATTTAGTAGAAAACAATTGAAAATGGACAACTAAGCATCTCAGGATTAAGTAAACTTCAACTCAGAACAAATTAATCACGTCGATAGCAGCACCTGTAGAAAATGAAATAATGGGCGATTCAATGAATTCTAATATCAAGTTACAACAGCGCAGAAATATTTTTTGATAAATGTTGTAAATCGATCTTTTCGTTGCGTGGGACAGGTTTCTAACGATTCTATCAGAGAGGGTTGAAATTAGAGAAGATTAAGATTCAAATACTCGGAGAATCAATAACATGACCGTGACAAGATATTTTGCATAGACATAACCCTGCCAGTGCATATCCGTTCCCTCAACCACTACTGTATAAGGCTAGTTGGGTAGTGTAAGAAGGCCGAGTAGAGGGAATGTTAACACAATAAACATCTGTAAGGTCCATAATAAGCGAACAATAAATATGTTAATTTGATAATAAATTATACAATAAAAGGTATTGCAGTGAGTGGTCTAAAAAAGCATTGGATAATGCTATGCAATCAGCATTAATAATAAAGGTAAGGACGTAAGAAAACGAAGAAAAAAAGCTTATCTGGGACATGTTTAGCGTAATCCTTAGGAGGATTGTCATATTCCTAAAATATATTGTCCACACTGTATGTATCTATGACAACCACTAAAAACACATGGCCAGAAATATCCACCTGTTGTTAGGTTTTCTTCAGTTACTTATTACCGCATTACTTCATATTAATGTTCAAATGTTAAAATTATTATCAATTTAATGTACTGTTATAACAGAAATAAAATAGATAGAAAACGATGTCCAGGATGACGACAATACTTATAGATTAATTGACGTGATTGGTGGCCAAAATGATCATAACCAAGCCACAAAAGAACAATCTAAGAATACTAGACTTGAAGAATTAGAAGAACAGACGGTCCATGGTGATAATATTTGATAAATTATGCCCAAATACCACATCACGGGTGAATAAGTGGTTACTATTATGAAAAACTTAGTATGTTAGTAGTAGTAGTCGGTTAGTAAGTATGTCGATTTTTTTCTAAAATAATTTTCTTGTACTTAGGGAAGCAGAATGCAGTTATTTCCGTTGTGAATAAGAGGCATCGGCTTGGAAAGGAGTGATTTTCAATATTATAACTCCATTTTAAGTCTAAAACTACGAATTTATTACTGACACGATTCCGCTTCCCTCAAGACAGATAACTGCCAGGTTTTTTCTCCAATTAAGAGTACCAACTACATCGATACCGAGAAGCCCTAGAAAAGTTTCTAGATCCCAAAAACTCCACGGATATTAAAAGAATAAATAATATATTTATAATAATATAATCCGATCTCCAACTACGAAATCTTGAGCTTTGTATGTGTGTATGTAGGAGTTGCATGCAATTTTGATTCTCTGGAGAAAAATCATCTTAACCATTTTTTTACTGGCGCTGCAGAATAGGTTGTCTAGGAATATAATAGTGTAAGTCAACTCTTAACTTAATTATCACTTCCTTAACCCTCCTAATGGTTAAGGAAGTGATAATTAAGTATTCTATGGAATATGCTTCAATTAATTTTAATTATATATTATGACATAAAAATATGAAGAGACATTTAGAATTTTTAAGCTGTCGTTAAAACCTCAAGGTGGTTTTGAGAATAAAATTAGTGAGTTGAGTTATATGTCAGCTGAGACAAGTTAGTCACCCGGATACTATGGTTAAGCTTTCTCCAGTCGAATTGCAACTGGAATTCAACCAGTTTGATCATTATTAGTCCAGATGTTATTATATTCCGTTCTAATTTTATTATTATTATTTTTTCTAAATTTATTTATTGATATTTACGACTGTTTGTAATGTTATTGTGTATTGCAATAACACAACAAGTAAAAAGGCTAAGTGATATATAATGATATGTGATAATGACAAGTAGAGAAACTACTCACTGCTAGTACTCAAATCACAAGTTCAACTAAGAAGGTTACATGGCCATCTTCTTTTCAGACGCTTCGGAGTATTATCGGGAATTGGAAGAGGAAGCTAGGTTTGAAACTAGAGGGTTTGAGTGGGAATGAAGTTTGTTATGAAAGGATAGATACCGGGTTCGGCCCAAATCAGCAACAAATGGGACATTAAGATCATTATGGATGACTTTATTCTTAACAAAATAAGGAGCATTGAGTACTTTACGAAGGATTTTGGATTGTAGGGATTGGATACGAGAGGAATTCGATGGTTTAGTGGAGTCCCAATGCTCTACTCCATAAGTCCAAATAGGTCGTATGATGGTCATGTAGATGATTCTTTTGTAATTAACTGGAAGCTTAGAGCGTTTGTCTAGTGGGATATTATTAAAGGATACTTCAATAATTCAGAGCAGGAAATCATTGGCTTACGACGAAAGCTAAAAGTGATTTGATACAATTTTGAGAATTTATCCGTGCTGATTTTAAAAATTCGTTATGATAATTTGTTTTCTTTTCTATAATATTTTCATAAATTAAAAAAGAGTGAAAATGGAAAATCCCAAATTAACAGACTAATTAAACAAAGATATCGACCTCGGTCTAATGATTATTTTATGTCTCTTTTCGTTGTTTTGAAAATTTGCTTGTGGTGCATGAGAATATTAGAAGAATGTTATAGAGATTGGAGCTTACTGAATAGGGAGTTATGTTGCTACTCAAGATCTCGGGTTCGAATCCAACAGGAACAGATAAATTATTTAATCTGGTAACAGCCACACACACACCAGGCCCACACGATCTGTATAAAGTGAGTACCTTTAATAAAAGGAAACCCTTAGTGCGATCTTGGACAAATCTACTCATTGTACAACCGTCGTAAGAGAAACAGAACAGTCTCTATTTCATGGGACATATACTGAACTCAAGAGGTTCCTAGTTCTTTGTGGTACATTTTTAAAATAAGGATATGAACATCTATTTTTTAGAAATTTTGTTTCTCCAAACTTTAAAAAATGATAATTTTAATAATCCAAATAATTTTTTTTTAATTGCTTGCAAATCCTTTAAGAATATTGACATATTACGTTTATATATACACATTTCTTTATTTTATTCTTTTATTATTATTGCTACTACAACTTTGGTACTGTTGCCTATTTCAATGGCCTTCTTAGATCATTGCCAGCATTGAGTTTTAAACGTGATGTTCCCTCTGCACGAGCTGTCGGGGTAATCCTGGGAAGTGGACCTTGAAGTAAGATGGATGAGCCTGGCTCAGTTCTTGAAGCTGTTTTGAAATTTTCTGTTTATGTGTTGTGAAACAAGGCCATTTTTAAAACGAAAACGTCATTTAGAAAAATGTGTCATACACTTTCAAAAGCTTTTTCTTTATTTAACATGTATAAACACGACGTATGTCATGGTTGGGTGACGTTTAACAACTCATTATGTACGTTGTTGTCAGAAGTGAGAAGTTTGGGCTCAAGCAACAAATGTTTAAAAATTACTCAAAATGAAATTATATATATATCCTGAAACCAGCCTACGAATGGCATCAATGGGACAGAAGGATCTTATCGTTACAGAATTCCGCTAAAAACAAGTATATATGCCTACTTTGAAAATATGTAGATCGATGCATCTGTTAACTTATTATTGTAAATTATGAAGTAATTTATATCATATATGGTGATAAATAAATTTCCATAATAATAAGATAATATCTTAGTGCATTAGAGGGATGCTGTTGAAAAGGGGTACTATTCTTCCAAGTCCAGGACATTTTGAAACTGCCCTTGAAGTGAAGTGTCCATTTTGATCGGTTTCACCGTGAATTCTTTTCGGATGTTGAAACAGTCCTTGCCAAACTGTAATTCGTTTACAAAATGTTTTTTTTTTCTTTAAACCCTTTTAGATATGGCTTCAGCACTCGGAGAGATGACTCAATTTTTTTTATAATAAACTTTCCAAATTGCCTTCAAACTGGCTGCCCTTTTTGAAGTCGACGGGAATTGATTCTTCTTGGAAGTAGTAGCAAATCCGGTTTTTGAAACTGCAATAAATACAGTTATAATATTCATATGTGTCCATTCATCATCGTCATATGTGTTCTAAACGATTCAATACGGTATCAATGAAAGTTAAGCAGAATTCAATTATTCTTAGTAACGTACAACAATTATCAGTCTTAAAATCATACATACATTTACAATTTTTGCGATCAATAATAGCCCAAAAGTATGAATTTATGCTTTATCTGATTTACTGCTTAATAATATAGCAGCCACTTTTAAATTATTAAAAAATTTCATTTGTTTATATTGAATAATGTTATCCTGATATTATTATTAGTAGTATTGGTCTACGGTAGTGCCAGAACTCGGGCCTCCGCCACCACAGCCAATCAATCTCTGCTTTTCTCCTCCAATCCAGCAGCTTCAAGTCCTCCTCGACTTCATCCAGCCATCTTATCCGAGAGCGCCCTCTGTTTCGTTTGCCGTCTGGTTTCTCATAGAGCATTCTCAACGGCAGCGGTTCCCAAACTGGGGGGCGTGAGGACATGTCAGGGGAAGCGCGAGACAAGTTGAACATTAAATTAAATTTAAGTAGTCTTTCTAAAATTCTAAATTAACCATGATGTTTAGAAAATTAATCACTTTGATATAATGGACAAACCTTCATTTAGGTTAAAATATTTCAAAGTTTATCCTAGTGTATTGAAGCTCTTGTTGTAACTTATGGGAGTATAAATAAATGTTTTGTTTTCAATGCAAAACTTATTTGTTTTTGTTTTCTTATTTATTCGCGCGAGAAGCTTTCATTTCAACAAAAGGGGGGCGTGGTACAAAAAAGTTTATAAACCCCTGCTCTATGGTACCCTGTGGTCTGGCATTCTTTTTATTATATTATATTTATTTTATTATTTTATATCCATTTTATTCTGGCGTTATTAATCAACGCCACTGTATCAGGCTCTACACACAGCTCCTTCAGCTCCTCATCCATTCATTCTCCATAATCCATTTTTGCCAATTCGCCCCATATTCTTCGTAATATTTTTCTTTCCCTCGAGTTGACCATAATTTCCGATTTTTTCTCACATCTCGCACCCATACTTGACTACCGATTTTACTATGGCTTTATAAATTTGTAAGTGCATTATTTTAGATAAATCATTTCTTATAGATATATCCTGATAAGATATATTATATTATATCAATTAACATAATTGAGGTTAATTTAATTAAGTTAGGAACAAATGGGTATAAAAATGATGACTCGTTCTTGAAAAAGAAAGCTGTACTCCTCGACCTTCCATGTCTTCCCCAGCAATCCATCAACATGTTCAGGCTACAAAAAGGGTTCATGAAGTAAATCTTGCACTGCCTTGAAAGTATCCTTCAACTATAAATCTATCACGCACATTGCAAGATGAGTTGGCTTTTCCTGTCTAATTAATTAATGGGTTGAACTGACAGATACTTCACCCATCCGTTATTTCCTAAAGAATGAACTTGTTACTATACGACTCCATAAACTAACTATCCACTCCTGTGCCATTGTTACTTTTGGATCCGTCTGTGGATATTAAAAAAAATTGCTAAAAAAAACAAAAAACATTTGAGTATTACTTTAAAAAATCAGTTATCCTAAATGAAATACTAGTAATGGCTCGTTTTATAATTTTTAAATGGATTAAGTCACTTTAAACAGGAATTGTGTTGATCCATCTCAAAATAGAATCGAGAAGAGACGAAACGCAAACGTTATCATCGGATGTAAAAACTGACAACTATCGTTTATTCAGCTGCTGGCTGGATCCGTTTGTGCCAGAAAAGAACAAGTCACAACCTAAGGAAACGCCCTACCCTGCCTCCTACATCATAGAAATTAGAGAATAATAAGAAAAACCTGGTAGAAAGGAATGTATAGCCCAAGTTAAGTTTTATCGAGAATCCTTAAGTACACGAATCTTAGAACTTCTTCTCTTATAATATTCATTTTACCCAAATAATTTATTCCATTGGTACTTAAACAGCCGAAGAGTTGCATCTTCACTTTACATCTCTATCAGGCAGACAAACCATTAGAACGATCGTTTGGATCAGACCGATAAATATGTGACTACTATTCCATAAGATAAAGAGAAAAAATTGCAACCTAATGCGTTTTATTTAGCATGCACATTGTAACAGCGATAAATCTCTTATCCTCTGTAAGAGGCAGTTACGGGGCATTCAATGAAGCCATGATTTTTTATGGCTTTTAATGCTAAGCATTAATCTCTTAATAAATCGTTATTTATTTCTTTAAATTTGAATCAGTATCGTCTTAATAGTATTAGTAGTCTTAGTAGTATCAGTATCTATATATACGTCTTAATAGATATTTAAACAAAATTCGGGCAACCATGTTTCACAAAGGAAAATCAAACATGATGAAATGAAATAATAAAACGTGAAACATGAATTCATGATCTTCAATTAATTCAATCGATCTATCAGCAATCAAAATAAGAGAGATCGGAAGTGTTCAATGTTATCCCGTATCCAAGATACATCAAACACTTCCTTATTTCCCTAATTATAGCTTGTAGGAACTTAAACTAAGTTTCCAGCGTTTGCCAAACTGAAGTGGACTTAGATGTTTAGTAAATGTGTCTACTTCAGACAGAAAAATTAAATAGAGTTTTATTTTTTGTTGCGTTTTGTGATAATTTCACGCGCCTATGTCACATTTGTCATCTCTATTCCCTTTCTTTCTTCCCGAGACCTGATGCAACTCCTGTAAATTGTATTAAATATTGTTAAATCGGGTTCGAAATTCTTCGATTTAATTTTTTCACATTTTTTTTTACATTTATATCTTGAATATCCTTGAGCTACATTTTTTTTAAATCATCCGCTATTTGTGCCAATGGACCAAAACGAGACGATATATCTCAAACTAACAATCAAATAATAATCAATTAAGGATGGCATATCTTTCCAAGACTTCTCAATATCTAATTGTTTCCTCTTGGAATAAAAATATTTCAAATTTGTCCTAATTGGAGTGCTACCGATGGTTGGTTTTTCATGTCATATTGTACGTATTAGCAGATTTACTTATTGTAATATTATTGTAATAGTAAATTTCAATAAATTAAATTTAAAAAAAAATTGTCCTAGCAACAAATAAATTCCCCATTATGTTCCAGAAACCATTATAATGAATAGAATATGAAGGAAATGTTAAGGACTACCTTACAACTCTCATCACATCATGTTATGAATGTTAAATCTTGGTTTTGAAAAATGAAATAAATTTTTAACGTAAAAGAAACGTTTATCATTCCCTTCAAAGGGCAAAAAGATTTCTCAGAGAAGGCACCATAAAATACCGTTATCTGAAACATCAGCGTACAAGTGCACTAAGTAAAACGATACCATTCATCAGATAAAATGATGATGGGTGATGAAATCATTAGGCCTCGTTGTGTGGAAACTGTGTTGATTGAGTTGTACGGTACCAAGATACAACTCAATTCATTAGCAAATAAGTTATGGCCCAAGTATCTACCAGTTAAGATTAATATTAATTGTGATTACCTTGTCAAGATATTATAATAAAAACATATTTTTTACGAATTTTAAAAATGGATTAACTAATCATAAAAAACTAAAAATAAAAAAAAAACATTATAAAAGCGTTCTAGATAAAATCAATTTTACTAACTATTGTTTAATCTTTTATATTTATATTTATTTATCCACTATGTCTGAAACTTGCACATTTGAAAAAAAAATATTTCAAAAACAAAAGTATGTTTAAGAAAAGCTTAAAAAGATCTTAATTTTGAGCATTGATGTTGTAAAATTAAAGTTGTAAAAATAGAGATCATTAACTTAAGAAAAAATGACGGAACGATCACAGCGCATTGTGGAAAAACTTTTGGTTCAAAGAGGATTAAGAATAAACCTATAAAATTTATCAGTATCGGTAAAATTATTCAAAATTAAATAAATTATATATAAAAAAATATTTAGTGTTTCTACGGGCCGAAGTACTCATTAGACGAGTTTAATATTATTAATAATAAGATCCCAAGAATGAAAATCATAAAAGTACTAGCTGACCCGGCCACGCGTTGTTGTGGCTGTTATAATAGTTTTAAAAAATATTACGTTAAAATTTGAATTTTGAAGAAATAATGAATGAATGAAAACATTAATTAAATTGATACTGATTTTACATTCCATTCATCTTATATCTAACTATAGTATGTAATAAATAAATAATATATTAAATTCTTAACTGATGAAATATAAACATTAATGAATGAGGTATGTAATATCCATTTTTCCGGATGCAAATTCGGATTTACACTACTCAGACATGCTATTACAACATATCAAAAATGCAACAGGTTAGAAAAAAATATAGTTTTTCAATAAAAATATCGCGGTCGTTAACCGAAATAAAATATAGCCTATATTTTAAGTTGGACAATGTTACTTATATTTGCGAAATTTCATTAAAATCGGTCCAGTAGTTTCGGAGATTAGCCGGGACAAACATCGTGACAGGATATTTTTATATATACACATATATAGATAAGGCCCAGTTATTTATTATACGATAGGGACCGAACTCGGAATCTATTAGACCTACAGATCTGCCGTTGGGCTCAAATTATAGCGAATTTAATCTACTTAAAAAATATTTACTTATATATTCTTTTAGGCTTCCACAACTATTATTATTACAAAATAGCTCATTCTCATCTCAACCCTGAGGAAGACAGCAGCATGGTTGACGAAACGTTGGCGAACAATTTATCTACACGGTCTAAACCAGAATAAATAAACAAAGTCTTTTGTAAGATTTACTTATGTTTTTTTTTTCAAAATCGCACCGATACAGGCCGACTCCGCAAAACTCCGAAAATTTCAAGGTTTTTCGGCCGCCGAAGGTTTCCCTCTTCATTTTTACGGATTTTCTCTCCATAAGAACCTTCTTTGCGCCTTAGCAAAAATATGAAAAAAGTAGCCGAATTGGTCGAGCCGTTCTCGAGTTTTGCGGTTAGCAAGACATTTGGCGATTCATTTTTATTATGTAGATAAAAAAAAGTGCAGAGTAAGAAGAATTATTATTTTTCCTGTCGTTACCTTCACCTCTATTTACGTTTTTATCTTTATTATTAATTTTATCTCTATTTTTCTATTTACCAATTTAAGCAGTTTGATTCTATATCTCTTGACTCCTGAATTTAACTCCGAAATTGAACCGTATACTTATAGATGGAAACACGGCTTTTTCAGTGAACATTTGATGAATTATTTCCAAGCAATCTTAATAATTCTTAATAAAAATTTAATATACGATAGCAAAAATTATGTTTTGCTTACACTCTAGAAGAAACTTCTAAATCTAAAAGGAATACATACCTGAAACAAAATAAAAATATGAAATTAGATACATGACATATTTACTTTATATATATATATATATATATATATATATATATATATATATAATATGTTTGTAATAAATGAACAGAAAGGTATAATTACCATTAAAGAATTATAATTCACCGTCAATATGAATATGTAATTCTGTAATGATAGTCTTTATCGTTGAAAGGTTCAATTTGTTTTAATTAATCTATAAAAATTTGCTTCTCAAGTTCCCTTGGTTCGGATTAAAACTCGCCTTAATCCGATCTGTCCGACTAATTGACATAAATCGAAAAAATAATAGAGGTCGTTTTGAATTCCAAGAAGTGATCAAAATACGTTTATTGGTAGTGAGAATTAACAAAAATAAGTAAAAAGAGAAAGAAGAAAATATCAATATATATTTTCAGTCAAAATAAAATAAATTGTACAATGAATGCTTATCATATACAGTAAAACCTCTACTAACGGACACCTCTAAATAGCGGTCACTCCCCATTACCGGACGATTTTTTTTGCACCAACGTTTTAATACAATTTTTAAGGCATTTTAACCTCTATTTAACGAAACCTCTCATTAACGGTCACGGACAGGCTGTGTTGGTTAGAAATCGATTAAAAAAACCTCTAAAAGACGGACAGTATGACTTTATCCCTTTCCCGTTTCTCGGAAACAATTAGTTGTTTCCGGTCTAAGGAAACAGGGACAGTTGTGTTTACTTTTTAGTAAAGGTTTTCCACATAAATACTTTTTTTTTATTCTCGGACTTGCTTTATTAAAATTTAGTTCTGTTCTAACCCTCGTGGCAGGCGGCTGAAAATGTCTCCCTCACGTAAGAGACTCACTTTAGAACAAAAAATAAATGTAATCGACTTTTATGACCTTGAAAAGTTAAGGGTACGTGCGCTAGCGGAAAGACCCAATATCGGTAGGACACAAGTTTCGGGAACACTCAAAAACCGTGCGATGTTTTTTTTTATTCTACTTACCTTTTAAACACATGGGAAATTGAATAAGAGAGAATTAATTTGTACAAATACATATTTATAAAAAAATAAAACCTCCCTTTAAAGGACACCTCTAAATAACGGACAAAAATATCTGCACCAGGGCTGTCCGTTAATTCGAGGTTTTACTGTAATACAATACAATTTTTAATTCATACAATTTAATATAAGGGTATTTCTTTTTTTTTTTTTAAATCGGATATTTTTGTAATTTTTTCAGCAATGAACCTTTTTGATCGATCAAGAAAAAACTACCCATCACACTTAGAAAGCTGTTAAGTATCCAAATAAAATAATAATGTAAGCATTTAATAAAATGTATTTGTCTTCTTTAAACCTTACGCGTTAGAGATTAGAGATTTTTTGTACTTCAAATTTTGGAAAAGAAATTCCAAAAATAACCTGAAGATGACAGTAAGTCGATTTTACCAACTGTCATTTATATTATAAAACACTCTTGAAAACTATTTATAATTATTTTAATTTATAAAAGTAATATTTTTAAAAGATATTTTTATCTTTAGTATAATGTAAAAATATCTATTATTTCTTTCCAGGATATTGCTGAACTTTACTTGATATAAGAAAGTAGGATAATAATAAAATACAATTATTGGATAGGCTTATATAATTGTTACAATTTATGTAGCAGTAAATATATCTTTAACATTTTTTCGTTCTCCGATTAAAAAAGAAAACATGAGCGAGATCTTTCATAAATATTATCAGCCGTTTATTTAAGAGCTTATAGGAATTTCTTTTGAGATTTTGAATATAATTATTCACATAAATTTTCTTTTCATAAATTTATAAAAAGCACAATGGAATAATTGCTGATAATAAATATACATTTTTATTACACTTATATTTTTATTTACTTTTATTGTAGCCTACCCGATTCGTTTCGCAACCGGTTTTTTTGCTAAATTACTTATTTTTCTTTCTTAAAAACACTTCTCATTAACAGCGTCATAATTTTGAAACTTTATAACGCTAACACGAATTTAGTGAATCTTTCCTGACCAACAACGTTGCCCTTTCAAAATAATTAATTTTTTCATTTCCCAGTGAAAAAATATATATATTTCTGCACCCAGTGTTTCTTTAAAAAAATACCTTACATGCTTATGTTTTTTTAAGTTAAATGTTCGTATATATAAATGGTGGTCGTACTTATTCGTTACGTGGTTATTGTCGAATTAAAAACTTTATCTACCACAGCTGGATTTGAGCCCGTAAGCCGCTGCACTGCAGTTTTGCTCACTACATACAGAGCTACCCCACTCCCCAGGTATTCAAAACGACAATTATATTTTTTAAACGCCAATCAAAATTCACTGGAATGACTTTTTTTTCTTATTGTTCGATTTATGATAGAGTACAATATATATAAACCATATGCTTCCACGGATCTAAAGTTGTCATGATAGCTATAGCTCTACCAACTAAGCTACCAAGGCTCCTAACCAGGTCAGACAAATCCATTCTCTTCACCGATCCCACATCCCCAATATAATGCAAGCTCTTTATTAAATAACAATAATTATACAAAAATTTTATGCAATTTATGAATTAAATAAATTGAAGGTTGGAATGAATAAAATAAAATATAGTGCTAGATAAAAAATGGTTGTAGAGGCGACCTTTGGTCTAGTGGTTAGCGTAACAAACTACTAAGTCCAAGATCGCGGGATCGTAGCCCGGCAGGTGGCCCTAGGATATTTTAAAGTGAGTAAAAAATCCTTAGTTACGCCGTCCTTCGGAAGGGACGTTAAACGGGCATCCCGAGTCTGTACGATGTCAGGTAAGCTAAATAAAGATTAAAATGATGTCAGGTATCCGTTAAAAATCCCTATCCTCATTAAACCTGGATAGGCAAAATTTAGAGCTCCCACTATAGCATCGTCCGATTAGCCATAGTAGCATAAAGTGACGTTAAACAAACAACAAAAATGGTTGTATGTACTCTATATATATTTAGTAAAAATATAAAAATACTGCTCATCATATATATTCTATAAGCTAGCTTAAATACTTAATAATTACTTAAATACCTAAATAATTGTGTAATGTAAATTTACTATTACTTATTATATATGTCTAAGTTTTAACTAATTAAAAAAACATTTTTTTTTTAATGTGATATTTAAATATTTATATTTTGAAGAGAAAATATTTGTCCTCATGTTTCGATTCGGGTCCTCCGCATATCTAGCGCGATACTCTACCAACTAAGCTACCAGGGCTCGTAACCAGGCCAGACAAATCCATTCTCTTCACCGGTCCCACATCCCCAGCACTCTCAATTTTTGCGAAGTACATATGGGAAAGAATGCTCATTGAACATTACTTTAATTGGGATCTGTCAATTTTGTATTTATATTGTTTTTAATTTTATTATGATATTTTTAAATTTTTATTTTGAAGAGAAAAGATTTGTCCTGGTCGGGATCTTATTGTTTCAACATTCCACTATTTATATAAAATACTCGTTTATTCCGAATTCGTTGGTGTAATCGTTAAAAGTCATCTCCAGAGCAACTATTTTTTTCAATATTTTTTCTGCCGATGGTTCTCAACTACTTTTTTTCATACTAAAAAGGACAATCTTTTCGTAAACTAATAAAAACAAATGATCATAGTGACAAGACATCGATGTGTACTAACATAGTATAAATGCCTACTGACACCGTTCCTTCCTCCAAAAACAGAGAAATATCAAAGTTATAGATCTGCGTAATAGATAAATTTTAATGAATATGTAAAAAGATTGAACTATTAGATAAAAGAAGCAATTAACAGAGCCGGTTCTAGAATGCCGAGGAATAATTATCTCAACTAAAGAAAAAAAAAATGAAAATAGCCGTCGGCACTTACTTGTAAACAAGACTTGATTGTTTCAGTGGAAATAACTTCTGGCGTTTTACTCAAATGAGCTAATGTTGGCTAACGAAGTACTGATCGATTAATCATGTTTTTTTGTCATTTAAGCTTTGACAATTTAAAAACGTTTTGGTAACACAGAAAAAGACAACTTTAAATGAAAAATAAAATAAAATTTAATATGAATATAACCATCTTCAAAATATGGTTTTGGATGTTTTCCGAAAATCCTTTAGATAATATCTTCAAACTAAGAATTTTAGTAAATTAAACAGTATACGTTAAACTAAATTCTTAGACCATTTCATCATCATATTGATGATTTATCATCATATTTCATTATCATTTTGTCATTTAGAAATATTGGTGATTAATACAATAAAACTAGATTTTCTTCGACATTGGCATTGAAGAGGGAGACAAAGTAGAAGAAAAAAAGCATGATTTCGGTAGCGTAAAATATACAATATAATTCTGCGAACAATATCAACAATTAACTTCAAGCAAATAAAAGGACTGCTACTAAATAAATAGATAAGTATTCGAAAATAAAATTCCGTCCAACTGATGAAGGGTATTGGGGTCAGTACATGGTTGATAACATACTGCTTCCATTATTTTCCCCTTTAAAGTGTACCTATTCTATAGATGCTGGGTGACCCCCGGGAGGTCCAAAGATATCACAGAGTCGATTCACGACTGCTAATAGAATTAATAATTTAACTCAGGTCTCCAACTCGAGACATAGATATCAGTAAACGAAAACCCTACAAACTGAATTATTACGCTGCTCAAATAAATATAAATAAGTCTAGTAAAATCTCTATGAGTAACATGAGAACAAAACAAAGGATTGGTCATCAATTATGTTCCTTCAATGTGAGATTTAAAGAGCAGGAATCACCTCAATATTCAATTATATCTTAACATAACTGATGATTATTGCCTGAGCATTATAAATAATAATAACTATATATAGTTTGCGGTTTTCGTTAAGCGTTGAGGTCAAGAAACATGACCCTACTTCTGGAAGCTGGTTCGCCTACTCACGAATTCCAGACCTGTTATTTTCACGTCAGAAGAAGATTCTTCCTGGTGTATATGGGTAAGGATTATCGCCTTCACGGTTGATTTACCATATTATTATTATTATTATTGTCACAGTACATTTTTTTTGTAATATATATTGGGTCCTTTTATATGAAATGTCCGTTTTCAAAAGAAATGTTAGTCAGTAAAAGAGATTTATGAAAAATTATATTCAAAATAATTATCCTAATTTTTATACATTTATACATAACAACGTGGTATTGTGATGAAATAATTCTTGAAAATGCGTTTCGATTTGAGAATAATAATAAAAAAAATACTCTAAAGGATGTTATACAAATTTCTAAACAGATGGAGATCTATTGGATTGGAAAGGTCTGGAGAATAAGGTGGGTGTGGAGGACTTCGTAACCCAGCTCGTTTAGTTTCTTCACTGACAGTCGTGAAACATGAGGTTTGGAATTGTCGTGTAAGATTTTTGTGATTTTTTAAAATTCCTTTTTTAAATTAGTTTAAATTCCCTTACAGTTTACATTATATTTATACCTAGGGATAGTATGTTAAGGGAAAGATGAAATATGGGATTTATTTTGCGATTAGTGAAAACTTAATGCAAACTTAAATCCACACTTTAAACTCTCCTTAGTACTGTAGTATGATGATCAATAAAATTTTATTGGCGCATACCTCAAGAAATATGCATGCTAAAGGTATTCCGATACTTTTTATGAAAATTAATTAAATTCTCTAAAACGAATTACAAAAAAAGTAAAATATAAATAGGACTGGTTAAATAGCTCCTGACATGATCCTTAACAAGATTAGACTTATGCTGATAGAAAGGCTAGTTTTTCTATTTGCTGAGCGAACCATAGAATATCAATATATGCTACCTACCCACATGTGTTTATGTGAGTGGGTATAGATATATTTATGGATTTATAGATCACACCTAAAATAATTTTCAATAAAGGTTAGGAAAGTATAATTAGGTATGAAGTTTAAATGCATTTCGCAAACATACAATGAAAAACCTGTTTATGATATTAATCAAATTTTTAAAACTAAATTTCGAAATGTACAGAAATTTATTGTTTTACGTTATTCTCTGTTCTTGGAACGAGAAGTATTTCCACTAAGCCATTAAAAATTATGAAAATGGACTGCGGTAGTACAGACGAATAAAAGTTAATTTGACGCATGCTTCAGCAATTTATAATAAGGCGTTCAGGATCAAAAACTAACCTCGTTTAAAAAATTTACTTTTTCATAATTTGGGTTTGTTTGGTCAAGAAATTTGATCTAACACGGTACTTTGCCACCCTATTTCTCATTATTTTAGACTGTTCCGAACCAGAAGTTACGGGAGGATAAAATTTCTTTACAAAACTAGCAAAAATTTTGAAAAGTCAATTTAAGAAATCTCTGATTTACCCGCTTTGGATCCTGAGAACCTCAGATATCTAAATGTATTTCCTATTGATGAGTCTAATACAGTAGTTATTTTATGTTGTATGCTTTAGTTTTTGAGTGATTATTAATTAGTATGATATAGAAGATGGATGGTTGACTGCTTAGATTGGGATTTCAGATTTTCAGGATGGTTAGTTAAAAGCAACTTAAAAAAGACTAATATTAAGATAAGCAGTGGGGCAAACAATGACTTGTAGTAGAAACTAGTTCAAAACGTAGGGTAACAATAAAATAGTCTATTCGCTTACATACATTATTATTTATGTTTTTAAAATTATTTACACTGAATATAAAAAACTACAATCACGAGATAACTAATATATCTGCAAATCCGGTGAATAAGTGGTTACGTCAAATATTGTCCGTAGTAAGTTAATTGTATTGAGTGGAGCGGAATCATGTCATTCTCGTAGTTTTCGGCTTGAAACGGAGTTAATATAAGCAATGACTCCATTTTTAGTCAATGCCTAACTTAGCCACTTATTCTCTTCGAAAATAAACGATTCCGATTCGTTAAGAAAATGTTAGAGAAAATTCGCATCAACGACTTATTCACCGAGGCTGCAGATATATACCATGAAACTCATATTGTATAACATGATAGCGGTACCACAGGTGGTCGCTTCGAGTTAATCTCAACAAGTTACATATATCTTTCCATAACGTATAACTTTTCATTTTTTCCTATATTATATTCTAGAAAATAAAAATAGTTGTCAGTTTTAGTTTCTAAAAGAGAGTGTAATAATGGAAAATGTGCATATTCGGTAATCATTTCATCAAGAAATGAACGTTTCGACAAACATATATCATCATAATACTCGTTTGAAACGTTTATTTCTTGATAAAATGATTACCGAAATTTACACTTTTCCCCGTAATTACACTCTTTTCCATACAATTGTTAGTAAAGCTCACGATTTTTAGTGTTTTCGGAGAATATTAAAGAGGAAACAACTGGAAAGTTAAAACTTGTTGGGGCTCAACTCGAAGCGGAACTGATACCCACAACTGTAATGAGGTTGTACTCACCCATGACTAAACATATCCTGTAGGGAAAAGCAGTAGTGTCGATTTGGATAGCTGCCAGCAGCAAATAGCCGATGAGAAGGCAGGTGACATGGCAGACGAGGCACCGGCCGTGCAGGTTGCCCAATTCCCGGAAGAAGGTGTAGACGACGAGAGTAGCAGCTAAGAAGGGGATGGACACCAGCATCCCGACCGGGTAGACGGCGAACACACCCACACCTTCCTCTTCGCCTTCGGGGAAGCAGAGGACGGGGAGCACGGCCCCGAGTTGCGGGATGGCCTCCAGGCAGTAGTTTCCCGGAAGCAGAGGGTCACCGCTCATCCTGACGACGGTCCCAGAGCTGAGGAGCCAGAAGACATCCCCGGGCTCCCTCTGAGGTTCGAGGAAGTAGAGGAGACGGCACTTGGGGAGGCGGCCGAAGGCCACTTCGTAGGTAGCATTGGACAGGAGCTGCCCCCGCCTGCGGTAGATGGGAGGCGGCCGGAAGGGGTGGAGCAGCGGATGACCCGAGACGATGCAGGAGTCCTTGCCGAGGGTCTGCCCCCGGGGACAGCACTTGCTGACGACCAGCCCCCGGCACGCCCCCAAGAGGCCGAGGAGCAGAACGATCTTCATCCCGCCATCAGGTGCTGGACTGAGGAGGGCCTCCTCGCAGCGCTCCCTCCTCCTCGCCTCCCGCCCTCTCCTTCCTCCCTCTCCCCTGCGCTGCAAAACCTCTTTATGGTCCCACCACTTCCTAGCCTATTAATCACGAATAAATAATTATCATATACATACATAGTACATATTTGTACAAAATAAACACATTTATACAGAATCTGATTGGGAACTGGGTATGAGACCATCGAAAATAATATAATAATATTTAGTATATCAAGTTTTTTAATATATCCAACAAGTTGTACATACCAATGTATCCAAAAAAACGATATTCAGATATGTATATAGATGGAGCCTCATTATTTGTATACAACTCTTTAAAAGGCTTTATAAGTGTTAAAAGGATGAGCATAGTACAAGACATACTCTCGTATATTTAATACATCATGATAAAATGTATTATGATTTGTTTAGAGGTATTAAAATTAAAACAAAAAATGCAGGAAAGTATCTGAAACCGGATTTGAACCCGTGTCCTTCGGTAGGGCAACTCAGAGCTCTACCATTGAGCTACCCTGTTCCCTAAATATTAAAATATTCGAAACAAAAAGTCTTATGACAATACCATATTTTCACTCTTGTTAGAGGTTTAAAGAATAAAATAATAAATATTGATTTAAAAAATTCATATTCAACCCGACTTTATAGTTATAATTATTACTAACATGGTGGTTACTCGTAAATAAAATCTACAACTAACTCCAATTGAAACTACAAAAATACTGTAGTGTGATAAAAAAAACAATATTGTTTTGTCGTTGTGTTTATCGTTTATTTAATTTACACTTTAATTCCGCGCTAAGCGGGTATAGTTCTATGTCTTACTCTGAACAAAATATCAGTCCAAATGGAGTTATTGACATAACTGTGAACATCTGTTTATGAAACTTAGCTCTTTGTTTTATTATCGTTAATAAAATAAATCCGGAAAAAAAACTATTTTCATTCACAAATTTTACCTAATTATTACTAACAATTATGTCATTTGTATCCCTTCAAAAGTAATTCTTTAGTTGAGGAAGGATTTTTGTATTTAACATTAATAGAAAATGTTTGGTTCAAACAAATATGCAACAATGAATTTGGTAATAATCCACTAAGACAGTATTATAATAAAGGCTGAGATAATAAAATTGAAATTTATTTAAATTAAATTTAATTAAATAAGAATTTATTTTTTTTCTTTTGAGCGTGGTTGTATGTACAGAAGTGAGGATCTAAATCAAAAGACTAATTCTTAATAAAAAAAACAGTTGTGTGTTGAAATTAGATTTCGAGTCAATTCACCTTTGATTTATATTTATAACAATCAGATAAAAAATAAATTAATTTTACAATTCAGATGTTAAATAAATTAACTCAAATATGACCTATATAGAATATGTAAGCAATAAATTGGCTCATTCTCCAGCCACACAATGACAAATATTAAAGAAAAAGACAAGCAAAGCGCAGAGGACATTGCCTTTCTCTTTGCCTGAATTCTATATTTAGATTTTAACACCTTTCTAATTACATGCAGTTTTCCATATAAGGTCTGTCAACCGTTACTAATAATGGCTGTGTAACAATTTCCCTAAAGAATGTTTTTTATGGCTTATTCCAACAAGTCGCCTCTCGGTTTTATACCTTCCTATAAAGGACATAATAAAAAGTTACGCCATGGTATAAAGTTAAATCAATCTTTGCATATTTACATAAACGGCTTTAATAATGTACTTAAGTTGGGCAAGATCATAAACTCAGATAACTTTATTGAAACCGCCTCTGTACAATCGGTAAAACAAAATGAATTAATTACTAGAACTATTTAACGTTTTTTTTTCCTCTTTATATTTGCATCTAAACCTGTCAAATAAAACAATGACAATCATCAGATTATTGGCAAAATAAAATACAATTGCATGAGATGCATGAAGATGAACAGTACCCAGCAGTACCTCTCCCTTGGCTTGATTCAATTGTCTATGATAACAAATCCCTCATCAACGTTTTTTTAATATCCTCCTAGTGTTCTCAGGCATGAGAGTAGTTGCCATTTGTTGTATCAATGGATTTGGGTGTTCGTGTAGTTTTCCTTGAAAGCGTTTGTAGTATGTTCGTCAACAGTTGGTATTTTTAAGTCTGTATATGGAGTTTTGTTATTGCCATACCAGGGTGCTTTTTTGAGAAGTCTGAGTACTTTTGATTGGAAAGTTTGTAGTCGTTTTCTGTGAGCCTGTTTAGCGATGCCATAAATTAGTAATGCATATGTCCATATTGGTTTTAGTAAGTGTACGTGTTTAATTTTTGCCTTGTTTCTAATTTGGAGTTTTTCCGAATAGAGAATACCTCAAGCTCAGTTTGAGATTTAGTGATTGGTGTTTTTTTTTAATATGAGGTCTCCATGTAATTCTCCCATCAAATGTTAGTTTAAGGTATTGTACTTTGTCTGTCTGGGATTGATGACTTATTAAGGTAAATCGGAGGGCATGTTTTACGTCTAAGAGTAAAAGTGATGTGTTGTGGCTTTTCATGGTTCAGTCTAATTTTCCATTTTTGGCACCACTCATTCAACTTTTGTGGATTATGTTTTTATGTTTAGTGAGGCCTGTGTCGCGTCTTGATATCCGATGATCATGGCAGTGTCGTCAGCTTAGGTTGCGATCAGTGTGTTAGGACATTGTGGAATGTATTATGTATATGTTATGTACAATAGCGGTGCAAGTATTGATCTCTGAGGCACACCGGCTAAGATTGGTCTGTGCCTTGTCGGACTGAGAAAAATCTGTCTGCAAGGAAAAGATTGAAGAATTAAATAATAAGTGTGTGATAGTATAGACTTGAACTTAAAGAGAAGGCACTGGTGCCATACCTTGTCGAACGCTTGAGTGACATCCAGAAACACTCCAGTTGCACGTAACTTTTGCTCTAGTGCAGTCGATATGTAACTATTTAACGTTAAATTTATTTTAGTTAAAACCATGGAGTGTCATTTAAAATATTTTTCTTTTGACTTTAAAACATTTTTTTTTACATTCTTACAGCTACCAGGTACGAAAAGTATTTCAGTCGGGTGAAATTTCCCGTAGAGCACCTTTATTAGCTGATACGGTGTGTTGAACTTTATATTCATAGTATTGAAGTATTATATAAGTTCCCAAGCATAAAAAAAAAAAAGAGCGCATGGAAAACTCAAACTGCAGCTTCCAAAGAATCGGATCAACAGAGAATGTTGACATGTATTCTCAACTGCAAAAACATGGAAAGAACGTCCAAAGTAAAATCTCTAGTCACAAACATCTACCAAGTAATCGATTATATCCACCTATAATCGATTAATTGATGAAATTGGCCGCGGACTAAAATTGTTCTAAAACGCTAATGATTTCATAGCCAAATTTCTGACTCAGTATTTTAACGATATGGGTAATTCCAAGATTACAGGCCAATTTCAAAGCAAAGGTGGATAACTTACCTACTACGAGTGCACAGTTGATAATAAGTGATTAATTGCACAGTAGTATCCTCATATTATTATAAAATGCAAAAATAAGCGGCAATATTTAATATTAGCATATGTATAAATAATTACAAATTTTAATCCCAACAATGTCATTACCGTTACGGTCCCAAGTGGGGATTATAATTTTCTTGAAGTCTTATTTATTTTTTTATCAAAACAAGAGCTTTCTTTTTGTAATCCCACGAAAAATGAACTTTCATTCACCAGTTTTTATGCTCTGTAATATTTTTTTTTTGATATTTTGGAGGTAAAAAAAGGAAAAAGGAAAAAAAAACACATGTCCCTTAGTTCCTATGTCATTCCCGTACCCAAAACATAGAAAGGTAGGATGTGAATATCAGAGAGAAATTTTGTGAAAGGGTTTGTTCTTTGAAAAGTGGCAACACTATTGAAGACGATAAAGTCCAGGTCACCTGTGGTTTAGTGGTTAGCGTAACTAACTACTAAACCCAAGATCGCGGGTTCGTAGCCCGGCAGGTGGCTCTAGGATTTTTTTAAGGGAGTAAAAAATCCTTAGTTACGCCGTCCTTCGGAAGGGACGTTAAACGGGGGTCCCGAGCCTGTACGATGTCAGGTACTCGCTAAAAATCCCTATCCTAATTAAACCTGGATAGGCAAAATTTAGAGCTCCCACTGTAGCATCGTCCGATTAGCCATAGCAGCATAAAGTGACGTTAAATGAACAAACAAACGATAAAGTCCACGCCAACCGTCCAACAATCAAGGTTAACTTTCAGATTTGTACTTTTTCATTGTTCATTGTCGTATTACTTTACTGTTCAAAAACGATAAAAGTTATCAATTTCATATGATTATATCTTGAAAGCTGTTGACAACGGCGACATAAAGTACTATCAGTTTTGACTGTTTAATCACTGCTTAATAAATTATGTTTCCTTTAACCAAAAATGTCAACTCCGTTACTCTTAAGCGGTCATTACCGTAACATTTATTTTAGTAACGGTAATAACGTTTTTGGTACTATACTGACTTTATAGATTATTTTACTGAAAAAGTAAATAAATAGGTAATAATAAAAAACGATTTTATTCTTATGAAAATACGTCTTGAAAAAGTTTTATGGTTATTTATTCCTGTGTTATGTAATATCTGTGATATGTAAATTAAATAAAATTTTATGTTTATTGTGTGCAAGCTGGTCTTCTTTCCTTAAATTAAGTAAAAATGGCTTTCCCTAAAACCTGGACACCAATAAGTATGATTTAAAGTCATTTCCGCAGTATAATTGTCATTACCATAACGGCAGTTGTCATTACCGAACACATCCAAATTTTTAAAAAATTTAAATTTTTAAAATTTTAAATTTCAAGCCGGACCAGTTCTAATTCTACCTAAGCATTTTAAAAGCATCAGGGAACCAGCCTTAGTAAATATGAACAGCCTGGAACGTTTTTTTTTTTTACCTAAATTTTTGTTGGTGTCAAGTTCTCAAACTGGCCTGTAATCTTGGAATCCCCATATGAGTTTGTTGCTTTGATGATCAAGCAAGGACTTTGATTATTGGTTCCAAGTGGAGGTATCAGCGTTGTTCACAGGTTCGACATTTTGAAGACTACTGTTACATAGGAACTGTTACATATAGGAACATATATTTAAAATGTAGACAGCTGAGTTGTTAAGTTTTTTTATAAGTATAGGAACCCATTCCGGCTGGCACCTTATACGCAGCTAAAGCGGAAATTTATTCTTAATTTTGATGAAAAAAAAGTCGTATTACAATATTGAAGCGTAGTACAGTAGCATGAAACCGAAGAAGCCATAAAAATCTTCCACATCCGCATCGAAATGGCCCCTGGAGGAGGCTAATATTTATACCGAAGAGGATGGCGAACGGGTCCGCCTGTTTACATTCCAGGATGCCTCGGAAGAAATGTCCCCTCCTGTTATATAGGGGCTTCTATTTCTGTCCACGACCTTGGCTAGCCTCTGGAGATTTATGTACCCTCCAGCAGTTCCAGGCAGCTCCAATGGCGCCGTCTTATCCACTCGGAAGGCGCTAATAGAATTCTAAGTCCAGTAAAATCCGCTTTAGAAATGGAATGCGGTTCTCGACTTTTCTGGAGTTTATTCCGTATCGCAAACCTTCCTTTAAACCTGTTCCGGATTTCCACGATATTCAAGAATCATGTTTCTATATATATCGATAAGAGGGCACCTATGATTTCCCTGACAACAGAAGATATTACGTTACTAACTATATAAAAATAAATAAGCAATTAAGAAAATATTAAATCTTCTTCATTTATACATATTTAAGTGTGAAATCGAGTTAATCGAAACGCATAATTTCGGGGATCCCGTACTACCTAAACCACTAAAAGTCTTGGAATCAATACTTGTTTTTCTCTGCTACTATTCTAAGCCAACGATAGGGAAGGGAGGAGATTCGGGTGATATCTCGTTCAATCACAAAATTTTTCTCTAATAGGATGAGCCCCAGCAGGGTTTGCAAATACCACAGGGGTCGATGCATGACCGTTAACATAATAAATAATTTATCAGTAACAGCCGCTTTCGAAACTTGGACATAAATGAATGGGTATAACAATTTGTTGCTTTGATTTACGAACATTATTAAATTTGGGTATATTTTAAATAAGTATCATATTTTTTTATCAGTGAATATTTTTGGGAGGAGTATTTTTTCACTTCTCTTTGGATCTACCGTTAGTTCCTACGTGACAATCGACATGTTGAATTACCAGTAAATGATTACCAACGAGTTAGCATCCAATAGACACTTCTGCGTAATTCATTCAACTACACTGGTTAAGACTTCTGGAGAAGAACTGGAGTCAGTTATCGGTTAATCTTAGCAATTCTAGAATGTTAAATTTAGATTTTGAAAATTATTGATAAAATTTAATATACTCTTGAAAATAACTTTGATAGGTCGGATCCTGAGATGTTCAGTCTTTTTCCATATTCTAAGTTCGAAAGCAAGAAAGCAAGAAATAGCGTAAAGAATGTACAATATTTCTATCTACTATACTTGTTCATAATCTGATATCAAATACGTTGCCACTCAGCAGCTTTTTTTTTTTTGTCGAAAAGATGGTTTCGGTTGAGACAGGAACTATTGGGAAGCGGCTAAATTTAGACTAATTAATATTATAAAAATTATTGTCTGGTAGAAATAAACAGTTTGTATAAGCACAATTGAATGTAAAAATTATTTCTTATTATGTTTTGACTATACAACGAATTACAGATTTTGGAGAAAGTTATTAGCAGTTGAATGATTGAATATGAGGAAGAAATAAGTTAACTTAAGAAAACAAACATTATTTATTTATTTATTAATAATAAAAACTACTTCTGTTTTTAACTTAAAACGTTTTTGAGGAGAAAAAAAATGTAAAATTGTCATTTAATTTATTTTTAACAGCTAGCGACACCTTACGGTCAATACCGGAACTGTTTAATATCAGTTAGTTCAGCTGTATTTTGCTAGATCGCGCTGTGCAGGGCACTAACAATTCAAATTAATTAAAAGCAAAAACAGTATTTAACAATTACACTTTTGTTATTCCAAGTGAAATAAATTATTATTAATGTAATTAATTTAATATAATTATTAATTGTTAATAATGAAACAATTGCGGTCCATACAAATTTATATGAAGTAGAAAGACAATGTTTTACTAAAACCAATTTCAAGTACATAATAAAAATAGAAAAACATTCTTCTTATTTGTATGATGTTATTAAACCTAATTACATGATTTATAAATTCCATAATTTTATGGTGAAATTATTAAATATGTTATTGTTTAACTATAGTTGTTAATGCAGGATTTATTTTGCAAAACATCAATTTCATATGATCACACCACAGCTTTTTGTGTATTTTTGTATCTACAAAAGCAAAAAAAAAAAATTTGGCATAAATTTAAAAGCTTCTACAATGCTTTTCCCCTAGTTTTATGAACTAACATTCTCTATATTTTAATTAATTAATAAAATATTTTAAATTGTCAAATTAATTGTTATCTACTGTGAAAATATTATTTATTCAAGGGTCTGTAAATAGCGCATCGTATGACTTTTATATTTAATTTAGAAACATAAACGAAAGCCTTGAAAGGTAACTGATATCAGAAAATTATCTATTTTCATTTATATTTGGCATGTTTGTTAGATTACAATTTTGTTGATAATGAAATCTGAAAAAGGTAAAAAAAATATCAATCGTGTTTACTTACTGCACAAGACTATCATATACTGGTGTTATAATTGCGTAATATATAAAAATAACAAATTTGATATATCAGAATGACTTTGTACAAAAAATAAAAATGAAGTTCAGTGAAAATTGAAAAACAGATAAAATAACAGGAATGCTCCCCTAGTACAAGAACAAAATAATATAGGTGGATTTAGACAACAGAAAAAAACAGATAAAATAGAAATTTAAAACCATAAACAAATAATTCAACTATTAATAACAACTAAGCTCAATAAAAACACAGCCTTAGAACAAAACTTATGGGTGTATTTTTATTTGTATTTACTTTATTTTAGGGAAGATGAAACGACAATGTTGATATTTATAATTAATATTGTATTAACTACAATAAGCCAAATAAATGTTATTACTAAATAAATAAAATCCTATGGTGTATGATGGGTAAACCTAATATTTCATTTGATAATTATTTATGTAAAAATTTACGATTCTAGAGTTCCAATACAAATCTTGAAAGTAGTGAAAATTTGTTCTTGCTTAATATTGCTTTGTATTTCATAAAATCTACAAATTAAAAAGCTCCTGAAATATAGTTGTACATGATAGCTAAAACAATATAAAATATAGCAATAGTAATCTCTTTTGATAAATCTTTTTCAATGATTTTGTGTAATTGAATTTGTCTTTATTAATTATCCCTAATATTAATTAAATATTTATATTAATTACTGATTACATTATAAATCATTGAAACTTTTATTTTACATATAAACTAAATTTATTTATTATATAATTTGATTATTGAATAACCATTTTTCTATGTTTTTGTAATGCATAAAAAATTGCATATGATTAAAAATAAGTTTTTAGCTTCAAAAAGAAAATATTAACATAATTAACATTCTTGCTTTATTTGCTGTGTCCTTGGTGTAGGAGGCCACTGGCCAACTTCAGAATTCTCCGGTTCCTTAAGGATAAAATACATTTTTCTTATTTTTCTTCAAGAGATTAAATTCTGTTTTATTTAAAACGAATACTTTTTTTTCTTTTTTTCTTTTTTTATAAATACTTTATTTAGACATTACAATCTGCCACCTGTGGGCAATAAGTAATGGTGCTATGTAGCTACAATCATTCCATAAGAAAACAAAAAAGTGGTATAAACAAAATAAAATAAGTGAATGTAATAAATATATACTTTATTTTCTATTACTTCTTTTCGATGTAAGTTTTACTAAGTTATTCATTCCTTTTTATTCCTTCATTTACTATTATTTTATGAATTACACTTTATAATAATATCAAATTTATTCTTTCCATCTTAAGAGAAAATGGTGGTTGTTCCATCTTCTATAAAAATAATAAGAAAAATCAATCTTTTTATATTTTTTTAATATGTATTAAAGTTGTGTATTTTATTTTTGAATATAATTATTTTTCTTAAATCATCAATATTCTCTATTATTTTATTTGTCTCACTCTAACAACATATTAATATTCCAATTTGGTATTTCCATCTTTGAGATTTTTATAACTAGTCTAATTGATGATCATTTGTTTCCTCACAAATATACAGGTCGATATCTAATTTGACAATTTTGAGGTGTATTTAATTTTAACAATAACTTTAAAAATGAATAAACTAGTCTTAGAATATATCCCACCTTTTCTCTATTCAAGGACAGACTTTGAAAACAAGACAATTATATATAATTTAGAAATCAGATTAATTATTAAATGTTATACAAATCAAAAAATCAAAATAAATGTCTATATAACTTTTTCTTAGTATTCTTGAACCTGCAAATAGTATTTGATTTATTCTTAGAGGGACCTATGTGATTTAATTTACATGCTAATCATAGAATTTGGAAAGCAAATTATATAAAAACAATATATAATATCTATAATCTTTAGGTTAGGCCAGTATTTAGAATTTAGCACCTTTGAAATTTTATAAATATTTTTCTTATTCACACATCTATTTCTGAGTCATAAATATAAAAAATACCAAAAGTCTTCAATGAGAAATGTAGTTGAATAAATATATTTATTGCCATCAATGTATGAAACTAATAATCTTAGTTAGACTGAATATATGTAATATTTTTCGAGGAATTTAACATATCTAGGAAAATATTTAGATCTGAGTGAGTGTATTAAAAAAAATATATATCAAATAACTATAAGAAAAAAATAAAAAAAATATTACTTTATTGATATATAATCGGTAGTACACACCCATTAATATACTGTTGATGAAGCCATAGTGCAACCCAGCTTGCTTGCTGCATTAAGATAACTTGCGCAATATTGAGTTCAATAGATTGCATTTCATTTAATAAAAAACTGAAGGGTTATTCAGGCTACACAATCACCAAGTTATATTCCCTCTGCTTACAAACAATTATAAATTTTTAAGCACTTTGAATAAAATAGATCCTTCCTTTGAGACAGATATTAGTAGCATATTTTCATAATTGACACGTACACACATTTGACCCTAATTAAATACATGTTTTGTCAATTATATATGAAGTGCCAACAATGTAGCAAAGTTAGAGATCTTTGCCAGGAAAAACCAGGAAGCACTGTGTGAGATAGAACACACCTCCTCAAAACACTCCTAGTCACTCTATTAGTGCTTATTGTGTTTGAACTGACTAATACATTAATAGAAAATGGATTTGCATAAGTATAAAAAGAAACTAACACTCACCAAGAATGCAGCACACGTTGTCTCCTTGAATATCGGATCCATTGAGATGGATGATGAAGAGTACCAGATACGCAAGAGCTAAAGCCAGAGCGTGGTTCATCAGCAGCTTCCCGGGATTGTTGTGGAGTTCTTCGATGATGACGTAGACGAGGAGCAGAGCAAGAAGGCAGAAGAAGGAGAGTCCACTCCCGATAGGCAGAAATAAGAAGTCAACGGCCTGCTTGTTTGCGGTCGACTTACCTTCGGTGCACACGAACACGCTGGGTTCCGGGCTATCATTAACAGACTCGAGGCAGAACTCATCCTCGATTTTTCCATTCAAATAGAAAAGTTTTCCCGAATCGAGGATCTGGTAACGCTCTTCCTCAACAATGTCAGGAAGCAGTGAAGACAAGAAGTCGCAGGACAGTGGCCTGTGTACTAGTTCGATCTTGCGAGAGGATGTAACATCAAATGATGAGTAAATAGGAGGATATTCGAAAGTACTGTTTGCTTTACCACAGGTAGCTGGAGATGGTTCCTTCACCATCCACTGTTGACCGAAGGGGCAACACTTGCGCAGCGGCGTTGACTGGCAGCATCTGGCTAGCCCGAAAAGAAGAAGGATACCCAACATCTTCGCACAACGGTCTGCTACGAATGAAGCCTGGGAGGAAGAGTTGCGTCATCATCTATTGTATAACAGGTAATTGCCGGATCAGGTTGCAGTTTGCAAAACACAATCTATACGGAAATGTCACGAATGGACAATGGGATATCTAAATATATAATTACTTGAATTATAGAAATCTAAATAATGTTTACTTATAATGATTTATATATATCTAAATTTGTAGCCGGATATGATAGAAATCTAGATTAGTACAACGCACAACCATCTACCCACGATTGTTAAACTTGTTTTCATTTTTTCCATGAATAAATCATTTATTTTCCCTCTCTTTCTCCCGGAAGGCTGTAATTTTTTTCATCAAAGACTTTTGGTATCTTGTTGGTTGGAGATCCGATTATATTTGGTATTTTATAAAACTCTCTACATTGAGTGTATTCAGAGAAATTGGAAAAATAATTAAATCTTAAAAATAATTCATCAATATTTTGAATAGATTGATGTTAATCGAATTCAAGAATATAAGAGACTTAAAGCAGGGAGATGCCTTGGCATTAGCTCTATTATTTAATATTGCCTTGAAAAAGATTGTGAGGAAGTCAAACCAATCCAAATCCAGACCAACAACACAATTTAACGACAGGTTTGTTCAATTATTAGGCTAAATACTATCTAGATATTATTTATTTGAAGCATAGAAAGCAGTATTCTTATTACGAAGAAAACACCATATATATGAGGACATGTGAATCTACAAGCAATGGAGTACAGCAGATTGTTGATTTAACTCCTTACTAGTTTCATAAGTTTGATAGCTTTATTTATCTGGGAAGTATTGTAACCTCTTTGTAAAATTATTGTAAACGATATATTTCTTGATATAAGCAAGAGGACCATCAACGCTAATAGATGTTGTTTTGGGCTGAGGAATACTTCTAAGGAATACTATAATATATATTCTTCGTGCTATATGAGACCATGCTTAGATCAGTTCTCACCTACCCCGGCTATATCTATGACCAAGAAAAATGATAACTGGTTTTGAGAGAATGCTGATCCGTAGATTTTTCGGATCAATTAATGTTAATGGTCAATGGAGAAGGCCACCAACCGAGAAGTGTACGAGATGTTTGGGAAGCCCGGCATCATTATGTAGATGAAAATTATAATATAAGGTATTAATTCGTAACTATTAAAGCAATTAAAAATCATTAAGATTTATTTATGACACATTTTCTTCGATCCCAGTGTAAGAATCTTCTCTTTTTTCTTCTTTCAAAGAATATTATTCATGGATGTACCGACCTAATATTTTGAAATGTGTTCTTTCGATATTTAAATCCTTAACCAAAAACTCTTTATAAAATGGGTTTGATAGTGAAAGTATGGAGTGTTTTTATTAATTATTGCAAACATTTTAAGAAAGTTTAAAAAATATACTTGGATATATTACTCTTTAGATAAAATAATCCGAAGTGTAATAATTAGTAGTGTTGTATAAATAATCTTGTAGCCAACATGTGTAATAGTTTTATATTGAAGTGTTATAATATGAAGTAAGTGCAAATTGATTAATAAATTATTCTTTCTTCATAGTCGTTAGCATAAATAGTTGAATGGACAGCATTACATTTATAATGTATTTTCTCATTAAAAATTATGACATTACAATATATTAGAGAAAGCCGTTTCTTATATGAGTCATGAACTTATTTACTTGCAAAGTTACTTATGACTACAATGAATTGAAAATAAAATCATAGTAACTCTAATATATCTAATTTTCTATTGAGATTTCTCTGTACTTATTTATTAAATGTATATTCTTCAAATCTATTACTTCGAAGAACAAAGAGCATAAACTTCTAATAAGAAATGCCATGGCGCGCATTTTATTTGCAGCCATCATTAATCAGAGATTTGTCACTAATTAGAAGTGCGTTGTATTGAAACTGTTCTAAAACAACTATTATTTTCTTTTATTCGATATTAATTCCTTATTCAGACACAAAATAAAGAACTTCAAGTGCTTCCATGAACATGAATGTGGAAGAATTATTACCCAGGAGCAAATACAAGGGCAGAGTGTTAGAATAAAATAGTATTGTGAAGAAAACCAGACGAAATATAATAAGTAATCCCCCAAAGATTGCCGGTATTCGTTTTCTAACAACGGATTGTGGAATTACTTTTTGTTTAATCGTGCTCGATCAGTTGAAATAAAAATATTTGTATACATTTCAAAATCAAAAAGGAACTTTTTCGATTTAATTCAGCCAATACACCGATGGTTTTTTAACATAAATGGATGCATCGATAAATTAAAACAAGATTTTTCAACTGTTATTTCAATGCTGATAGAGAATGCTGTGAAATAAGGTTAAGAAATTTTTCTTATGAACTATAGATTGTATTTTAATCTATATAACAAACCTGAAATTAAAAAAGTAATATTTTATTTAATATTCAAAATATTCAATATCTCAAAACAATGCTTAATGGATATTCATAATTTGAAAGACTCACTTCGGGGTATACAATCAGCACTTAACTGAACTTCAATATGTAGAATGGTATCTGAATTCATTTACTAAAGTCAGATGCCTAATGTAGTACAGTTAAATGAGCAGTTGCATGAATTGTAAAATGGAGGCTGGTCATTTAACTGTACTGTAAAGGTGGAAATGGTACAGTGTGTGGTGGGAAAATATGATCTATTATGAAGAAGTCCCATGCAATAGTATAGTCAAATTTATGTATCTGCAGCCACGGTGAATAATTGGTTAAGTCGAATTTTGTCCAATATGAGTTAATTGTATTCTAGAAAGCGAAACGTGTCATTATCGTAGTCTTTAGCTTGAAATGGAGTTGGTATATAAGCAATGACTCCACTTCAAGCAAGGCCTGCATTATCCACTTAGACATTACGAGAATGGCAAGATTCCGCTTCCCTCAGTACAATCACCTCGTTTTGAACAGAATTCGACTTAGTCACTTACTCGCTCCAGATTCTATTTAAGAGTGTCCGTAGAGAAAATAAAGCATTGTCTTGAATGTCAGTTATTGAGTTTTTGGTCCATTATACAATGTTTCTTCGAAATGATCTCAAAAAGAGTGTTTCGTAAACAGTGCTTAATTTAGGTGGGGACCATCTAATTTTAATAAAATCATTTCAATTAAATTATTATTAAGTTTGGTAATATAAATAAGTATATACAACCTGATGTAGTCAACACCGGGAAGAATAAAAGTACGTACCTGAAAAAACAAAAAAAAAGCTTGTAAAAAAATTGTTGGATTGAAATATTATTTGGAAACATATTGAGAATACAAATTTAATCAATTAATGCTTTAACATGAAGATGGTAGTCAGTAAAAAAAATATATTTATATTTTTTCAGTTTTTTTATAGAAAAAGTAATTATTGATCATATCAAAAATATAGAAATAGGAGTAAGTCAAGCTGGAATTTTAGTTTCTGTATACGGTGATTTTTACTATTTTGTACTTAATACATTCATTTTTAGTTGTCAAAGCTAGCTGTTTTTTGCTTCTACTACAAATAGCTTTTCGTGACTACATTTTCCATGCCAACGCCTCAATTATTTTAACTTTAGGCAAATAAATGGAATATATTTGGTGAAAAAATATTTAATTTATTTTTATAATATAAATAGTCAAACAAAAATAAATTATTCTACACTCCTCTTAAGGCCAGCGATACTGGTATGATAAAAAAAAAGAAAGTTGGTCACTAATTTGTTGTGACTGAGCGAAGGCTTTGATCATAAAAATAAATAGTTCATTGCATCATATAGTGAGTCTTTTAAAAAGAAAAAAACTAATTGATTACAATGAGAGAGCAGTTTTTTCCATATCAACCCTGTTGGATACATTCCACTCTATTCAAGTTAATCGCTCAATCTTAAGATGATACTTTTTGCGACTTCAGCGTTCATTTAGAATAAGAGAAATCGGAATATATTACTCTTGTATTGCGTTTGGAGTTCGAGAGATTTTCGTGAGTGGGTAGAACTACTTTTAAAATTCGAAACTTATAAGTTACCCACGAGAATAACTTAAAAGGAAGTGGTTATCAGGTCTGCTTTCATATTATTTAAGAAAATACAACCTCAAAACTGAAAAATAAGAAATCCTTGCTCATATAACACTCCTTCAAAGGAACAACGCCATGACTCAAAAAAACAATTTTTTCAATGCATGTATTTGAAAATTTCATGTGAGTGAAACAAATAAAAATTTGGGTATTGGCAAAGCAAAGCATGTGGAAATGGAATTCTTTTTTTAACAATTAGACAATTTTTGAAAGCTTGAAAGTTTTTTAATTTTAACTTATTCGATTATTCCCTTAATACTTCAAGTTCAAACATGATACCACTCCAAATATGACTTTAATAAAAATTAAATATGTTGGAAATAGAATGAGATATTTCGTTCCAGAATTAAAAAGCTACAACCGACAGAGTTGCTGCTACTGAAGGCTTAACTCAAAAATGGCAATGTTTGAAGGAGTGATAGGTGGTATTTGATTTTTCAAGCCATAAACCGCAATTATTTTGTAAGATGACACTTGATTAATGATAATCAGAAGCTATGAAAAAGCTCTTCCACTGCTTTTTTTATACTTGTATCAAGAACAATAATTTAAAAATCTGGTAAATAATATTAAGATATAGAAAACAGAGTTAAATGAATCATCAATAAATTTTTGGTCGAAGTTTTTTTAAATTTTGAACTGTTGTTGATCACTGACACGGAGACATCCCACCGCTTCTACGCTGTCCTGTTAGACGTACCGTTATTAGAACCTTGCGATTTCTTGAATGAGTTTCACACGTAAAAGTTGTTTTATCTGTTTGTTTGTATTTGTTATTTAAAAAGGATAGAATATAAAATAATTTAGATGAAGTGTATAAAAAAGGACTTCACAAAATTATGGATAAAAATTGTATCGATAAAACTAACTTCTGCAATAATTGTACCTCAAAATATATATTTTTTAAATAGCCCCCTTGAAGATATCAATGTCTATATTTTTTTAATTATATCAAATTTGTGATATATTTTTTAATCTTAAGAAAAAATGAAGAGAGTGAACATAAAAATGCATAAAAATCTGTTGAAAAAATGAAACTGAATACTGCAGAGGCATCATGGATAGCAAAAACATTTTATGATAAGATAAGAATAAATGATGAATAAATATTCACCAAGCCGTGAATAGCTGTTGCCAGGACACTACGAATTGTCCCATTGAAGTTCAACAAAATAAAAATAGTTTTATTTTCTAATTAATTAAAAATGGTGACTGCAAGAGTTCAGCAATAGATAAAAATACAGAAAACGTTACAATCTTAAAAAAAACAAAATCTGTATAAAAAGGGAAACACTTTCCATGCTGGGGTTAAAACAGAAACATTTTATTGGGACTAACGTCAACTTGCTCCTCAAAATGGGAAGTTTGAAAAGGATATTGACATTCCTCGGACATCTACACAGAATGAACAAGAACATATTGACCAAGCAAATATTAATTAAACAAATACAGATTGACCAAGAAAATATTAACTAAGCAAATATAGATTGGCCAAGCAAATATTTAACTATTTCTGGAAGAACTTGCAGCAACGTCAACTAAAGAAAGAAAAATTTGGAAAAGTTGAACATCAAACGGTCTTACATGCTCTAAAGAAGTGAATTTGGGACAGAGTGAAAATTCTGGAAGGGCTTCAGGATGAAGAATTACCAGAAAAGGTTGGACGAAGTTGGACAGAGGATCAAAGGAAACGGACCATGAACGCATGAAGAAATATTTGTGATAGGGAAAATTCTAGCAGTTGAAAGGAAATAAATAAAGCTATAACGGTATTCGAAGTGTTCAATAAGAATAAAAAAAAGGAATACTCCCTGATCTGGCAATACAATCAAGTCTGACAATTTAGCTTTAAAATTAATATATTGGATTATTTATCAATCGCCATGTTCAATCATAAACTTTGAGCTGAACAATCGGCAAGCATGCTTGAGCTGAAATTACTAACTATAAGTAAAAATGGAATGATGGATTGATTCAATGGAGCACTTGAAATCGTCTTCACTCCAAATACTGGAGTTTCTCCACTTGATTGTTCTATTTGGAGTGCTTCTGAATGGCCGTTCGATGTTGTTTTTACATAAGTATAGATGATGTTTTGTTTTTAAATCAGACCCTAGAAAAAAATACTTTGACTCCACAGATCATTTCTCTTTTTGATTTATTCGAAGTGGTCATAATTTCTCTTTTGAAGAGGCGATATAATAAGAACAGGGTGGAAACAATGGAATTGTTTTGACTCCTCTAGAAATGTTTGACTCATCCATTCCAGGCCATCTGGTCCTTAACACCCGCGTCATCGGCCCTGCACGGCCTAAACATCCTCCTTGGCATTCCAACATATTTTTGAAAAATTCTTTTTTTTTTCTTTTTCATCAGCATTCCTTACAAACGCCGTTTATTCAAATTATCCGCCATGGCAGATATTTTTTTCAACAGAAACCAGTCCATTTACTTGACGCAGTTGCTAAAAGACCTTGGTGTTATACGTGGAAGGCATTAACATAAGATTCTTATGTACATGAGATGTTATATAATTTAAATGTTTGTCTAGGGGAATATTTTTATTTTTTATTGAGGTCGCATTTTTGTTATTTTTCTCTCGGTTGAATTATGTTCTCTAACTGCGTTAATATCGGAATTCTAGGACAAATACTTGTTTTTATATTTATTGTTAAGAACTTTTTGTAGTAACTATAACACAGTTATAGTTATTTTACATTTAATAATAAAGTGATTATTTTATTATGGTCGAAGTGTAATGGGTCTGAGGCTTAAACCCTATCGGACCCTAGTTCAGAGATAGTACATTTAACAGTTGATATAGATTTCTTGGGTTCTGAAGGAAAATTTCAGGAACTTCAAATTCTCAAAACAAGAAGTGCTCGATGAGAGATAATTAAGGTGCAAAATTACAGTTTATAAAGAATATATTGTTGAACGAATATTGATAATATAGTAATGTAATAATAACGGCTATGTTGTCCTTATGAAAGTAGAATCCAAGTAAACCTGCCTAAAAATGCGAAATAAAAGAAACCATTTTTCATTGCTCATTTCTTTCCAATAACTTAACTTCATATTGTACAAGTTATCTTGGTAAAATCTATTTGAATTTGTTTAGATGCGTAGCTTTCATTTATTTATCATAACATATTATGGGACTAAATTTTATATAGGATTCGGACAGATAATATAAATCTCTTGTTATTAGAAGAGTTTGACATTAAGATAATACGGATATATAGTCAATAGATTCCATTGAAGAAGTAATTTAAAATTCATAGTTTTCAAGAACAGACATGTAAGGTAAACCTTTTTTCGCTGTGAATAAGTGCAAATTGAAGATGCTAAACTGTGTACCTTGGTTAACTTTTATATGATGGAAGAAAATGAAATCAGTTTTCTTTTTCACTATAATATGGAGTGTTAGTACCGAATGATACGTTAAGCCTTTCCGCCGGAAAATAACGAAACTAAACTTAAATCAAACTAAGTAATATATATATATATATATATATTAAAATAAGTAAGATGGCGCAAGGGTAAATCGCTCCCAGGTATTGTTAAAAACATTTTACCATCCGGTCTTGAAAATTAAAAAAACAAAACAAAAAAAAACGATAAGTTTTCGAAGACTATTCAGCCAAGAGCCACACAACACTTAAAATGAATTCTCAAACAGTGGTGCAATTCTGAATGTGATAAGATTCAACCTAGTGTGTGATGCCAGAAAAGTACGGATGTGGATAGCTGAAAGGAGTTATCAGAAATATCGTACCAGCTACAAACGAACGGAAGATGAAGAACATCACTCATATTCTTCAAAGAACTTCAGGATTATTTTTTGTTCTTTTCATACTAGACCGTGCCAATAATTATTTAAGCCTTCTTAGCCCTTCTGTTTTTTCGTCACTAAAAATAGCTGCAAACTAAATCAGGCTATTCTGGATATGCTTTAGACAAACTTTAAGATATTTTCTTTTAAATTAAACAAAAGCAATTTAAAGACCCTGACAGGTAAAATGACATTTTTAGAATGTTATATTTTAGTTTCCTTAACTCCTATGACACTGAAAATTTAGAAGCTTGGTGATGTAGCAACAAAGGATATATTATATCTATTGAATCTCAAGCACCGTTTGTTTTATTTCCACTGATATTAATTCATGAAAAAGATACTTGTTAAGCAGGCATAATATAGTCCTTGGTGAGGCGGATTTATATATTTTTTGTTCTTTTGTTTTGCTGACCAGCCTATAGAGGACCACGCAAATATGTTTTTAAACGACCATTCGTTTGTTTCTTTAATGTCACTTTTTGCTGCTATGGCTAATCGGACGATACTACAGTGGGAGCTCTAAATTTTGCCTATCTAGGTTTAATTAGGATAGGGATTTTTAACGAGTACCTGACATCGTACAGGGACCCCCGTTTAACGTCTCTTCCGAAGGACGGCGTAACTAAGGATTTTTCTCTCCCTTTAAAAAATCCTAGGGTCAACTGCCGGGCTACGAACCCGCGGTCTTGGGCTTAGCAGTTTGTTACACGATCATTCGTTCTTCTCCACTAATAATCCTTTATTCTGCCCTAATCTTTTGAAACAACACATTTCCATTTGACAGTCAATTATTTGAAACAATTCTCCTCTTCTTCGTCCATTCCCAATCACCATGCCTCGTGCTCTCCTCCACAAGAACCCTGATATTTTTAAATAGACTTCTGAATATCTTTCTGTCCACGCAGACCTCATCAGTAATTCCAACTCTTTCAGGTCCTTCCTTCATCTGCTTAACATAACCAATCTAGTATTTCAGGTATGTCATGTCAAATATTTGCTTATTTAACTTTTTGGGCTCTAGCCTGAACATGTGACCATACATACTTAGTCGAACCCGTAGTTGTTTCATAGTTCTTAATTTGGTCTCAATCTGTAACTCCTCTGTGATATTATTGGGTTACAATTACTTTTTAATATTGCCTTTCGATCTTCAAGAGCTTTCGCTGTTTCCGTACCATTCAAAATTATTATCCGATTATTTAATATATTTATTTAAAAAATAAGTTATAAAAATCCTGTACCACTGTAACCCATGAAAAATCTTTCGTTAAGTACAAATGACGAGAACAAATGAATGATGATTATTATGTTTCTATGTTTGGAGGCGATTTAGGCGAAGTCATACTCAACCATCAGGTTTTTCCTAGTTAACAGTACTAACTTAAAAGAGACTGGAGTGACCCCGGGAGGGTTTCCGGACTCTACTGGGTCTATGCATAGATGGTAATAAAACATGTTTTCTGTCATAGAAGGTCTCAGCCCCGGGATCTACAAGTGCCCCCAAACTTAAGTTAATGACAACTTTTTTTGTCATGTCTAATATACACTATGACTTCACCCTGTTAACTATATCCGGAAAAGCTCTTTAATGCGCAATCAGGCCAGATGTTAATGCGTTCATCTCTTGATTTCCTATTCCAATTCACAGAGCACAGAGCGTCCTTTGTGACTCAGTTCTTACGACAGACGGCCAAGAAATGAGCGAACACCCTGGAATGTAGCCGTCTTCGCAAGGACAAGAGACAAAGCAATAAGCGAATAGCCTGCTTTCCTCAACTAACTGGCGATTGAAAATCAAAGGTTATCGATTTAATGCGGATTCGTAGCCCGGCAGGTGGGCCTAGGATATTTTTAAGGGAGCAAAAAAATCCGTAGTTACGCCGTCCTTCGGAAAGGACGTTAAACGGGGCTCCCGGGCCTGTACGATGTTAGGTATTCGTTAAAAATCCCTATCCTAATTAAACCTGGATAGGCAAAATTTAGAGCTCCCAATGTAGTATCATCCGATTAGCCATAGCAGCAAAAAGTGACGTTAAATGAATAAAAAACAATGCTTATTAAAATTAATTTTGATTTCTTCTTAGGGTCGAATACACGATTACAACCATGATTGTAAAGTGTAACAATAAAAAAAAAAAAAATCGGATCTGAGAACGTTTTATTTTAATAACGGTCTCTAAAGTAATTAAGTATGATTAGTGGCGTTATTACTCAATATTCGATTAAAGTATTTTAGGTATTACGAACACAACACAAAATTTATTGCGTCAAACGCAACATAACCCCAAAATAGGAACATTTGAAGATACACTAGCTCGGCAATTCTAAATTTATTAAAATTTCGATAAACCGAAAATTAACTTATATCCATAGGTGTTAAATATTCTTATTAATTGGTTCAGATATGACATAATTTATTTATGTTAGTATAAAAATAATAAGATGCAAATCGTTTCTGTTATGTGATGAAAGCGTAAGGTCTTATTTCTATTATTAGATTATTATTAGTATTATTTATAAAGTTTTTTATTTTATATATGTAATGAGAGAATATTATTCGAAGTCTGGAACGTATAATGTAAAGTAATAGAAGATAAGAAAGAGTGAAGTAGAACGCATAAACATAGACGATTTAATAAACTGGAAATAAGTTTTACTTTTATTTTATATTAAGTGTTGTTGTTTTTTCATAATCTACGGGGAGAACCTCCTAACGTCAGAGAATCCTCCATTTTACAATTTATACAACTGCTCATTAGTTGGATCGAATTCCAATAAAAATAAAAATTTTCATTACAAGAAAGGTATCAAACAAAATGATAATATAAAAAATAAATTTGTAAAAATTACTTTAAGTAATTAATTAATTCAGTGAAGTTTGCACCACACTTTATTACCTGAAGGTTCATTGTTTCATTTTGTTTTATCCTAAAGTTACTGGCTTTCAACAGCAGTTTTTAAATCTATTTTTGTACAATGTTTGACAAGTCTGTCAATCATCACAAACTTTCCACTGTTGCGTGGGCACACAGGTCTGCGTAGAAAACTTAGTTATACATTGAATATGAAAAATAAATAAATAAATAATAAAAATGAGAAATATTCTTAGTTTTTTTTCTCACATCTCAATCTCCAGATTTTTTTATATTTTCTATTTTTAATTCTTGTAAATGTATTATAGTTTTATAATTAATTCATAGGTTATTTTATTTTAATCGAATGGAGACTAAAATATTTATTGTTTATTACTGTTTTAAAAGCAAAATGCCGACGATAATACAAGGTACAGTTTTCAATGAGCTATTTTTAAATTAATTATATGAATAAAGCACACGGAATAATGAGACAATCGAACGTTTGTGCATGAAGCAGCTTGTGGGTCGACTACAAATGCCTTATGTTTGATGTATTGTCAGCACGCTATTATTAATCTGACACTGGAATCTTAATGATAAAATTAAAGTATATATCAATAGATTTTATTGAAAGCTCTTAGACCCGAACAGCACGTGTTATTGCAATATATTATTAGTAGTCCTTGCGCACGAAGCATTGAAATTCACATATTAAATCTTGCGTTGACGTAAACAATTGCATTGCATGAAAAAGCATGAGTAGCAAAAATTTTAAATATGATAAGAGTTGTAATTATTTGTTGTAAATTAAAAATAGGTGTTCACGCTCTCCTGTTTTTTATAAATAATATACTATATTAATTATCACAAAATTATACAATTAATAATAAGCGGTTTTGCAAAAATATTGCTTAATTATTCAATTCCGTAGTAGGTTGTTTTTTTTCCCAACCTTTTTATATGTTTTAAGGTTATTGACAAAAATCAAACATGCCGGTCATTGGGTCAGAGATATGTCACTTTGGTAATATAATATACAGCTCTGTTCATAAGTAATATCCAATCCTACTTTAAACACATCATCGTTTTTCAAGTAAAGATGTCCATTTACACTTGTTAATAATTAATAAGTAATAATAGTTTCATGCAATGTTTCTCAGTAAGACTATATATCGTCCGCAAGAATATTTTCCCCTTGCTTTTCTCAAAATTATAAATGAAAATTCGGCTTTATTATCAGTTATTAATTAATTTTACTTTGATATTGATTATATAATACTGATCAGTAGACAGACACTGATATTATTTGAGAGATTAAAAAAAAACCTGTAACTATTTATAAAAAATTGCAAGAAGTTTTATGCATACAAATTTTATAACATTAAATTTTATATAACTGTAAACAATTACGTTACTTTCACAAATATATTTAAGTACTTGCTCTACTGTATGATTTTCCAGTCCAATATATTAGTATTTGATCAATATCCAAATAATTAGTGTTTGATACGTACAAAATGTGCTTACGCACAAAAAGTGTATCATTACAATTTTATTTATCGAGTTTATCAATCAATGGTGAAATGGCTATTGAGGTTATCTAATTCCTTTAATCTAAAAACAATCATTTGTTTCTTCTAATAACGATCATTGTGCCAATATCTGTTAATTGAAAAGATAGATTTAACATTTTTTTTCGTAGAATTTTATATTTTTAGCGCATTTTGTTTGATAAAACTATCGCGTCACTAGACACCATTCGAGTATTGAGATAATGAGATAGATCTATTTACCGCTTATAATTTTGCTATAAGGGAATACAATAGCTTAACAATACCACAGATATATTCTAAACCGCAATTCATTTATAATAATTTGAAAATATATTTGCGGCCGAAACGTCTCATATAATTCTTAAACTGCTTTTAGGCTAATTGTTTTAGGACGAAAAGTTAAATGAAAGCTGACTATATGTAGTGCTTTCTATACCTATTAAACAGCTAGCTATAGATATCCTCTTGGGCTGCGGAGAATATTTTTCGGTCTCAGACCAAAAAAAAAAGAAAATCAAAGAATAACATAAAATATTAAATAAAACTTCTCCCCTAAAGGCTTCACTACAATAGATTTGTAAAAGCCAAATTATATTTCTAAACGAAAACGACGCCATATGCAGAATGTGGTTCGAAATTTTCCAAAAATATAAATAAATAAAAGAACATTTCGTATATTCGTCAAGATTTATCTATATTTTCAAGATTTTTTTTATCATGGTACTATAGTGATATTTTCGATTAAACTGTTCAAGGAATCGTTTAAAGGAAACTCACAAGTGTCTTTTTCAGGAAAACAATTATACCTGATGTTTCACAAAAATGCTTCATATAATGACAGCATGAAATAAAATAATTTTATAGCTCATATTTTGTTTCGTAAGCGTGAAATAATTTTGGTTGCAAAATTATAAAAAGATTTTTTTAATTCATTAATAATTATATTAGTTTCAAACAGGAATTTTTTTTATTATTCAATTAAATTTACAACTGTACTATACTAATACAGCAAGTAAATAGGATGAATGGTACATATTGGGATGGATAAAGACAAGTGGAGAAACTACCCAGCGGTAGAACTTAAATAAAAAGTTCAACTTAAAAGATCTCGAGGCCATCTTCAGGAAATTAAATTAACTTATTTATTTTAACTTATATTTTCAATTTTAACCCATCACATGCTGCGAGGATTATATTGATATTTATTTTTAAGGTATTATTGAAAAGTTTAGTAAAATAAATAGTATGAAATACACACTAAAGACAAAACTTGGCACATTGACGGTATAAAAAAAGCATAAGTTTGCTAAAGATATCGCTTTAGTATTTCTAAAGTGATAACTCAAAAATATGTTAGGTTTCAGTTTCAGTTTGTTCATTTAACGTCACTTTATGCTGCTATGGCTAATCGGACGATGCTACAGTGGGAGCTCTAAATTTTGCCTATCCAGGTTTAATTAGGATAGGGATTTTTAACGAGTACCTGACATCGTACAGGCTTGGGACCCCCGTTTAACGTCCCTTCCGAAGGACGGCGTAAATAAGGATTTTTTACTGCCTTAAAAAAATCCTAGGGCCAACTGCCGGGCTACAAACCCGCGATCTTGGGTTTAGTCGTTTGTTACGCTAACCACTAGACCACAGGTGACCTTTTCCTTTTTTTGTTAGGTGAGTTATGTTCATGAAAGAAACAGGTAAATATTTCTTTATCACTCATCAAAAAATGTATCAAATTAGATTCAGAGCTAATCTGCTAGAAGACACTTGTGTCATTCAAGATTTCTTTTTCTGACTCAAACATTCGAACCACCACTGTCGTACCGAAGGAGTTCTTTTTTTATCTGTCTTACACATTTATGTTTAATTAGATTTCCTTTTTTTTTTTTTACAAAAGCTTCTGCTCTAAATACTCAAACCTTACATGGTGTGGCCTATTTTATATCAAAATAAAAAATCTGGTCTAGTAAGATAAAAAACCGTCAATGAATAACTATTTACACACAAGTTATTAATCACTAATTTCAATTTTAATGATGTTCAGATGGAATAGTTGAAGTACCAGGTGTGCCTTATTCAGCTAAAATATTTACCTTGCTCTCGAAAATCCTTATCTTGCGCATCTTCTAGATAAGATTAAAGTGTTTAGTCAGTACTGGTGCTGAGTGAAGTTGGGCGAGTCAAAGAACTATGTTAACGTTAAGAGAGTATGGAAAATTTTGAATTTTATTTTATTTTATTACACGATAACTCATCTGGATTTTAATTAATAATGTTAATAAATATTATTTGAAATAGGATTCATTAATTGCACTCCTAGTCGAAAGATTTGGACGATTGTGGTGTAACAAAAACATTTTCCAAGTAGTTCAGAAGAACTTCTTGAACTTTGTATTAGATAAATAAGGAAAAACAAGTGAAAACAACAAATATATGCTACAGAAAAATATTATTTTTTCTATTTCTTATATCCACTTGTTACAGATAATTTACAGTGACTTTATATATATTTATGTCATTATTTATACTTTAAAGAATACATGCATTAAAGAAAATAGAAGACAAATTTAATTAATTTTTAACGCTAATTATTCTATTCTTCGAAACATGGTCGGACTGGCCTATTCGAAATATGAAAAATTCATCCAAATAAAGTGAGAAAAGAAAAACCTGTAACCACTACGACCTGTGAACGAGTCTGGGGTTCAGTACATGGTAGAGAATGTACTGTTTCATGGACAACGGCTCTGCAAGGAGGTGACTTGTCCTAGGCCACGCTTAACGGCCAGGCTTTTCATCCTTATTTTGGGTGCCCTATTTCTTTAATATTTTATAGAGGCTGGGTGAGCCCCAGGAGGGTCCTAGATCCTATATGATCCATCTCCCACCGTAGACTAAATAACAGTAACTGACTGCAGCGGGATTTGAACCAGGATTTCCGACATGGCTCTACCACTGAGCCACCCCGCTCCCTAAAGTAAAGTGAGATAAGATTCAAAATTCTTTCTTGTGTCCCTTCTTTTTTAGTTTAAAGGAACTGAGTATAAACGAACAAGGTTGAAAATGTATTTCAATGTTATAATAAACAAAAAATATAGCACCCATTTAACAAACAGGAAGTCGAATCTTGACCTAGAAATATATGCGTGGATTTGTTGGTTTATTTAGTTTTGTATTTCGAAGATGTTTTTTATTTGAAACCGTTTTTGTATTTCTAGTCAGACATGAATTAAGAAACACTACACTCTGTAGAGAAAAATTAATATACAATACAATGTCGATAAAGATTTTTTCGAATAAATCTTCAAGGAAGATAGTCTAAACAGACATGTTTTGAGAAATGATAACAGATCTGCATAAATATATGATTATTTAATAATTAAAAAGCAAAAAAGACCGTGTGAAGCTGATCATTTCGAGGGTTTTCAGGTTCAAGTATGTGATTGGATAGATGAATAAAAAGGAAGGCGATAAAAAAAAAAAATATTTACTGTCTGTTCGAACACGAGATGAATAAGATGGATGTGAATCGTCTTATCTTTAAAGAACTAGGGAAAAAATGTACGTATATGTATATATATATATATATATATATATATATGTATATATATATATATATAGCCTAATTTTATCTTAAGGATAAGGTTTTTTTTTTGTTCTGTTTTAAGTCCTGTGTGATGAGATGTTACAAAGATTGATCATTTAGTCTTTACAAACAGTCAGAATACAGAAGCAGTCTTTGTTGGTGGTCTGGTGAGTTGGTAGGTACACATGGGTACACTGTACTAAATTTAGACTTAATTCGAAGGACAGTCAACCTTTTTGTAAATAGTATTACAAGTTTTTAAAATTGTCTAATTGTAGCTAATTATTCCTTATATGCAATTCCTGCTGTTGTAAGTAAAAACTGTCGTCATACTATTTACATAAATAATTCACATTTCTTCCTCGTTTATATTTTAGTTCATTAATGTCTATTTTGTATCAGTTTTTTGTTAAACAACTTTAAAACGTATTTCAAAAGCATCTGCAGATTTGGTAATCATTAATATTACCATAAAGGCATCATACTTTCAAATATTAAAATAAATCAGCACTTAGAGAGTATTACATTATATTATTCAGTAATTAAACATAGTACAGCTTACAATACATTTTTAAGTTATTGTAAGCACATCTAAACTTTGATAAAGGTTAGAAAACGGTAAAAAATAATTTCATAAGGTAAAAAGTGGGGAACTGTACACCTAAGAAAAAAATTAGTAACCAGTGTTGAGTTTTTGTAGTCAAAGTTCATTTAAATAGATGTATTATGTTTCCTTTTTAAGTTTCAACTAATGTGCTAATTGTTTATTTTATTACAAAATAAGTTCTGATTATTTTGTGTTATCATTGACTGCCCCTCCCTGATCAATTCAATCCATCATTAGAATTATCCAGTGAACTATTTTCCACTCAAACATGAAATACATACCTTATACCAGTGAGAACGAACGTCATAATCTTTCATAAAATTCAGAAGCTGGTTTACCCCCATACCCGTAAATGCATATAGTAGCGGTGTAAATTTTGCCTGTTAAATACAATTATGTTTATATCAGAACATGTTACACTTTGATACTTATCGCACGTAGGAAAATACCTCAAAAAATATGAAGGAATCATGTCAAACGAACTGATGTTAAAAGTTTTTTTTTTTTACTAAAAAGTATCAAAAATATTGTTTCAATTCAAAGGAAACTATCTGCACATGACAAAGAATGGTTTGTTCAAGATGAATGTGATTGTAGGCTAACGCATGCGCAATAATTTATTTTATTGACAACATAAAACAAAAAACACTAACTGAAATAACTGTAAGCTTCTTTTACTGAACTGCAAAAACTGAAATTTTGGCTAACTTAAGTGAATTCGCATTTTCAACAACATAAGATACAAATCTACTCGAAAAAACTAAATAAATTTTAACTCATCTCGCCATTTCCGTCCATGCAACTTTTTGTAGAAGGGAAGCATCGGAATTCTAAAACGGGGTTCAATTTTCATGGACGACCAGTTCACTAATAAAATAAACGTATTTGGGTAAATATACAAGTGAATTCTATATCTTCTATATCTATAAGATCGTAAAATATAAATGGTATCCCCTTGTCCGTGGTTTATAGTTTTTATTAAATTATCTTTAATTTTACATAGGCAATTTATAATTCATAGCTAATAATTACCAAGCTATGAGGAATTTTCAAATAGAATAATAGGAACCCACCAAACTAAAAATATCTCCAAACATTTACAGGAGTTCAAAGAATAAATTGAACCGTCAAACATGAGCATCGATTAAGCCCTACGCTAAAGAAATCGGCACTCATCTGCTAACAGCCAAGAATAATATATTGCGATGAAATGGAGCAACAATAATTATCAGATGTTACTTATTTTAAACGATTTTTAACTATTGAAAGTTATTCCCCATAAATGTTGTTTTTAAATGATTGAGTCACGCCACTGTATGTAAAACGCGAATTTTCCTACTTTATTAAAAAAAAAACTTTGTGAATAATAACAACACTAAACCCTTTGCATTCCATATGCCTCCGACTAAGCAGCACGCAATATTAAATCAAGAGTAAAAATTCATCAACGGTTTTGCAATTTAGAACATAAAAAGGAATACATATTGTTACTGAGTTACGACCAAATGGCCAGTTTCTCCTTTATGTTTTAAACGAGTAATTAGGTGGGTTAAAGAGAAGTAATTAATAATGTTAGAGAATTATAAAGAATTATAAAAGAATTATAATATAAGAGAATTATAAATAATGTTTCATAACTTTGTTTACTTACTCTAACACAAGGGCTCGTGGTTTATGTACGTTTAAACATTTTTTATCAAGGCAAAACAGATAACTTTGCCTTGTCTATGTTGGACAGGAAGCATATGGGAAAAGATAAGACTCGCAAAAGGAAGGTCTTCATTCGTCACTGATTCCAGTATCAAAGTGAGTCACCTTATCAAGTCCATATGGAAAATATATCTTTTTTTTTTATATATAATGATTTAATTCGATAGTTGTAGCAATCGATAGTTTTGATGAATATCGACATTACTGAATTAAGTTTCCTGTTAGAACCCCATTTTTCTCGTCCAATAGAGGACAACTTTCCTTATTAATCAATTAATATTTATAGTGATAATTTTTTTTAATTGGTTAACTAAAGCATACAGGATTAAAAGCTATTATCTCTGAAATTTCAAAAAAACATTTTTATTTACTTTTCAAACAGACAATTTTCACAGACTCACACAGTTTAACAGAGCAATTTTATGCTCCCAAAACTTCAGGTTCAGAGCCGGACTATAAGTAGGAGAAATTGTGATGATGTGTGAGATGTTTATTGTATATATATATTGTATGTAAATATTTTATTAATAAACGGAGATTTTGAAACAAAAAAAAAAGATGTGTGAGAAAAATGAAAACGACTGCAAAGTGCAGTGTTAGACAAAAGTGCTCGACTAAGCTAACGAATAGTTTAAAAGTTAATTTTTGAAATTTCGGAGCTTGAACTTTTGAACCTGCACGCCTCAACTATTTTGTATTGATTTGAGCAACAAATACGATAAAATATCAGACGAGTGACCTCGATTTAAAAAAAACAACTTAACTTGTGCTTAAATGAGCGTTAAAAACGTACAATATTCCTCTAGAACCAAAAAGTATGTTGAATTTTCTAACTTATGCTTAATTAACTGATTTTATTATTTTAATTCATCAAATTACAGATCATTTAAGATTCTTATGTACATATTTACCCATATTTGAACCCGCTATGAGACCGCTTTATTGTAAGTTATTTTTACAATACATAAATATATATATAAATACTACAATACTATAAATAAATAAAGTAACCATTATTTATTTGCAAACAACAAATAAGAAATTTTTGTTTTTGTAATAATTTGTTATGGTATAGTAGAAAAACAACAAAGATGATTAAAAATGGTCGATTTTAGAGGAGCATAGAACCTTGTAACCTTTAAAAACATATCCTTCTTTTGGTATAACAGATGCATACAAGAAATAAATAAGTAACAAACAAAGGAACATTCTAGCAAGAAATATATCTGTTTTTCTTTTATTTTTTAGTTTTACATATGACGTTTTAATCTAGGACCAGTCCTATTCGAGATATAAACCTAACCGGAAAAAGCCTTAAAAAAATTCCTCTCTTCGCCTCTAATATTCTTCATGTTTGTATCTCAATCCGCATAAAGACCTGAAGTTGGTCAGGTTTTCCCGTTATTTCGATAAAAAAAATCCTTCAATATTAATTTTATGTTATATTATATTGCTTAAACTATGTCCAATGAGGCAATTACCGTTAATAAAAAATTCTGTAGAAAAATGTGCAATAAAAATGTGAGAAAAGTTAAGACAATAGAAGACTTTTCTTAGATCAATTACAAATATTTAAAATACAAAAAAATAAATTAAAATAGTATGACGTTGTAACTTATGTATATGCGCTACAATGCGGTGGTGGTATCTTGGCTCAGTGGCTATCGCAGCTTTTATCGCGTTAAAATATGCGATTAACCTAATACGAGTGATGTGATGTAGAAACATAAAAATGGTACCAAACATGTATATGAAACAAAAATAACTTTTAAACTTAAGAGCCACACTGTTAGACGTGTATCAATGTCCCTTTGCTTATTCGTTCACTGATCTACAGTTTTTCTCGCTTGACCGTGAAACCATTTTTTCTCCCCTAAAATTAATAATATTAAACCAAAAAAATTAATAATATTCCATTATAAGTTAAACATCTCTTTCTATATCTACAGCCTCGGTGAATAAGTGGTTGTCTGATATTCTCCAAAATGAGTTTCTTGTACTTAAGTAAGCGGAGTCGAGTTATTTTCGTAGTGTATAAGGGATTAAGTAGTAAGGCATTAGCTTGAAAATGAGTTATTGCTTATATTAAAACTCCATTCAAAGCCAAAAACTACGAGAATGATAAGATTCCTGAAAGCAGTTAACTCTCTCTGGACAAAATCCGACTCAACCACTTATTCACTGAGGCTCTAGATTATAACTATAGTAAGATAACGCAATGTTCCGTTTAGTGCGCAATGTTATTGATGTATGTAAAGAACAGGCACAGAGATAAATTTAATGTTCTTTCTCACAAGTGAGTACTTTGGAAAAACAAACTTGAAAATTAATTTTGATTAAAATTGCCAGAATTTTAATTCCACGGTTATTACCAAAGTTCCTGAGACAAACCACTTCAAGTAACAAATATGGACCATAAAGTAGTATAAAATTTATAAAATCTCTGATAATTGGACTAAATCTCAGTTAATTATACTTAAAGCATGAGACAAAATAAATAATCATTTTTAATAATAATAAGTTTTAATCATTTATGTAGATTTCATTGACCGCAACCCTCTAACCATTTTCGATATTGCTCCAAGATACATGCGGTCAACCATTTCTTCATCAATGAAATCGTATATTGCAGATAAACAGTAGTAGAGTTTTTAATTAAAAAAAAAAAATATTGGAAATTGTATCACTAACTAAATGCGTTTTTCCCTTTCTCAATTAACAAATCTTATTATTTATTAATTATTATAACAGTGAAAATGCATTCGTTGATTGTGTATGTGTATAAATATAAAAAGTTTACTGCTACATAAATTTGAGCATTGCTGAAAGCTAGATTTTTTCGAAGCGAAAACAGATCTAATAATTCATTGAGCTATCTTCAGCTGTTTTCAGCGTATCTTTTGTCTTCAGCTGTGTATGAAGATGTTTTCAATTTTAGCAAAAAGTTTTCTTATCTCTATTCTTAGAAGGCAATATTTTGTAAATAAAATGAATGGTTAAAAACAACTGATAATGAGTGGAACTTCGCAGATAATTTACAAGTGTCACAAACATTTTATTTTGTGTATTAATCCCTCTAGACTGCTTATGTGTGTACGTTATATATAACTATAATAATTTTTTATGTTTAAATATTAACGTATCTGTCTAAATGTTTTCCTAAGTGCTTATTAACTGAAGGACAGTCTAAATTGACATAATATATAAAAATATTAATAAATTGAAATGAAGGAGATAACAAAGATATTATTATGCCATCTTAAGTCACATTTTCTCCGTATTGATAAAATTGGTTAGTGAAGTTAACATGTCTTCTGAAGATAGAATATACATTCCTGAACACGTTCCAACATTCAATAATAAAATGAAAAAATAGAGTTCTAATCTATGTATGATATCTAAAATTATAACATTTCTTGATTTTTAAATATTGACATATTTTACTAACTAATTTTATTAAGTGGTTATCAACTGATTACTAATGGTTATCAATTGAAAAGCCAATTAGAACTGATGAAAAATAGAAGATAAATATGATAATCATCCGTGATAGTAGAATGTGATCTTAAGACATACTTTCATTATAAACAGTAAGATTGGTAAGAGAAGTTAAAATGTTTGTTTTGCAGAAAGCAATGAAGAACTTGGATCTGTATCTTGGATATCTATTCCAAAACGTCTTAAAATAAAAATAAAATGCAGATCTTGTGTAGCTAACATAGCTGTTTCAGATATCAAATAGTTATTTTGAGAGTGAGAATGATGAGAACCAGTCTTGAGAATTTAATAATTTTACCCAATAATTTGAAATATTGGGAAATATTGAAATATTGGAAGTATTATCATTTTTAAGTGGGAAAATTTGAGATAAAGTGAAACATTATTTCTGATGGATAATTTCATTCGGAAAAGTTAGAAATTTTTTTACAATGCTTACCAACGATGAAGCAGGGTACTTCATCTTGTAAGTGTCCGTTCTGAAGCAAGGCCAGAAAAATATATGAGAAAAGCATGCAAGTCGTATGGTAAAGGATGCATTTTCCGTGAAGGTTCCTCAACCTCTTGAAGGAAGCGTAGACGATGACGGTTGCCAAGAGAAACGGAATAGACACACAAAGACCTATAGAGTACACTTGAAGAGTGGCTTCCTTCACTTCCTCTTCGTTCGGCGGGAAGCAGACGTATGCGTACGTCGAGTTGAGTTCGTTCTCGTCCAAGCAGAACTCCGTAGTGACAACCTCGGCATCCCTGTCCAGATACACGAGGGTACCGTTGTAGTGGATCCTGTGTTCGTCCTGGCCGGGTTCTAGGTAGAACATGGGGCAGTTCGGGCGGTCGACGACGATCAGCGTACCGATGGGTACGTCGATCCCTTCGCCGCCAAGGACACACCCTTTAGGGCCGATCTTGTGGCCCTCAGGACAGCACTTCCTGACACACTTCTCCCCCGGAGGACACTCTGGAAGGACGCCATAGGCGAGAGATAGAGGGAGGAAGATGGAGGACAACAAGAAGAGGAGAAGGTACATCTCGAGAGGCCGAGACAACACTGACTCCCCTCCAGTCGCCGCTCGAGCTTATCGGCCACTCCCCACGGCTTCACCTTCTTCCTCTCCTCGGCGATTCCTCTCTGTCCTGTTCGGGGCCATCGAAATGATTGAATGAACCGTTGAGTATTGAACATTAAAATCAGAATCTCTTATTACGAATAAACCAAATTGTTTACAACATACGTTTTTCACCTGTGCCCCATGAGGCCCGGGGAAGAGAAAAAACTATTAGATAGTGATAATACTTCTTATTTTAATTTTGTAAAATTAAAGGTTAGTGTTTCGGCTTAATTTCTAAGCCTTCATCAGGACTGGGATAAAAAAGAGATAACATTTCTATAATGCAGTACCAAAGAAAATGTAACAGTCTTGTCGAGAGAAATGAAAGAAATGAAATATAATGAACAAAAGGTTAAATTTTAACATAATAATTAATCAATTATTGATGAGTATTTAAAAAATTAGGATTAGGATATATAGGATATATAGGATTATAGGATATATGCCTTGTTACTGCTAGAAGTACTAATACATTTTCCATTATTTTTTCCAATTCTTAGATTCTCAATTGCTCAAATATAATAATAATACAGTAAAGTAAATATGTTAACATTTTAATAACTTAGGCATATTACAGCCTACTTGCCCAACTCCACTCGAATACGCCTAGATATTTAAGTAATACTTCTTAGCATTGTTTCCCAGAATCCCAGTTCAACGACACTCAAAATCGTGTTCGTAGTATTTCTACATGACCTTGTACTCTCTTGAGGTACAAGGTCATTTAGCGGGCCTAAGTCATAGAGGTGCCGGTCCAGCATCATCTTGAAGGCGCACTTAAAAAACTTAGTCCCTCATCCTGTCCAATTTAACAATACAATTTTCAAATCATATTTTTATATTGATTCAAATAAGTTTACATTCGTTAATTTACTGTTTCAATTATTTTTAGAGATAGATACCAGTATATAATTTACAGTATTTACTATAGATAATATCTACATCACCGGTGAATATTTAGTTAAGTCGAATTCAGTATCGAGTGAGTTAATTGTATTCATATCATTCATTCGAAGTTTTTGGATTTAAATGGATTTATATTATATGCAATAACTCCATTGCAAGGCAATGCTTGGTTAGCTACTTACATACTACAAGAGCTACTTATATACTGTCTTTGTCACATACAATGACCTATAAATGTAAGCTAAATAAACTTAGCTGTATATATTCCGCAGAAATAAATGCCATTGGCATGGTTCTGAGAGGTCATGAAATCACCAGTTGAAAATTTGGTAGTAGTAACAGATTCTGTAAGTGCCTTAAAAGCCACGAGTAACATGTACTCAGACTACCCTTCGGTAGAATGTATTTTGAATTTTACAAAACAACTACATGATGTTGGAACATCCATTAATTTTATCTGGTCACCGGTGCATATTATATTACAGGCAATAGCTGTAGATAGCTCTTCCAGGTCGTGGTAAAGCTATCTTGACCCCATCCGAGCTTGAGCGAGGACTAAGGCAGAACGTACTCCAGAATGACAGGCCTTATGGGACAATAGTCCTCCAAATAAATGGAAACATATAAAAACTGATTTTAAACCATGGTGCAGCTCCTGTCGTAGCATCCGAAAAAAGGAAGTGGCCCTTACCCGAATTAGGATAGGGCATACAAGTCTTACCCACGCTCACCTAATCACTAAAGAATGCCCTTCGAAGGATGTGTCTTTTAAAAAAGAGCGATGCATAAAATAGGACTACCTGTAAATTTATCCATGGTATTAGGAAATGAAGAAAAATACGTTATTAAGGTCATCACATTTCTATCCAAAGGAAGGATTAATTAAGAATATCTAATGCAGTTGTCTCCTACTTTTAGATTTCTCTTACTTTCCTTTATATATCCATGTTTTCATTTATTTATTTTTTTTATTCTGTTTTATAAAAATTGTCACTAAAACTGATTATAAATAATATATATATATATATATATATATATATATATATATATATATATATATATATATACTTAACTAAACTAAGGCGTTGATGACCAATCGGTTTTACGCCTCAAATTTGGAACAACCAACCTATACTACGAGAATAAATGATTCCGCCTCATTAACCTCAAGCTCAATAAACTCATTTTTGACAAAATTCTACTTAAACACTTATTCATTGGAGCTACAGATATATCCAATAGGAGCGGGGTAGCTCAGTGTTTTAGGTATTGCGCTATCAATTTCTATAAACCCAGTTCGAAACCGACTATGGCAGATAAGTTATTTATTCTGTCATATATATATAGAATCGAATCGTGAGGTCGTGAGACCCTCCTAGAGTTTACCCAAACTAAAATGTGGGTACTCTTAATAGTCGGGGGGGAAATTTGACCTCAACCTAATCCTTGCACAACCTTAAGTCTAGAAACAAGTAAGTTATTGTTTTAACAGTTTGTATTAATGTTACAACTTAGCAGTGGCACTTCATGAATGCCATATTAAAAAAGTTCTAAATCTGTGATATATCTTTGGAGTTAGGAAACGAAAAATAATCAGTCTTCTATCTTATTTTAATCTCATACATTTTAAAAAGAAAGAACTATTAAGTAAACTAGGGCGTATCTATCTGCATCTGTATCTGCGGTAGACCGACCCATAAAGTAAATTTGATATTGGCGTTCTTTTTCAGTCAGATTCAGTTTTCTCGAGACATTTTTATTTCATCTCACCATATAAATTTATAACCATATAAATATTACAAGTCAGAAACTTATTTCGGTTATGGTTTAGAAGGAACTTTGGTTAATTGATTAAAAACAAACAAGGTTATTCCAAGTGTGTTACAAGAAATCATGTGCCTACTCCGATGTTAGAACATTCTACAAGGAATGCGTCAGAGGAAGGAAGTATAAAGAATGAGGAAATTTAAATGGAAATAAGGAGAATAGCAAAAAGAAAAAAAAATCGATTCCTATATGAAATTAATTTAAGCACGTAAATGGTTTTCCCTGATTAGCCGCACACACCTTCCCGGCGAAATAATGAGGAGGAATCCGAAATAAATAATACGTAGTTTAGTTTTCAACACTTAATTATTAACCAGTGAAAGGTCATTTATATATTTATAATAACTAGCTATCGAACAACAACCTAGTAGGAACAGTATTTTAAGATGCGTTCACACGCTTGGCAAAGTGAAACAAACATCACGCCAAATAAAACAGTCGATTTAATTTGTGAAGAGTGGATGTTTATGGCATGAAAAAATAATCTTGCCCCTCTACTTGAAATATCAACGTTCTTTACCTCAGTCTGGGATATTTGAAAACATTGCAAGAACAATTTATTACTCATTTTAAAGGTTCATTAAAAAAGTTGTTTGTTCCTTTAAAGTCACTTTATGCTGCTATGGCTAATCGGACGATGCTACATTGGGCGCTCTAAATTTTGCCTATTCAGGTTTAAGTAGGATAGGGATTTTTTACGAGTACCTGACATCGTACAAGCTTGGTAACCCCGTTTAACGCCCCTTCTGAAGGATGGCATAACTATGGATTTTTTAATGGGAATACAAAATACTAGGGCTACCTGCCGTGCTGTGTCCCCCCGATCTTGGGTTTAGTAGTTTGTTATGTTAACCACTAGACCACAGGCCGCCCCCATTAAAAAAGTTTCTTGGGCTCAATGCATGGTAGAGATATTTAGATACTGTTTTTGGTCATGGTTCATGGTAAATGATTCATCTGGCACAGTCGGATTGAACCCGGAACTCAGCAATGCAACTCTACCCCACCCTAAAGTAAATCACTATTTCTAGTATAAATACGATAAAAGCATCATTTAGTGACAGTTTTGTTATATAATAACTACATGTTTTTTTTTGTTTCGAATCTCCATTTATTTATATAAACAAATATTTACAATATATATATATATATATACAATACATAAATATATATATACGGAAATAATTATAGTACTTTTTCTACCCGGAGGTATTTTAAGCAATACATAGAATGAGTCCGCTGAAGGCGGGTTCTCTAAACCGGCCAAGGCCGCTGATTCTATACATTCAAAGCAGGGAGAGACCGCTTTAAGGGATTAGGTATAATTATAATTATAAGTTATAATATAAGTTATAATTATTATAAGTTATTTTTTTAATAACTACATGTTACACCAATCCGAATTACAAGTATCTCCTGTAACTGACTTTCAACGAGTAGAGAGATTTTATCTGTGTAATAACGTACTTAAGTGTGTTCAGGCATGACGTTGAATCTACTCAAATTGAATTTAGGAACAGTCGAAATATATATTTACTTATACACTTCTCCGAAACATCATCCGAGAAAAAAAAATTGTTAGGAGAAACAAAATCAGCAAAAAATTTGGGTTTCAGATTACAACGTAACATTTCGACTGTTCCTGAATCCATTTTGAGTATATTCGATGTTACACCTGAATAAGTAAGAGGGATCAGTTATCATTACTCCTTAAAAGCCATTTTGGATCGGTGCAACATCTAGTTACACACTATTGTCACTAAAAGAATTGTAATGTCACAGAGTATCAAAACATACTGGATTTTGATCAAAATATAAATGTATCTGACTTCATTTTCTATATAGGTTTAGCTATATTTTCGAATAATCGAATTATTTCAAAAATTGTTACTTAAGACTTGTATATTAGCGGATATCTTTATTTGAATTATATTACCAACTTTGTTCCAAAAATCATTTTAAATGTGCAAAAATTTAAATCAGGGGGGACCAATCAAAATTATCATCAGTAAATTAAATTTAGAACCACTGTAGCCATTATTCTGTGGTAAAAAAGTAATATTATTTTGTTTACTATTATTCTTACATGTAAACTTATATGATATAATAATAGTGATACTAAACACAAATTGTAATTATTACGTGTACAATGGTTTTATCTTCTAATTTCGATAGCTACTTTTAAATATATACTGATGCACTAATAATGTATTTTTTGGATACATCGGTTTTCATTACTTTGGTTATTATAAAACAAATATATTTAATAAACGTTCGATGATTCTAGCGGACCGTATAAATGTCCGAGGAAGGCCGCGAATAGGCCACCCCTGATTTGAATTATAAGGTATGCTTGAAACACCTGAATTGATATTTTATTTATCAAATAAAAATTGCACTTTACCCCCTGCTATATATAAGGAGAATCGGGCAAATCATCTAACTAGTAAGCCAGGAAACCATAGTCATCCTGCAGACAGAATGTCACCTTCTCATGCTCCGACAACCATTAGAATGCTCTGCTTGAAGTAACTTGGTCATGAGGACAGTGTCACAAGAGAAGTATTCCGGTACAAGATAAGGAGGGGCCTTGTGGTTATTTGATTGTGGACGAGCAGAAACCCTACTAGAGACGTGAGGGTACTTTGGGAGGATGCAGTAGAACAATGAGTCTTGAGAGGATAATGTAAGCAAGTACTTTCACACTAGAACTTCTTTCTAATTCTCCCGGACCACTCACGGATAATGAGGGTTTAGAGGAAAACTTTTTAAAAATGAATAACACATCGGTCCATTATTCTCTAGTTAAAAAATATTGGAGTATGCTGAGAGCACGTCGTCGAAATCTATACCATCCATGAGGCATTGAAGCCATCACTACCTCCCTAACATACGATCGTTTTTCCTAATTTTGTATTTTCCCTGATAGCGATACAGCCTACTTGATATCACAGCTGTTACAATTGAAGGCAAATGAGAGGGTATAATTTTAATAACCTGTATCACTACAATCCGTGAACGGGTATAGGGTTGAGTACATGGTAGAGACTGTACTGTTTCATGTGCAAAGGTTCTGCAAAGAGGTGACTTTTTCTAGGTCAGGCTCAACCACCAGATTTCCCCCCTTATTTTCGGTTTCCTATTTTTATAATATTTTATAGAGGCTGGGTGGGCCCCGTAAGGTTCCTAGATCTTAAATCTAAATAAAAGTTTTGCCCACAGTGGGATTTGATTTCCGGCAGCACTACGCTCCTCATAATTTTAATATACGGTAATAAATTGTTAAATTAATTTTGTGTGTTGAGTAAACTGAAATTAATGTACTGAAAGATATACATACAATGAAGTAAGGGCTTTTACTTTAATTGCTGTTTTATAATAATTTTATGCCATTGGATAAGGAAATATTGACTTAATTGCGTTTTTCTAAAAAAACATAAGATAAGTCTTAAATAATTATTAAATTTAACTATTACTATTTAACTAAATTAACATAAGTCTTTAATATTTATACCATTATAGTGCATCAAAGATATTAATTTGCTTTGTCTATTTTATATACATGGAGAAATTAAATTTTTTGAGGTTTTTTTGCTCACGTGAAAATTTGTCAAAAATGGACTGAACTGGGTTTGGAACCGGACGCCTCATATACCTCAGTCACCAAAAAAGGGTGATTTATTTATGGCATAATTCAATATTTTATGTACCTATAAAACCTCCTGTACTGGATGGTAGAGCACTCTGGGAGTAAATCAGGCAACTTTATCATCACGACCGGGAAATGAAAATAAACTATGAGGAAAAATGTTTATTCTATTGCGTCTTTAAGATGAGTCATGCGTTTACCATATCCTCTTAAAACAACAACCAGCACTAGGCCATGTGTCAACAGTTTCCTCTTTAATTATTTAAACTAGTTACATTGGTTATAATGACCTGAAAATAATAAAAAAAAAACTGACATAAATTATTATAACATTTACAATCAGAACTATTGAATGCATTAGTATTCAATTTAAAAATTTGAAAAATTCCATAAAACGTTTTGGCAATTGGTAATACTATAATCATATCTACGTTATACACCAAAAGAAAAATCTACGTATTATAAACTCCAGTTACAATAGCTCCATTGACTATTTTTTTTCCATCCAAATAATGGCAGAATGGATACATAACGCCTCTTTACTCTTAAAATATAGGCTCCACACCAGCTATTAAATGTCCACTGTTGAGGCGTTCCTATTCTTACATGACTCAAAAACGATTTTATCTGTCGTATCAAAGAAATTATGGAACAGAAATTTATTAAAATATATGATGCTCTTTTTAAATTGACAACTTAACCTTTTTATTTAAATGAAAATAACATTAATAATGAATGTGGATGATAAACCGAAAGTGACACTTTATTTATAACTCTGAACAGCAATTTTCCCAAAGCCAAATAATTAGAGAGCTAATATGAATCCAAAAATTAATTGTAAGATAGTGCTAAAAATCGCCAATCGAGCTTTTCTTTAAGGGTTATATACATACAGACAAACACACACACACATATATAATCTTGGCATGAATATGAAACTAATCTACTATCGAAACGTCGCCAAAAGAAATTTAAGAACTGACTGGAACTACCTTTACATTAAGAGTATATATTGATAATCTACAGTGATATATATATCTGTGTGTGTGTGTGTGTGTGTGTGTGTGTGTGTGTGTGTGTGTGGGTGTGTGTGTGTGTGTGTGTGGGTGTGTATTTATTATAAATTTAATTTGCTTCAGGAACAATTTTCTAACTCCAGCTTATAATTTAATATAGAATAACGAAAATGCCTCTTTATGATTATTACGTCGATGGCGTGGCAAAAGAAAAAATCTAGCACTCAGTTTAGAAGTTTTAATGGTGTAAGAAACAACAGGTTGCTTACCGAATATCTGGCATGTCTGATCTTCTATGATGACTTTGATTTGAACCAGTCCTAGCAGAACGTACAAGAAGAAAAGGCTCCCGTTATGGAAAATCAAGCAATATCCATGGAGGTTCCTCAATGCGGCTATAGAAGCGTAAATGACTGCAGTGGTGAGTAAAAAGGGCGCGGATATAAAGAGGCCGATGGAATAGTAAGTGAATACGTTCTCTTCCTTGTCCAGGAGCTCCTTAGAAATGCAGACGAAGACCAGAGTACTGTTGACTTCCTCCACCTCGTCCTGGCAGAACTGGGTCGTTACCTCGGAATAGTCCGTGTAATTGATCGTTAAGGACCCATTGAGGTGTACCTCTCCCATGGAAGTTTCCAGGGTATACATGGCACAATTAGGCTTGTAGTGGATGACGAGGGTATCATTGTACCCATCAAGGTCAGTATTGCCAGTGATGCAGCCGCCGACGGACATCTTCATCTTCAGAGGACAACATTTCTTAATGCAGCTTCGACCCGGAGGGCACGAGCCAAGGCAGCCGATCGCCAGGGACAGAAGAAGGAGCCAGAGAGAGCTCATATCCATGTAAGAATCGGACTGTAACTACATCCTTTTCAACGATAAGGCGGAAAAAGTGGTATCTGTTTGAACGTCAATGGCGGTTTGTGTACCGCAACACGAAGTCGGGAGGGGGTTTCCCACTAGATAGGGCAGGACCTTCCTCCATCCTAATGCAAGGTCAGATTCATTTACTGGAGAAATCTTCTTCATTTATTTTTTTTTTATTTTAACAGTATTGCCAATGATGTCAGTTAAATAAAAAAAATACTGTTTCAGCCAGCGTATAAATAGACATGGAAATGTTGAAGTAAATTACTCAAAGAACCTACACTATCCTTCAGCAGCGACTATGGCGTCTGATTTAGTGACTAGTATTGACTAAACAAATATAAACCTTATCAACAGATTATAGAAATTACTATAGTTTATTGTAAACAATTGAAAAACATATAACTAAATCTTTTATTAGTATCTTTTTAACATTTAAGGATCAAAGAATAGGGTTAATATTTACCATATTAGATAGTAATGTCTCCGAAGGCTTTTGTGCAATCTGATAATGAACTAGATTTCAGAATGTGTGAGCTATTAATAAAATTATACACATGCATGTGGTAAGTCATGACTCCTGAGCTAAACTTTATGAAACTGAAGTTGCATAATTGATATGCGATGTTACCTCAACTTTTTGGTTAAAATCGACTTACCATAAATCGTTTTGTTGCATTTTTGTATCGATTTAGCACCAAATGAAATATAATAACAATTAGGTTTCAACTTCATTAATATTATACGAAACAGCTCAAATTCGGAATTCTGAATATTCATTTCACTAAAACATCTTTCAGTTGTCTTTATTTGGAATAATTAATCTTCTTCCATAATTATTAGCAATAATAAAAATACACTAATTTTAGCTACGATTTTTTTTTCCGAGAATAACGAGAAACTCCTAAACATTAAGTTAATTATTCATAATTATTATTTTTATTGATAACTAAACTAATTCCAGTTAACTTATTTCTATATCCACGTATCGTCTATTTTGTAGCAATTGTTAAGCAATTCAGCAATAGCTGAGCCTCATGACCGTTATTATGTATTATTTTGGTCCTTATCGTTTATATATGTGGTCTGGGTTTTGAAGGAAAATAGTTAAAAATAGGTTGTTTGAGTCATAATTCTTAGTAGTCAACAGATGAGTATAAAATCATAAGTGTTGGGAGTGGTGATAAGTTTCGATTCTCTAGTTTTCCTCATTAAATTAAATAAAGGTTTTTTAAAGAAAGGTTAAATACTTACAGCATAAATTTCGGCTCACAAATAAACAATATTTTAAAAACGTCAAAAATATAATAGAGACTTTTATTTAAAAAAAAACAACTAATAATAATAAAAATATCCCGAAGTTAAAATGCCTTTGCCACTGATTTTTATTTAAAACTTGCCATCCAGACCCAAATCTCTAAGAACACCCAATCCAAACCCCTAGCTATAGCTCTTGGTCTTAGCCTTGGACGTTTACGATTTTGTGAACATTTTAATCATTTTTAAGAATTCGCTTGTTACTGAATCCAATTATTAAGTCCACCTCAGCCATCTATGCTATCACTTTTGTTGTATGAAAGAAACCGAGAGTGCATGTCCAACTATTCCCTCTCAATGTAAAATGACCTGTTTCTTAATCGGATGGAATATTCTTTGCAATAGTTAGTCTTATTTTGGAAGACCTCAAGACGTTGTTCTTCCTTCAAATTCAGCGCTCATGTTTCACAGAAATAGAGCAAGATCAGTAAGGATAATAATTTTGAAAATTCTAAGAAAGTAGTATCGCAAAATTCAATAATGTCAATAACGAAAAATGTCAGGCATTTTCCCGCGTTGAGTGTGCTTTTATTTCCTCAGGAATTTTTTCAAATCATAAAATAAAAAAAATATCTAGGTATGTAACTTTTGTTATTACATCTATCTATCTTTATGGATTCTGATACAAGCCATGCATTTAGTGTTATTCGTACTAAAACTTTTTTTTCGACTTTCATCGACGTTGTGTTTACTGTTATAGTTTCCATTTTAATTAATAGTAAAGGGTGTTTCAAATATTTTTTATTTTCTTTATTACCTTACAAATTAGAACATGTGAAAGGAAATCATTTATTTTAAACTCTACCCTAGTGATCCTTAAAATAATTTATTTAAAAAAAAAACAAGTCAATATCATTCTATTTTTCTGATATCAGAATGTTTCGGTCATGCCCGGTCGGCCTTATCTATACTTGTATTTACTGCCTTATTTTTATTTCTAACTCCCTATTTCATTCCTAACTATATTATTTCTATAAAATATTATAGGGGGAGAGTACTCACCTATAACCAATCCTGTGTCGGGGGTAATGAATATTCCTTAGAAAAAAAAGAAAGCAGCAGGAATGCTTAGCAAACGCATAGCAGCTCATTAATAATTCAAGCTCATGATAAACACCACTAGAGAACATGTAGACTTGGATGGAGTACATGGTTGCCTCACTTGACCCCACAGACTCAGGCAGAAAATAAAATGGAAACCGTTTTTTAAATATACGTAAAAAGTATGTAGTAATCACGATGTATTCTAATATTAATCGTAATATTGGACTTGACGAAAGATAGTTAAATGGTAGTGTCTAAAACCATACTGATGATTATCGAAATTAATTTCCTCCGTATATTCTACAAGTTTACTAATTAAAATTAACGGGAATATTTTATAACAAATCAGCACAAGAGATTATCTGCTATATTTATTATTATATATAGTTGTACCATCTTTCATTTTTTCATTTTACAACTCTAGTTTTCTATTTCGACCAACAGAAATCGCAGGGTGGGAAGAAAAAGTATAGCCCATCAAGTTACTAAGAATAGATTTCATAGCAAATAAATATTTCAGAATCCTACACAGTGCACGATAACTAGGCATTCCAAGCAGAATAATATGTAACTAATAACTTGCGGAATTGGAATACAAGCCATCCCACAATGCTCTTGTACGGATGATTTATTTGCGAACCCTATGAATTGGTCACTGTAGTCTTAAACATCCGCTGATCCCAACAACGAAGAATGGAGAGGAAAATAAAATCTTTCTTGATCTGACAAGAGAGAGACTCAACAACAAACCAAAGCCGGGGGTAAATAAATAAATAGAAGAGCTTGAAAGAGAGAGCGTCAAAGCATTTCCGTGCAAGAATTTCCCAAGAACACATTGTCAAATTACATCTTGAATGCCATGTTACAAGCTCTCAGTACTTTAATCCTTTTAATGTCTGTTATTTATTAAATTGTCAATCTTATGAAGTAATAGCAAGTTTTCGATGGTCCATTGTTAAACATTATTTCGGGTTCCTCTGTCCACCTATCTTTGTATGATTTCATTGAAGGCATCCTTAGACTTTTTACTGTTGTCCATCTTTAATTATATTTAAAAACTTTAATGCAAATCCTTATGTTTCAAAAAATACACCTACTTACCAGTCGACGTTTCGCCTATTCAGGCATTATCAAGACACCCAAATCAAACCCTGATCAAAAGGGCCTGTCAGAATGTGTTAGAGATATATTTAAAGAGTATGACGTTTACGAGATTAGGCTTGCGAATAAGATTACAAACAAGATGAGTAAATTTTACACTCCATTGAAAGATAAAATACTTACACAGCAACAATCAGATGTAGTGTATGAGATTAGCTGTTTGCAATGCCCTAAAATATACATTGGTGAAACATCACAATTGTTGCACAAAAGAATGTATCAGCATCAATATGATTGTAAAAATATTGGTGGCAAGGAACCTAACACAGCATTGGCCCAGCATACCAAAACTTGTAAGCATCAATTTGATTTTGAGAATGCTAAAGTTATTTACAAAGAGAGTGATGGCTCTAGAAGGAAGTTGTTCGAGGCCATGCAGATTGCACAAAAGATTGACATTTCGGTAAATTATAAAACAGATCGCAGAAATTTGAACCAATATTATTCGGAAACGTTGAATATTTTAAAAGAAAAATTTGGCTAACTTTGCTAATATGTATAAATTTTTATAGGCTAATATTACTTGATATGGTTTGTGGATCAGCTGATTCTATAACCTTCCCAGCTGGTTGCTTATTACTTTCGTTCAGTTGTATGTTGAACGTCTTGGTGGCGGGGTGCTGTCTCATGTTTGGAGCCTGTTTGGGCTGTTGATCGTTGGGATGTTTTGCACCTTTTTCTTCGAGATGCGATTCACATAACCCCTTTTTGATTTTGGTGTCTTGATAATGCCTGAATAGGCGAAACGTCGACTGGTAAGTAGGTGTATTTTTTGAAACATAAGGCTTTGCATTGTGGTTTTTCCCAATTGCATTATAATAAATAATAGTGTTTCTTTTTGAGTTTTTGGCTCTATTTTAGTATATTTAAAAACTGTTAACTTACATAAATCGCTTCTGAGGTACTTAATACATCGCATTTTTTGTCTTTATTCTGCAGAATATAATTTCTCCTTAGAACTTATTTCGCAGCACTACTTGGCTAAATCGATTCCTATAATTAAATAGAGTCGTTAAAAAATTCTAGTTTGTCTTGGCCGAGTCGGCTGTTCCACTTCTATACCAAAATCTTCATTTTATTTTCGCAATTTTCCAACGTTGCTGCTCAAACAATCCGTATATCTTTAACATTAATTGTTTTTTACGTGCTGTGACCTGTAATGTTTCTTTCGCCTGCAACTAGAAGCATGATGAAACTCGAAAGTAGCATTAATTTAGGTGTTTAATAGTGATAATTACATTTATATTTACAGAAACTAATGGTTCATCGATACTTATTATAAAGCAATCTCCTCAGTCTGACTGCCTGTTCGTGATAAACTCAATAACTACTGCACGGATTTTCATGCGGTTTTCACCAATAGATGGAGTGATTCATGAGGAAGGTTTAGTTATATAATTTGTCAAGGTTTTGCGTAAATTGGTTGGAATATAACGATAACTGTTAGAAGTGTTGGAAAAAGTATAGTCGCTTGAGAGATTTCATCGAAGACACTCCCTAAAATTAACGTGCGTGAAAATAAATTCGTATATAAAACATATTTTATTTTGCTTTTGTGTTTATAAAATCTACACAATGAAATACATAAAATTGCTTCATGTAGTGTAGACATTATGTGACATTTAAATTTGATCCACGTATTCGAGCATCAAATTGCGGTCATAGGACATAACATGTAGGCATAATTAGATCTACTAGCTGTGCGAAGCTAGTATGAAAATAAACTGAATTTATACTTAAAGTAAATGCGAGAATTTAAAATGCCACAAAATAAAAAATAAATTAATGAGTAGGCAAGGACCCATCTAGGATTGGAGAGCCATGCATATGCACAGATATATTGAATTTAGCTCTTATGTATTCATCTCTAGGTGTTAATAATTTATATAATAGTGTTCATAATATATAATTAATTCTTTTTGTAATTACTGATATTTTAAATCATCTCATGCCGATTGATACTTCTTTCTTTTATATATCCTTTATTTATCTTCTTTTTAAACATAAGTTGTTAATATTCCTCTATGATTTTGCATTTCCTAACTGACCCATGCTTAATGAGTGTTATTATGCTCTGTTTTTATTATATAATCAGGCGCGTATTCAAGGAGCCATTGCAAAAATAATTCTATAATAGTTAAAATAAAACAAAAAAAATCACTATTCTTAATTTTAAAATTTTATCTTCAGGCTTGATATTTTCTGCAATTTCTATTTTCTTGACCTGATTATCTCAATAATTTGAGGCTTAGCATTGATATTAAGACATCTAGCGAATAATTTTCAAAATTGATAATTTTTCAGAGGGTGATCAAAACTATTCTTGATTTTGTCCCAAAATAATTGGAGACAAATGTTATTTATAAAAAGTGAAATAGATTCTTCCAAAAATTAATCCTCAATCGTTTTACCACATACAGCACACATACAGATCTGCCTGTTGCGATTACAAGCTATGGATTACCAAAGGAATTCTTTTTAGTTTCTGGAAAAATATTAAAATTTTTAATAATTTAAAAGTTTTAACAATAAACAATGAAGGATTATTATTATTAATGCCCTTGATGATGGATCGTTTTAAAAATGAATCATTCTCCGGGAACATTTTCTATCCCGCGTCACTGAACAAGTGATGACGTCTATGAGGGATGATCAGAAAACCCGTAACCACTACGACCTGTGAACGAGTCTGGGGTTCAGTACATGGTAGAGACAGCACTGTTTCATGGACAACGGTTTTGCAAGGAGGTGACTTGTCCTAGGTTACGCTCATCCTTTTTTTTTTGTCCCCTGTAACGAGTTTCTTTTTTTTTGTCGCTAAGTTCGTCCGTCATGTATCTCTACATATGTGATCTCAGTCTACTGTGGGCTGTCGTTATGTGCGAATGCACATCAGTGGTTTATATGGCCAAGTAATTGCTAAATTTTACATATTATCTTATATTTTCTTTGCGGCTCAGCGGTAAGCATCCTATTAAAAATTTGTAAATTAAATTGTATATATACTTTGTTTTTTATTAATTATTTATCTATTTTTAGTTGGTGTTATGGTTATAGCGTTGGTGTAATGTTATGGTTAAGTAGTTTGTGTTACCGCTTGATGTAATAATTGTGTTACGAACTTTGTTATGAATACAACCTACTGGTTTTGGACTTTTTTATTTAATCAATTTGGACCTTGGACCGAAAACACATAACCTGGTCATACCCCTACCTGCCATTTCTGGCATACGGGGTTCGGCAATGGTGGGTTAGTGCGTTGGGTTTATGCACGCCCACCACTGCCAAAAAATCAACTCTTTTAATTTATTTAAGGGACAGACACTATACAGAACGAACACTTATGTTTTTTCGTGGCTCGAAAATATGAAGCTCAAACAAGAAATGTCATATTATTTCATCAAAACTTTTTCTGACCAAGTCCATTATGTTATTTTGACAAAATACATTATGTTGTTCAAAACGGTACCACCAAGCTTGTGTGTGTTGACTACTTTTCATTTCTTTATACCTAAAATGTGGGTTGACTGCTTTTTCCTTCTTTTCGTACTCCTACTACTTTCGGAGAGTTCCCCTAAATTGCGTGTTTTCTCCAACAAAATTTTACGACAGTGTTCTTTTCCACATCTCCCTGACAAGAGCAACTTATTCATTGAGACCATTCATATCTTCATGTAGTTTCAGGGCACCACTACAGGGTCATTTTTGTATTATGTTATATTCCATCCTCAGTAAGTGTCAAACCTATTCTTATATGATAGCGATTTTTTTGAGCTTGGTATTTTTTTTCTACTTAAGTTATTGAACTCACCTACAAATTCGTATCAACTCCTGGCGATACTACCTTTATCAAAACTAAACCATTAATGTAAAAACAAAGAGTATTCGGAGAGAATTTCCTCTTTTACAATGCTATAAACTAACAATACAAACTTCAAAGGTGCAAAAAGCTTGAGAAATGATACTTCAATACAGTAAAATTTTGAGCTATACTGCTGAAGTAAGGTTCAAAAATGTAGTTTTTACAGTTGCCGTTTATAAGCTGCTGGATGATAATGGTTGCGAATTGTCAAGATAAGGACAGAGACTAACTGATTTTTTTATTTACACTTTATAAATTGACAAATTCACATTTTTTTATCATACTAGCTTTTGCCCGCGGCTTCGCTCGCGAGGAATTCGGTCTGCCATATAAAGTGTCATTACAGATCATTTTAAATAAATAATTTATTTTTTTTAAACTATAAGTTACTCGAGCATACAAAATTTCAAATGTCTAACTTCAGAACTGAAGGATTTCATACAATCTTTAAACCTCTATTATATTCAGGGGGTAACCCTTGGGGGTGGAATTATCCAATTTTTTTTCTTAAATTATACAAAGAATCTATCTACAATTTCAAGATGCTAAGTTTGGGTTGACCGCTGGGTGCGTTAGTCAATCAGGTTACAGTTTTATATAAACTTCGCCTGTGTGGTATGCTGATAAAAGATAGCCTATGTCCTTCCCCAGGCTTGAGATTATCCATATCAAATTTCATCACAAACGGATCAGCATACGTGATACACAATGAAACATACATTGACATTGAATAACAAACGGGACGGATAGAAGTTACTTTCGTTTACTATTGTTCGTGTCAGTAAAGGATTAGTATGTAATGTTATTGAATTTATTGAAAAGGATTGCTTAGTGTAACAGTTTCACTTGTCGTACGGCAGCAGCGAGAACTTGATATCTTTTGTTCGGCGAAAATATTCAGATTTTGCGAGTAAGAAACAAGCATACAATCTTTGCCCACCTTTTTCGTCCCCATAGGGGTAGAATTTTGTAAAATCCTTTCTTATCGGATGCCTACGCCTAACAAAGAACACACCCTCCAAGTTTCTCTACGGTCAGCGGTTTTGGCTGGGGGGCACGTGCCCCCACCCCTAAATCCGCCCTTGCTGTAGCCTATGTGTTATTCTGATATATAACCTACATTACTGTAACGTTTAATTTAAATCAGTTCAGTAGTTTTTGCGTGAAAGAGTAACAAACATCCAATCGCATTTTTAATATTTGTAGGATATAAGATTACTGATTTAAACAAAAATGGACGAAAATTTTGCACTGTTTTCTTGATTTTAGTAAAGCGAATACTTATAATATTGTATAGAAATTGGAACTAGGCGTATGCCACTCTAAATAAAATATTTTTAAGATACGTTCTACGAAAAAGGTGAAAATTTATTCAGACGATGAAAATCAGATGATCAGAGTCACGATGAAAATTATATGATTCTAAGCTACCTTTTAATAACGAACTGCGGACTAAAGTTTTAGACACTTGAGATCGGCAGAAAACGAAAGGTTAAAAAGAATTGGTGATATATTTAAGAAACTATGATGGTGACCTAAGTAATAGTTATATATATATATATATATATATATATATATATATATATATATATATATATATATAGTAATTTAGTTATATATATTTATAAATTTTACGAAAGAAACTAACTAACATTCTTGCGAATCCCTGAGATCAAATCTTTAAAGGTATACTAAGGTATACCTTAAAAGGAATATGAATGCTGGCAAGTTTGGTTGTAGAAACGGACGGTGAATAATGTAGTGACCACTCAAATTGATTTGTACTATTGAAAGAATACATTTACCATATATATAATAAATATATTCTAGATAAAATAGTTCCAAAAATAAATAAATAAAGTATGATGGCACTTGGATAACAATCAGGATTTAAAATTTCGCTTCTCAGTAGAAAGGCCCAGCTATTGATTCCCGTTTATAGGTGGTGAGATCATTGCAAACCTTGAAAAAATATTGCTCCTAAGTTAGTTACTGAAGATAATCAGTTAATAATTAATTTTGTTTTATATAGTATGACAGTTATAGATAGTCATTATTCATCATCAGATAAACAACATTCTGCATTTCGGCAATCAAAGAAGAGATACGGTAACGCAACCTGCCAACTTGACGTTTTACCAACGTAAGCTCCTTGAAGGATGCTGATTTTATACTCGTTGTAGAGTTTATTCTATCCCTCCTAGAATCATATTTTCATTTAAAGAAATTTAATAAGCTGTAATAACATGATAGTTCTGTAAGTTAATTTTTCGCAGAAGTGATTTTTAATGTGATACCATATTCGGAGAATAAAGGATTTATTAAATATCTGCAGCCTCTATAGAAAATTTTTGTGAACAGTTGAAATTTGTAAACTATATTGAGGGAAGCATAGTCGTTCTATTTTTGTTGTTTTGGGCATGAAATGAATTTGTAGTATAAACAATAACTTATTTTCAAGCTAATACTTGGGACAGCCTCTTATTCAAAACAAAAATAACCCAATTCCACTTCTTTAAGACAAGAAACTCATTTTGAAGAAAATTTAACTTAGCCACTTATTCATCGGGCTTATAGATATAATAAATAAAACTTAATTTTAATAATTTTTTTTTCATAAACAAAATAATCTTTAGCTTACCGACAATATGACAGATTACTTGTTCATCCTTGGGCGGAATGTTTTGGAACAAGGCAAGGCAGAAGTAAGCGAAGCTAAGGGTTATGACATTCCTCTTGACACAATCACCGTGAAAGGTCTTTAGTTCATCAAGAAAATAAGTGGCCACAAAAGTCGCCATCAGGAAGGGAACAGAGATGAACATGCCTGCTGAATAGAACCTGTACACTTTCGTATTCGTCTGGACATCGGGTAGGTCTTCATGGCAGACATAAACCGATTTGTTACCATCTAATTCCTTTTCGACGCAGAAATCTCTGGTGGACTGATTGTTATAGTGAAGAGTACTACTCTCATAGTCTATAGAGTAAGTGTCTGTATGATGGAGGGGATATATTTCACATTTGAATTCTTCAAATATGAGGTGAACGCCCGGAGGGTCCTCTACAGTACCGATAACGCAGCTGAGGCTTGTCTCAGTTCTGTTCATCAGCTTCCCGTAAGGGCAGCACTTCCTGACACAGCTCTGTCCTTCGGGGCACCTGGCCGCGGCCGTCCCTGTGATGACGAAGAAGAAGATAACCCAGCATGTTAACAACATGAAGAAGAGGAAGACAAAGGGGGCTACGTGCATGTCGGCTGCCGACCAGATACTGCTGTATTTTCCTCCTCAAGCTGTTGGGAACTCCTTGGGAGGAAGAGGGGGTGCGGTCAAACTGCCTTCTCACCTTCTGGTTAAAGTATTTATTATATTAAGGCGATCATACTTCTTTTTTAATTTTTTTCTTGTATATGTGTATAAGGAATAAGCCCTTTGCAAAATTCGAAACATATATACCAAAAAATACTTGTCTAATAAGCTGCAACTCAGGCATCATTTAATTTCATACTTTATACAGCTTTGAAAGATTGAAGCCTCTTTCCAGTAAAGAATCATTTCGATGATAAAACTTAGACTTAGAAGCACGAAGAAGACTTACCAGAATTTAGAGGGAATAGAAGAAACAATTAAAGGTCAACTGTTTTTGTTATAATTGTAGTAAGGAAGGGAAAAACCTTAATGGCTCATTGAAGTCTATCTGTCAAAATTTAGGGATGGCAAAAGGAGTAATAAAAGGCAGGAAAACTAATTTACAATTAATGGTTTAAAGAAAAGGAAAAATATTCATTCGAGATAGAATGTTGACAATAAGAAGAAGCCACAAAGAGTGAGATTTGAAAATATTCTGAAAAAGTACTCCGAAGTACCCAAATTATACGTGATACTTAGATCTTTTGAACTTTATTTACTGAAGATTAATAATGATACAAAGGCTAAGCGAACCCGAAGCATCGATGCAAATACCACCAATCTCTGCTTACAAACGGACCACTATCTAAATCCAAATCCGCCAGATCACTCGTAACATAATCTTCTCAACTACGTGTGAAAAACAGAAAATAACTATAAGAACATTGCAGTACTAAGAATTATAGAATAATATATAGAGTATAGACAAGTGGAGAAATGTAGCATAGAATAGTTTATAAAAAATATATAACGATAACCAAATGACAAAATGCATGAACGGAAAGGTGATAAAGTAATGGAATACAAAAAGTAAGATAATTGAGAAAGTAAAAAGTAAGATACAAAATGAAAAATACAGAAAAAGTAGCAAATGTAAAACTGGCGAAACATACAAGTATGGAAAAATTAGTAATACAGGTATTGATATAAAATGTATGAAAATACATGTATAAAAAAAGTTATAAAATATGAATAAATATTAATACTAAATATGATGTAAATGTATAAATATAGAAGAAATTAATAGAAAGTAATGTATGTAAAATCACGTTAAATAGCATGTACAGATTTCAAATGTTAGATAAAAATATAATTCATTTTCTTTTCATTTTATAGTTATATGGTATCATTCTTTAAATATTTTATTTGAAAAGAAAAGATATGACTGTAACCCAAACCCGAGTCTCCCACCTATCCGTGGTGGTGCTTTAACCATCTCAGCCATCCTGGTTCGCTTCTTGGTCAGTTATATCCCTTCTTTTCACTGATTCTATATCTCTTTGTTCTCGCAATTTGTGATGTATACAGGGGTCTACCACCACGGATAGGTGGGAGACCCGGAGTCGAGTCCCGATCCTGGTCATATCTTTTCTTTTCAAATAAAATATTTAAAAAAGTCTGATAAAATGTGGTGGGAAGCCTATAAATATGAATTCAAAATTATGATGTTTATGTAGAAGAAATGTATTAGAAGTAAAACTAAAAATACTAGTATTTAAATTATGATAAATTATAAATAAATAATAATAATGGATGAAATTACAACATGTGATAGATGCCATGAGGTGAAGGGAGAAATGGGTTTGAAGAAAGGAAAAGGAGAAGGTTAAAGGGAAGATATAAACACTAAAAAGGGTACGAACCAAGAAATTTATAGTATTTATCTTATCTACATGATTTACAGTAAGCATTTTTAAGTTAATTAAACAATTTTTACGGAATTGAAAAAGCTAAAACTTTTTAATTCCGTATTATTTTTAGTTTAATATAGAATGGCGTGCCCTTGACCTATCCTTCCTTGATCTTCTTGATAAACGAAGTTGATAAATCTTTCTAGTTATCATCATCTTTGGTGACAAAGTTTTTAAGAAAAACTTGATAAAGTTTGCCAATATCAGAAACAATGGCATGATTACTGATTAATTTTTTTTTTATTTTTTCCATCGCCGTATAATTAAATTGTATTTAATACAATCTTCCTCTTCAAATTAAGTTACAATCTTCAAAATTACATAAATAGTAAGAAAACTAAGAATGAACTACGAAAGAATTTGATGATTCATACAAACAAAAACTTCTGAAATTGTGGGAAAGCAAAAAATTTTATATAAAACCTAATCCAACCAATACAGTGGTAGAAGTCCAATATAGGTAATGCAGAACGTATAAAGCTTAAGTGATTGCTGGTGTTAATAATTTTTACTTTTCTTTATTTATAAGTATACAAAATACTGCTTAAATATTTTTATCGCTCTAAGCTCCTAATTAATTACATAAGACTCGTATGCATGACAATCATTAGACCCATTTGGACTTACGGAATAGAGATTTGGGGCTCCACTTAGCCATTGAATTCATCTCGAATATAATCCTTACAATCTAATATCCTTCGTGATATCCTTAATGCTTCTTAATTTGTCACGAAAAAACTTCATTGCCACTCAAAACTACTAGTTTAAAAAATTGCTATTTCTTCCATTCCTGATAATCGTTTGAGGGCTCTGAAAAGAAGATGGCCTCGTGACCTTCTATGTTGAATCGGTAGCTCATATCGTTAGGCGAAATCCACGGTTAAATTAAAATTGATTCAGAATTCAGTCCTCAATGCAGATATTTTCTTTAATTTTTTTTTACAAATATGGTAAGTATAGTAATCTCGAAAAGTTTTGTTGTTTTTTATTATTTTTAAAATTATTTATTATTTAATTTGTCATGAATAAACTTCATTGCCACTCAAAACTACTAGTTTAAAAAATTGCTATTTCTTCAATTCCTGATAATCATCTGAGGCATCTGAAAAGAAGATGGCCTCGTGACCTTCTATGTTGACCTTATTGTTTCAGTACTGCCACTAGTAGCCACCAGTAGATTCTCTACTTGTCTTTATTCATGCCAAATGCTATGTCTTTATTCTTGCTATTTACTTGTTGTATTTTTGTATATTACAGTTGTAAATTTCAATGAATAAATTATTAAAATTATTTTTATAAAACTATTTGAAATTATATTTCAAGAAATATAGTAAATTAAAATTATGCTATATGCGCAGCAGAAGTTTTCTACTCAGTTTAGATGGATTAAGTTATACATTTTGTGTTGAAGATTACAAATAATGTTGTATAAATGTACGAAGTATCCGCATCATGTTCCAGCTTAATCATACATCTTCAAGCAATGAGAAACGTGGTCATTCAGCCAGTATTATGTCTTTTTTTTCATAACGGGGAGCCAAGAGCTGAATACAACTTCGACTTGTAATGATGGTTCTTCTTCTTTCGATTCGACCTCATTGGAGTACGATGAATCAATAATTTACCTGCGCATTATTCCTTTCACTGCGTCCAATATTTCTTCATCCTCTTAGGCATTATTTTTCAGAATGTTAGTTTGAATTAGTTTGTATTTTTTTGCAATTCTTAAATTTTTATCCTTAATAATTTTCTGAAACGTTCTATTGCATAGTGACTCTTTTGTAGTTTGTAATTTCCTCAGGCCTTTTTCAGTGTAAGGTTTGCTAGGCGGTAGAGAAATAAATAACAAAAAATCGTTTAGTTAGCCAGGACGAATCTAGTCCGGGAAGGTGTTCGCTGAACTGTAGCCTCTATCGTATGGTATCTAATGTGTAATGATAGTACATCAATAAAAAATTAATAAAAATAAGAGCATGAATCAAACCACATCCGTATTGTCCTAATAAAGGATCTAAATGCAATTAGAATCGGTAGGTGAAATCCATGGTTAGATTAAAATTGATTCAGAATTCAGTCTTCAATACTGATATTTTCTTTATTTTTTTTTCTTTTACAAATATGGTAAATATAGTAATCTCGAAAAATTTCGTTATGTTTTTATTATTTTCCCTGAATATGCTGACAAGTTTCGTCGTACAACTTACGTACATACGTTTCTTTTTATATTTTTATCCTTCAAAACTCAAAACAAATTGAAAAATGTGAAAGCAATTAAACTTTAAAAAGTTGGAATTTTATATTCAGGATTTTTATTATATCTCGTAGTAAATGTTTTTTAGTAACTGCATCATAAGATTATAATTGTTTTTCAACAATATTTTAATGAAATGAAATGCAATACTTTTCATATTCGTTTGACCAACATTCAACCAATTAGCATTAGAAGATAAAACGTTGAGAGATAAGGTTAATTTGTTTGAAATCATCTTCGTGGGGATCCGAAACACGGAAAAAGGTGAAATAAAATAGCAAAGCTAATGTTAATGTTTTTTTATATTTATTTATTATTCCTTATTTCCCTAGTCATAGAGTCACCTCCTTGCAGAACCGTTGTCCATGAACAGTACAGTCTCTACCATGTACCGAAACCCAGACTCGTTCACGGGTTGTAGTGGTTACAGGTTTTTCAGGTTCCTAGTCATAGATATGAACTATAAAGTTTAAACAAATAAAGTTTACTGTCCCATTATTACTGTAATTGTCGTATCTCTGGATGTATATAATATTTATGATGTTCGTAGTTGATATTTGATATTTGATATAAATGCTGTACATAACTCCTTTAAATTAGAGGAGGAAAAGAAAAGAACAATTAGGAGATTACCCTAAGAAAGCATTTCAGTTTCACCAGCATCATACAATGCATTCGGTTGGCAAGGTGAAGCGACCTATTAAATAATTCACAATTCAATAGGATTTCATTGAATATAACAATGACTGCCAGTTCTAATTTGAGGAACTTAGAGCTGCTTAAACAGTTCAAACTCCGGATAGCAAAATAATCAAATGAAGGTTGTTAAAGAAATACGGAGACGGTATTCTAGTTGCTCCAGTATGGAATGGCCACGACAAGCTTCTTAGACACTACACACAAACTGCTGATAGATTCTTGGAAGGTTAATAAAACCATTACCCACCAGTAAGTTGGATGATGAAAAATGAGAATCGTACCACTATACCACATCTTAGTATGGAATACAAAAAATATAATTCACAAAAATATACAATCATTTCCTTATTGTTTCTTTGGTATATAACAAGCCTATACAATATTGTATATTGTATATACAATATTGTGGGGTAACATTGGTGCAAAGTTATGCGTCCTGCCTTTTATAATGGAATAATGCACTCTCCCAATGCTGCCCCGATCAATGGGTAAGATTCCTCTTCTTCTTTTACTTCATCTCGTGCCATTTCTTGCGTCGAGGAGCCTGGAGGCTATTTTGTTTATTTTGAATAGATTATCTGCCACCCGGGTTATTAGCCCAGCGATGGAGGCCTCGATCCTCGGGACAACTGGTCTCCTGAAATTTATACCCCCTCAGGGGGAAGGGTGACCTCCCGGTACTGAGTTCCCCCAACCTGGAGTGGCTAATGGCAGTCAGATGACTTGGCGATGTGTCCGTCAACTCGCTACGCCATATGGGTAATAACTATTTTATTTGTATGGAACAAATTAATTTTTTTTTTAAATTAAATACTATTGTTTCTAGAATTTCGTTTGAAGAAGACTGACGTTTCATATTGAGCCTTTTAACTTTGAAAATAAACCAGCTTAAAACTTTGTAAAGTGAACCAAAGTTACCTAATCTTACGATATATATTATATGATATAACTGGCAGCAATCAAAATAAGAAACCTTAAGCTTCAAAGATTTTTACTTATTATTGAGACTTAAGTTTGGAATTTTTCCATTTCCATTTTTCCATTGAAAGTTTTATGTGTTTCCAATTCTTTCTCTTATTGAGCTTTTTGCAATTATAATGAGGTCCAAAATTATAATGAGAACCAAAGTTACCTAATCTTACGATATATTATATGATATAACTGGCAGCAATCAAAATAAGAAACCTTAAGCTTCAAAGGTTTTTACTTATTATTGAGACTTAAGTTTGGAATTTTTCCATTTCCATTTTTCAATTAGAAGTTTTATGTGTTTCCAATTCTTTCTCTTATTGAGCTTTTTGCAATTATAATGAGCTCCAAAATTTTTACTGGGGTTTACTCCTATTCTATAAACTAATATATTGCTAATACAAACTATTATTAATACGGGTTACCAATCTTCCTAACAAGAGTGGGTTGTACGAGATTCCTCCACCCCCCACTTTCCCTCCCCGAAATAAATGTTAACTCGCCTTAGCTGGATTAGAACTGGTGACGCCGCAGTTCGAAATATTCATTTTATTTTATCAATGATTTATATTTTTACCAATTATTTACATTTAAAAAAATTGAGATATGTGGTTAAACGAAAAGATCTAACAGTTTTTCAGAGCGACGTTTCAATTCGAGTAACTGACGGACATGTTGGGTAAAAATACTCCGTATATACTGTAGTTCCAGCAATCTATTAAAGAGATCACCATAGTTGGTGAATTTTTTTTTCTGTTGTTAATGATTATGACCTCATTTCCTTGATTAGTCATTGAAAGGATACTAAAAAGATAACACCATTTTTAGTCCCTTCATTAATCACGATTAACTGACGGGACAATAAGTCGGGGTAGGATCTTATCAATTAAATTGTATCATAAAAGTTTCATTTATCAGTTGTTTATTTTTAAAAGAATCCAGCTTGCTAAAAATATCTTTATATTCACTTATATGATATAGCAGCATACATAAAATACATAAATACTTGCCACGTTTTTTGAAACTGCATTGAGACATTTATTTATATCACTTTCCCGTAAGAATATTGCAATTGTGATAATTTTACAATTGGAGAAGTATTTCAGTTATCAGCAGAAATGATACGTTTTATGATCTCCTGAGACAAAATAACCAATTCTATTAGTTTTACTTACGTTTTAAATTCTTTCACAGTCATTCTATAATTGTATTATTTATTAACAATTACATAAAAAATTAAAAACTGAAAATGACCAACACATGAATCAAAGAGACGGAAAAAGACATTGAAGAGCTCGGAGTCTCACCGGATGCCATTGAAGGACGTTCTTCACTTGGGAAAACACTTCAGAATGCCCAAGGCTTTCAAGAAGGAACCAAAAGGAAAAACAAGCGCAATACAAACAGAAGAATGGAAGCAAAAAGACCGGGTACGAATTAAAGAAATGAAAGAAAATAAAATGGGAAAAGAAACTGTTGAAACAAGCGTATCCTAATTGGCTCATCCGTAAATATATATATATATATATATATATATATATATATATATATATATATATATATATATATATATATATATATATATATATAACTTAAGTGTCGTAATAGTATTAGAACTCCCCGTATCCACTAAACATTGCACTCCCCCTTTTATTTTAATAATTGGCAACCAGTAAGACTCACCTCTAATGTTATTACAGGTCTCAGCGCGGTCGCCTCTCCGCAGACACCCTCCTCAGATCGCTGCATGCTTCCTGCTCCTCACCCCTCCTAGTCGCTGTTCCTTCCGCTGCTCTCCTCCACTGCTCCCTGGTTCTTCCTCCTCCGTTTCTGACACACCCGAAGATTCTGTCGTCTCATCCGCTCGTCCCACTCTGCGGCTTCGTCCAGAGTTCCTCCGCAGCCTCTGCATATTCACCTCCATAGGTTCGCCCCGGTCTACTTCTCTGCGCTTTATATAAGGGCATTGTCGTGCCATGTGCCCCTCACTATTGCACTCAAAACACTTCGTGCGAGGGCATTGGGCCATCAGATGACCCGTCTTGCCACACTCGTGGCATCTCCTTTCTTCTCTTCGTCCATTCCTTTTATCTGTCCCCGGTCGCTTATCTCTTGCAAACGGCCTCTCCTTCCTATACCTTTCGGTCTCTCTTCTTCTACCTGCTTCTAGTCTTGGCCGGTTACGGTGTATCTCGGGTCTACGGTACGTAACCCTACTCCATCCCGCTTCTACCTCTTCGCAGTGTCTGGCTTCCTCTTCTCTTGCGCTTGAGTCAACCATCTCCTGGGCGCATTCTAGGAAGGACTTGTCCCTTGGTAGTCCATCTTTTCTGCCAGTATCTCTAGCGAGCTGGATTTTCAGGATTCTTGACAGAAAATCCATTCTCGCTTCTACTTCCTCCGTCTCCATCACTTCACGTAATTTTTCTGTGATTTTATTATATCTCGCTAGCAGTACTGCAGCGTATTGGCCTTGTGTTTGTCCAGGTTTCCGATACTCCCTGAACATCTGGAGCATGTCTTCCTCGGGAGCCCATCGTCCCCCACCAAATGCTTTTTTTAGCCTTTCTTTAACTGCGTGCCACGGCGTTTCCTCATCAGCTTGGATTAGGTTGAGAATGCTCCTCCTGACCCGACACACCAGAGCTGCCCTTAGTCTAGTGGCATCCAATTCTTCAATGTCCTTTGCCTCGGCCTGAATGTGAATATAATACATTATCCGGTCTCCTCCTTTCAGGAAATGGTTAAGCTCACCGACTTCACCATCAAATCTCTCGAGCTCGCTTATTTCTCTCCTCAAATCCCGCGCGTTGTTCTTCCTAAGCTTCATGCGTTCTAACTCATTTGCTTCCCTCGCGGCTATATCCGCACGCGCTAACGCCAATGTAGTTGTCGGCAGTAATGGAAAGTTAGGATTTAAATCTGCGATTGATTCCTGTGCTTCTAGCGGTGGTTGTGGTGCTGGTTGAGGTTGAGGTTGCGGTTGGGGCTGCGCATCCATTGTAAGCACAGCTGGTCTCAAGATATTGTTTCCTTCAGGCATTTTTTAATAGTCACAATAAGGGTGCTTGAAAGAAAAATAAAAAAAAAAATCTTTACCACGGTGTTCACTTCACAATATCCCGGGTTTCGGCACCACTTAAGTGTCGTGACACAAACAATAATAAAAAAAAGAGATTTAAAAAGGAAGGAAATGAAACTCACTGTTAGACTTTCAGAACAATACTGATTTATTCTCTCTCATAATCCTGCTTTTATATCTTTTGCAGTGTTTATATTTACATTAATGGTATTAGCAATGATATTGTCCTAGTTCCACTTGTAACTCCCCCCTACCAGTTTCCGAACAGTCCTCGGAAACTCTGAAATGCAGTACAAAATAATAGTAATAAATAGAAAAAAATAATAGAATCTTATAATGGATTAAAACGAAAACAAAAATAAAGTACTAGAAACTTCACGCACTACCAATCGACCTATAATACAGTAAGATAGAATAAAAAAAAAAAAAGAAAAACGTTTACAAATATAGTACATAATACATAGCTATAACTTAGAATGCACTTGGTACAATACAAAACAACAAAAAATCTTAACACTTCTATGAACAACCTTACAAACTAAAATATGGCTGATACATGGTTTGGTATCGGTACGTGCGGGAGGATACTCCAGTACACTACCCGCCCGGCGATTCTCGTGCTGGAATCTTTAACTGTTCTATATGGACCGTCCTTCGCTTGTGTGGCGCGGTCATGCTTTCAATGGTAACCACATTATGTTCTCTGATAACGGTCACCCTAAATGGCCCTTCGTATCTCGACAGCTCTTTTCCTCTATTAGACCCTAATTTTCGGTACACGATCGTCCCGATTGAAACTCCCCCTGTCACGTCACGCACTGCCAAATTTCCTCGCGCCACCCTCTTCTCTTTCTCGGCTCGAATCCTGCTCTGAGTCTTTTTCCACATCGCTCGCATTTCCATGCGGTTATTTACCAGTTGTTTCTCGTCTTCCGTGGCCCCTCTAAAATCCCTCCGACGCTCCCTCAAGCCGAAGAGAACCTCGAACGGCGAGAACCCCGTGACCGCATGGATAGAGTGATTATACGCGACGACGGCTTTGACCATGGCAACGTCTGGCTCCAACCCTTTTTCTCCTTGATAGACCCGCAGATGCTCGCTGAGGGTTCCGTGAAGACGCTCAATGCATCCCCTGCTTTTGGGGTGTCCCGGCGTGTTTAGGTGCCAGTTGACATCTAAAACGCGCATCTCCTCCCGAATCGCTGCATTGTCGAACTCACGACCACCGTCTGATGAGATTTGCTCTGGAACCCCGTAGAACTGAAACCATCTGTGCAGTGCTGCTAACACCGCGTCCGCCGATCGTTCCTGTATTTCATACGCCATAGCTACCTTACTAAATAGGTCTACCATTGTCACCCATTTAAATCCCCTCCAGATGAATGTATCAATTTGGATGTCCATGAGAGGCGCTTCCGCTGTGGCTGTCTCTTCTTGCATGACCCTCGGTGGATGTCGATCGTATTTCGTGCGTTGGCTTACCTGACACTTGCCAATGAGTTCACTCACCGTCTTCTTCATGTTTGCCCAGAAATACCGCCGCCGCAACGCCATCATGGTCTCTGAAATGCCACGGTGGTTAGTCTTCCCTTGGTGGTAAGCTAGGGTTACCTCTTTCTGCCGCTCCTCCTCCCGAATTGTCTCCACCATTCGTTTGCAGCGAATGAAGCTGCGGTCCAACCCTATACGCTCAGCTCTCCATACCCGTTGGATTTTATCCCAAATAGTGGCATTACCCACGTAGAGGTGGAGCACTTTCCCCTGCTTCGACACATCTTTGAGGACTCGACAAATTTGGTCATCTCCAACCCCAGGCTGGGACCATACCGTAATGACGCTGCTCGACCCATATTTAGCGAAGTCAATCTTCAGTAACCCAGATGTCCGCGTTTTCCAGATTACCTGCCGCCTCTTGTCGTTGATAATGTCGTCTATCTCCTCCATACTCTCAGGTCTGTCAGCCGCTGAACTATCGTCTGAAGGTGTCTCTCGCCCTTCCGTTGCTTCGCCACCTTCTCTCTCCGGGGTCCATTCGCTCAGGAATTGCCGCACATCTCGTGACGATTCACCCACCTCTTCTACCGCGTTCGCGGTAATTGCCCGAGACAACCAGTCCGCTACAACGTTTTCCTTTCCCGGTTTGTAGACCACTTCCATGTTGTATTGGGCCAGGAACTCCTTCCACCTGGACACCCTCGCCGATGTCTCTTTGAGTCTTCCGATCCATTGGAGTGGCCTATGATCGGTGTGTACTCGAAATCTCCTTCCGAAGATGTACGGCCGGAAATGCTCCACTGCCCACACAATAGCAAGCAATTCTCTCTCTAACGCACTATACCTCGTCTCCGCGTCAGTAAGCCGTCTACTTGCGTAAGCTATTGGACGTTCGCCCTCGGCCTCCCCTTGCGACAATACTGCCCCTAGCGCATATTCGCTTGCATCGGTCGTTACCGCGAAGGGTTTCTGGAAGTCCGGGAACGCCAGCACGGGTCTCTCCTGCAACCTTTCCATGCATTTCCGAATATTATTTTCTATGACGGGCGTGACAACTATCCTGGAACCTTTCCTTAGCAGCTTGTTAAGAGGGACGAGGTATGCCGCCATGTCCGGTATAAATCGCCGGTAGTAGTTGAGGGTTCCTAGAAGGCGACGAATACCCTTAACATCGTGCGGTACCGCCATCTTGCGAATCGCTTCAACTTTCGTCGCGTCTGGTTTAACCCCTTCCCTGGAAATACTATGACCTAAGAAGGTGATTTGTTCTTCCCCCATAATAGACTTCTCCTTGGACAGCTTGAGGCCAAACTCCCTGATCTTCGCGAAAACCCTGCGCAGATGCTCCACGTGTTCCCTCTCGGTTTTACTGAAGACCAGTAGGTCGTCCATGTAAACTTGACAAAAGGATTCCCCTAAGCCTCGAAGGAATTCGTCCATCAGTCGCTGGAAGGTGATCGGGGCGTTTTTGAGGCCAAACGGCATGCGCGTGAACTCGTAGTGACCCCTCTCGAAACTAAAAGCTGTTTTGTGCTGATCCCGAGGATGCATCTTAATCTGATGGTATCCCGCTTTAAGGTCTAGCGTACTGAAGATGGTTGCCCCACTCAGTCTATCAAGAATATCTTCAAAGCGCGGGATCGGATATCTCTCGTCGACGGTATTGTCATTCAGTTTACGGTAGTCCACTACCACTCGGTAACGTTCTTTCTCGTCCCCCGGTAAACCCTTCTTCCTAACTGCCCATAGGGGACTATTATACGGCGACGTACTGTTGACTATGATCCCCTGTTCCTTGAGGCAAGTTAATTCTTCCCGAATATGGAACCGAAGTGCTTGCGGGTATATTCGTTCCTTCACGTAAGTAATCCTGTCTTGTTTCAGTGGAACCTCGTGCACCGTTCGGCCCGTTACCCCTAAAACATCCCCCTCGTGAAAAAAAATATCTCGGAACTCCCTCTGAATGTCTCCCCTCCAGTCACTGATTTGGGTTACCGCCCCTATCTGCGTTCCCTCGCTACTTTCGATCTCTCTACCGCTGTACGTGTGCGCCCCGATTCTGATATCCCATTGCCCACGATTAATCCTCACTCTCGCTCCTACTTTATCCAACAGGTCACATCCTATGATCACCTGGTACTGCCGGGTCATTCCCCCCACTACATGGACGGTCACGTTACCCCGTTTCCCTGTCCACCGCTTACTCTCGATGCTTACTTCTCCCTCCACTTTCCATGGGCCGCCCAGAGTGATTAACTGACATTTACACTCGCGTATCTGGAGTACCCTCTGTATCCCGTACAATTGTTCTAACGCACCTCTGGTCATAATAGTATTAGAACTCCCCGTATCCACTAAACATTGCACTCCCCCTTTTATTTTAAGAATTGGCAACCAGTAAGACTCACCTCTAATGTTATTACAGGTCTCAGCGCGGTCGCCTCTCCGCAGACACCCTCCTCAGATCGCTGCATGCTTCCTGCTCCTCACCCCTCCTAGTCGCTGTTCCTTCCGCTGCTCTCCTCCACTGCTCCCTGGTTCTTCCTCCTCCGTTTCTGACACACCCGAAGATTCTGTCGTCTCATCCGCTCGTCCCACTCTGCGGCTTCGTCCAGAGTTCCTCCGCAGCCTCTGCATATTCACCTCCATAGGTTCGCCCCGGTCTACTTCTCTGCGCTTTATATAAGGGCATTGTCGTGCCATGTGCCCCTCACTATTGCACTCAAAACACTTCGTGCGAGGGCATTGGGCCATCAGATGACCCGTCTTGCCACACTCGTGGCATCTCCTTTCTTCTCTTCGTCCATTCCTTTTATCTGTCCCCGGTCGCTTATCTCTTGCAAACGGCCTCTCCTTCCTATACCTTTCGGTCTCTCTTCTTCTACCTGCTTCTAGTCTTGGCCGGTTACGGTGTATCTCGGGTCTACGGTACGTAACCCTACTCCATCCCGCTTCTACCTCTTCGCAGTGTCTGGCTTCCTCTTCTCTTGCGCTTGAGTCAACCATCTCCTGGGCGCATTCTAGGAAGGACTTGTCCCTTGGTAGTCCATCTTTTCTGCCAGTATCTCTAGCGAGCTGGATTTTCAGGATTCTTGACAGAAAATCCATTCTCGCTTCTACTTCCTCCGTCTCCATCACTTCACGTAATTTTTCTGTGATTTTATTATATCTCGCTAGCAGTACTGCAGCGTATTGGCCTTGTGTTTGTCCAGGTTTCCGATACTCCCTGAACATCTGGAGCATGTCTTCCTCGGGAGCCCATCGTCCCCCACCAAATGCTTTTTTTAGCCTTTCTTTAACTGCGTGCCACGGCGTTTCCTCATCAGCTTGGATTAGGTTGAGAATGCTCCTCCTGACCCGACACACCAGAGCTGCCCTTAGTCTAGTGGCATCCAATTCTTCAATGTCCTTTGCCTCGGCCTGAATGTGAATATAATACATTATCCGGTCTCCTTCTTTCAGGAAATGGTTAAGCTCACCGACTTCACCATCAAATCTCTCGAGCTCGCTTATTTCTCTCCTCAAATCCCGCGCGTTGTTCTTCCTAAGCTTCATGCGTTCTAACTCATTTGCTTCCCTCGCGGCTATATCCGCACGCGCTAACGCCAATGTAGTTGTCGGCAGTAATGGAAAGTTAGGATTTAAATCTGCGATTGATTCCTGTGCTTCTAGCGGTGGTTGTGGTGCTGGTTGAGGTTGAGGTTGCGGTTGGGGCTGCGCATCCATTGTAAGCACAGCTGGTCTCAAGATATTGTTTCCTTCAGGCATTTTTTAATAGTCACAATAAGGGTGCTTGAAAGAAAAATAAAAAAAAAAATCTTTACCACGGTGTTCACTTCACAATATCCCGGGTTTCGGCACCACTTAAGTGTCGTGACACAAACAATAATAAAAAAAAGAGATTTAAAAAGGAAGGAAATGAAACTCACTGTTAGACTTTCAGAACAATACTGATTTATTCTCTCTCATAATCCTGCTTTTATATCTTTTGCAGTGTTTATATTTACATTAATGGTATTAGCAATGATATTGTCCTAGTTCCACTTGTAACTTATATATATATATATATACATATATTTAATAGTCTTATTATTGTTTCTTGGGTTTAAGTTCTTGTGGTTGTATAGATTGATTCACGCTGAAGTATTTGAACCAATTTGGTGTAGTTCGCGAAATTAATGATGATTTACTAGAAAAAAAGAGTAATGTAGAATTTTATATTTGTAGCAGTGACTAAGACAAGAGGTTAACAACAAGAACTGTTTCACGGGAAAAACCCGCTTCACAATAGGAGTCTCTTAGCGCGCTACAATTGCAAGGGTTTGGTCGAATGGCTTATTTTACGTTTGTGAGAAACGGTTATTTGTTTAGTAACATTCTATGTAGTTACTGTTTATGTTCTTAAATATAAAACTAATTCGAAAACCGATTATATTATTCTTCTATAATAAGTAGTGATTTTAATAGAAATAGTCAAAATTTACCATTTTTCGAACGTTTCATTGCAGTCACCACGTTACTACTTGCAGTACTGAAATGCAACTCACTAATTTTGATATAATGAAGAATAATCTGCTCTGAAAACAATTACATAAATACTGTAAATGCAAGTTTGATTGCACAACGTTCTACGTTACTTTCAATAAAAAAACAATATGTTACTCTAATTATAAACCATAACAAGTATCTATTTTAATAGTTTAGTATTGGCTAAATAGTATTAGGCAGATAACATTTCGCATAAACGTAACAAAGACTAATCGGCCATAATAAGTATTACTGATCAATTAACTGAAATCTATAAAGATCGTCATTCGTAGGAACCCTTAAAAGAATTTACAATTCGTTTAAAAAATATAATAATATATAGTTTATTTAAAGGCATCTCGGTCACTGGCGGATCCAGACGGAACTTACCAGGACGGAGGTATCTGTTACCCAACAGGACTTATAAATCTCCACATTAAATTATTTTCCATATTGATCATAAATGATCAAGCAATATATTCACCTTGTAAACTGTTCATAACTAATATAATCATGTAAATATTTAATATAATCATTGAATAAATCAATTATTATTTAATAGTTTCTAGAGAACGTAGGAGGATTGGCGAGTAGGATGGACGTGGTAAATATGTTTACCGTTTTAATTACCACTGCAGTATTAAATAAAAGTACCAAAGTGGTTTGAATACCAAGTAGTAAAGACAATTACAACTAATATTTATCGATATGGGCGTATCCAGTGGGATTAAAGGATTCCTTGCAATGTGAACAAATAATTCCTCTAAGTTCCTCTTCAAAAAAAAAAAAATGTACCAATACAAACCATGATGGTCCTTGGATTCAATGCATGGTCGCTACATGGTAGAGTCTGTACTATTTCTAGGACAAAGGATGGTTTGTCCCATATCACGCCCAACCGAGTGATTCCCCCAATTAATAGTACTCACTTATAGTCCGATGAATTTAATCAATATATTAATTATTTTATCAATCCAAAGTAAAGGTATGCAATATTAAAATTTTTACACAACAATAAATAAACTCCCCGTCAAAAGTACTGCAACACCCATAGTTCTCGAGATTTTCTTTTTTTTTTTTTTATTGGAAGAGATATTATAAGTAATTTATTTTAATATTACTTATTCTCCAGTTTTAAAATGCTAATTACAGACTTCAGAAACTTTCTTTATTATAAAAAGACAGACGTTTTTGTAAAATTCTAATTTTCAAAGTGTTGCTATACTTTTGCCGGGGTGTGTATAATCTATCTATATTGTTTATCTGATAACATACACATAGACAAATAATATCATCGCAAATTTCACCTTCCTAGAAGGTTACACTATAGAATTTATTAAATTTAAATTAGAGGAAAACGGTGTTTATAATATAAACAAAAACATTAAATAAACCCATCCTTATCGCAAATACTACCTCCATCGGTAAATAAATAATTAAGTATATCCCAAATGATTTACTTTACCTAGATATATATTTATTTATTTCATGCTGAGGTTGATGTTATTACACGCCTTAAGTTTGAATTGACGTCTAAAATACAAAGGAACCTTTTAAATATTATGCCAGCAGCGCGTCTTAGCTAAAATCTTAGATCTTAAAAATAGACGAGAAGGTGATAAGTATCCTTGAAAACTGCCGAAGAGTTTGTGTTTTTTGTTTATATTAAAAAAAATGTTATTATGCTTATCATAAAATGAATGCATTTCTGAGTAGCTTATTTGATCATCGAGCGTATCATGAGCCTTACATCATACATATGTTTATAACATTCTGTAAATTGTATTGAGTCGTAAATATTATTCTCGTGAAAAAATAGAATCTATCCAAACCTTGCATTTTCAGCCTTTATTTAAAAAAAAATACAGCAAAATTTACATTAATTACCATCCCTCTCAGGTAGAATATATCCTATATATTCGTAAATAGATATTTTTAATACTTAGTCAGAGAGGTTTTTATGAAAACACTTATTTATAGGGCAAAGAGACGAACTTAGCCTACTACCAAGTAAAATAAGAATATAATTGAGTTGTGTATAATGAACTCACCTAGAATAAAACAGGGCACTTCGTCTTGGATCAGGTTGTTTTGAAGAATCCCAAGGTGAAAATAAGAAAGAAACAAACACAGATTGTGATACTTAACACACTTCCCGTGAAGGTTGCCCAGCTTCTTAATACAAGCGTAGACGAGGAACGTTGCGAGTATGAACGGTAAAGATATGAACAGTCCTATCGAATATATTTTGAGCCTCTGTTCTTTCTCAGTATCATTCTCAGCAGCTGGGAAGCAGACGTAGATGAAGGTATCGTTGAGTAGGTTTTCGTCCAAGCAGAAATCTTCTTTCGGAACCATGACATCTTTCTCATTCAACAAGAGAGTACCATTGTACAATAGTTCGTAATCATCTAGTTCTGGTTCGAGGTAGAACATGCCGGAACAGTTCGGATGTCTTTGGACAATGAGGATGTCTTCTGGAATGTTGAGACCATATCCTCCGGGTGTGCATCCTCGGCTCGTTTTGATCTTGCCCGCGGGGCAGCACTTGGGCACGCATTGGGTGTTATTAGGACAGATACCGCTGGCTGTACACAACTGCAACACTAATGCAACACACACACAAGTATACATCACCAAACGGACCGAAGAAACGCACCGCATCGTCGATAAAACGAAACCACACTGATTCTTGCTCCCACCCCGGGCTCTGAAGTGGCAACGCCTCACCTTCCGATTAGATATAGTTCTTAAAACTGAGTTATTTGCTGTTTCAACATCCTCTGTATTATCTGTACGTATTATTAATATGATAAGTATTAGTTTTGTATTAATAACCAATAAACTTATACCATTATCATAAACAAAAAAATCGTTTGTTTTTTTTATCACCGCCGGTGAATAAATTACTAACTATGATCAAAGATGCTGATTAAATTTTTATCTATAAGTATTGATAAACCCTTTGAGGAATCAAACCAAACTTTCATGAGTAAAAACTAATAAGTGCATTTTTAGTGTGTAATTAATTTTAAAACTAAATTAATATTACTAATTACTATTGCTACTAAAGTACTTTCTATACCAAAATATTCACACTAATACAGGTTGGTTTCAGTAAATTAAACTAACTCGTGATTTTTTTTAAAATTCTGTATCCATTAGCAAGGAAATATTTTTGTTTTTTTGTAATATTCAGATCAGTTTGTAAAAATTTACTCTTGGATAAAACCTAACATTAATTTTATCTTGATGTTTATATAATGTATTAAATTGAATTTAAATCTCATAAGGTGTTAATAACTATTGAAAATTAAATTCTTCCTAAAGTCTTCTACTGAATAATAATTTTATCAGATATTTGTATTCATATGTATAAAAGGTGCATTTTTAATGTGTAATTAATTTTAAAAGTAAATTACTATTAATAAGTAATTTCTATACCAAAATTTTCAACTAACTCGTAATTTTTTTTTTAATTCTGCATCCATTAGCAAGGAAATCTTTTTGGTTTTTTTGTAATATTCAGGTCAAGTTTGTAAAAATTTACTCTTGGATAAAACCTAACATTTGAATTATCAATTTTACTCTTCAGGTCCTGTATTAACCCATCTATTGATTGGTAGTGTTTATTTTTATGATTTCCTTCGTATTTTTTTTTTTTTTTACTCGTGAACTATCATCACAAGGTCGATTTTAGCTCCAAGAACTGAACAAAAAAATAAAACAATAAAATGTTGGTTTGATGACTACGTTCTCTTTTGCTTGAAGATAAATGATTGTTGAAGTTGGAACTTATTGCAGATATTTCATCTATTTTTATTACTTCTTTTCCCCTCAACAAATTAATTATACAAATATCTAATGTGCAAATAAAAAATAACATAAAACATTTATTTTCTATAAAACAAATAATTTACATTGATTGAAATAACGATAAGAAATATTAACAAAATTATCTTCTCATTATTCGTTTTTCAACATTTTCCCTAGCCGTATGAAGTTTTAAAAGTTGGATAATAATTTTCCAAGTATCTAGCTTTCTAAAGGAAGATTAAATAATAACAATAAATTCTTTATTTATACTGAGAAAAATACTTTGGAACAGTAATACTGAAAATGCTTTAGTCTTCCAGAGTATTATTCACTTACAATTTAGTTTAATGAAAATATTTAATGAGTTAAGTCCTAATAACAAACCAAACGAAAAAAAATTAGTTTATAAAAATTATAACGAAGGAAAACAATAAATATTTACTGCTTATGTATTGGATAACTTATATTACAGCTCATATGTTCCGAATTTTGCTCTTAATGTTGAAAAATAATTCTTCGCTTTCCTCGTTTATTTAATTATCTTCTTATATACTTCTACACATCCACTTTTCACTGCAGTTAGTAATGTGGTTAATAATTTATATTTTTTTTAATAGATTAATTTATTGATATTTAGAACTATAATAATACTACAACAAGTAAATCTGCTAATATGAACCATATGACATGAAAAAAAAAACACTTGTGAAGAAACTACCCATCGGTAGCACTAAGTTTTAAAGTTTTATAGTAGTAGGTCTCGAGGCTATCTTCTTCGTATACAACAGGGTATCATTTTAATTAGAATGAAAGGTAACTGATAATATAGACCATTTAGATCAGTATCAACGGTACGATGATTACAACAAAAATTGTAGTACAGAAATCTTTTCGAGATAATGTAAAAAACTTACCACATACACACTATCATGCCCAATCTACTTACATGACTTTTTTATTTGAAATCAGAGAACTTTAAAACATTTATTTCCGTTTAGAATTCGAATTCATGAAAAAATTCATAATCGCTGAATGTTTTTACAATATAATTCATAGATTAAAATTAAAATAAAAGTAAATACTGCCTAATATACCAAAAACTGGGATATAATTCCTATTTTTAACTTTTAAGGAAGTTCATAGGATGAATGAACTGATATCTTTGAGCACTTGCTATTTTCTTAGGCAATCCCATATTTGAGTTAAGAAATTCGTATCTGTTTCCGATTCTTAGGGTGATAAAATTTCAATTATAACTTATGAAATGCCAATTCATTGTGTATACACATAAAAATAACAATAATAATAAAATAAAACAAAGTGATGCAAAATATATATATATATTTCTTTTTATTTAATATATAGAAAGCAGAGTTGATGTGTAATCATATAAGTAAATAGAAATATGTTTACAACGTGTTAAAAAAATATAATAAAGGATGCCTTATAAATTTGATGATTTTTTTTTTGGAGATTGATGATTGATGATTTAATTATAATTTTTAAAAAAACTAAACATACGAAGATGGGCAAATAATACCCAACAATTGTTACAAGCTTCAATTTTAAGGATTAAAAACAATTTTAATTAAAAGTATTTTTTTTTGTTTACTGAAATATTTTTTATAATTATTGGTATTATTTTTATAATTATTTTTTTAAAGAGAAAAGATAGGCCCTCGATCGGGATGGTAGAGCAATGTCACAGTGAGACAAAGGTTCCGGGTTCAAATCCCGGTTGAGGGCCTATCTTTTCTCTTTAAAAAAAAAATAAAAAATGAAATATTTTTTGTTTGAATTTCATTAAAATCGCTCCATTAAGTGCAATTTCTATGGGCTATGAAATGCAAATATTTATTATTAATGCTGTAAATGATAATAATTATTAATAAGAGTCGTCTAGAGAAATCATTCTGTATTTTTTTATATTACAATCAGTTCTTTGAACCTCTTTATCACTCCACTATTCTTTGGTCGAGACTTCCTCGGAAATCAGATACGAGGGTCCACAGATCTTCTTTTTTTCGGTCACAGTATCTCATCAGAGTATCAAAGACTGCACGGGAAAATGTCTCCGCAAAAACCCAAGATTACAATAGTTTAAAATGTCTTCAGAAAGGTTTAAGTTCGATTATCAGTTTATCAAAGAAATACTACACTAAACGCCTAATATAGTTGATAAAGATATCTTTCGTTTGATGATCTACTATGCTTTTTACCTTCCACAATAGATATACGAATCCTATTAAATATCAGTTAGAGACTTTTTTCAAGTAAACTTGTTTATTTGGTTATTATATACATTTTTTTTTTACATTAAAACAATTCATATACACTTAAACAGGGATGGATACAAGGATATCATTTTTCGCTCAGAATAGATATTGCGTTTTTTAAAAAGAAAAAGAGTTTTCCAATTCTAATTTTTAGTCAATAATATCTTCAAATTTATATGTATTAAAATATGGAAATATATGAAATATATATCCAAAATATTTTTTTAAATATATAAAAATAAACAAAAATAGAATTGCTGCACTGATTAATTGCCTGATGGCTCCAATAATAGAACCTTAAATAGGAAAAAAAGAACTCTGAACTAGGCTATATTCGTCGGTATTGAGGAAGGTTTTCAAATTTTTATTTTAACAATAAAATATATTAAAAATACTATACGAAAAAAATTGTTTTCGTCAAAAGCTTTCTTCCAAGTAAAAGGTGGCCAATTAATATTTCTTTTCTAAATGTTACTTTAACGTTCATAAATGGAGTGATTACTCACACTATAATTACTTAACTAATCAAATATACTGTTAAATTATTATTTTGATTCAAATTCATATAATAAACTTTTTTAATTAAATTTTACTTAGCAGGTAATACATATTCGAATAATGGTTTTATAATTTTGTTCTCTGAAGATTCTTCTAAATAAATAGGATAACTTAATAATTTTCATTCTTCAAAAAATATATATTTATTCATAAAAACTGCTTTTTTAAATTGTATTTATAAGTTCTAACTTTATGTTCGAGTTTGACCTTTCCGTGAAAAGCTTGAAACAGAAGTTTTATATTTTTCAGCTAAAATTATAATAACCGGTTCAATTTTATGAATTTATTTATCCTCTAAAGTTAATAATTATTACAAATTTATTATAAACTTAAATATTATAAGTTGATTTTACTTTATTCAAGATAAATTTTTCTAGATAAGCGGTTTGATTTCATACATGGAAGCAGTTTCTTTTATTTGAAGAATAAAAGAACAAAAAGAATCTGTTTACAACCGGTTTCAACTTATAAGGTATGGACTTAATACCGGTTCTTTAATGTGGTATCGTATTTTTTTATAGCTCACAAACACACACTCACACATATATACGAGGACTTATATACATAAACTCCAAGTTATCCATGGTTCAAACCATGGAAGCAGTTTTCTCAATTAAGCCACTTGGAGTTTGTGCTTCTTGTAATTATTTCATTTATTGTTCATAATGTAAGTATAATTATTTTATCAATGTTAAAACCGGACATTTTTGGAATAACATTTTCAAGTACCATTATTCGCTCATTAAATAAATAGATTAATTAAATTTTAGAACGAAGTGTCACAATATTTGTCTTAGATTACTCTTATGTAATAAATGGCTTCTTAATCAATAAATGGCTTAGATTAATTTTATTGTCTCAATGAATAGTTAAAAGTGATAGGCTATAAAGTAAGAAAAATGGATAAATTATGAATGGGTGATGCTTTTATGATTCAATTTAAAATTGAGTACTACCAGTTGGTAGTTTCTCTACTTGTCATTATATATCAATTAGCCTATTTACTTGTTGTATTATTATAATACAGTTTTAGATATCAATAAATAAATTTAAAAAAAAAATTAAAATATTAGTCCGTACAATGTTGCTTTTTATAGATTATAATACGTAACATTTTATTTTCGTACATGGAACAAGTTCCTATTATTTAATTAAAAAATATCTTGTCTACAACCGGATTGGACTCAAAAGATACGGGTTCTCTAATGTGATATCGAATTGTTTATTTTTATTTTTATTTTTTTTAGATCGCACATATACGAGTATATATATGTTCATAAACGCCTATTTAGGTTGTTCTTGGTTCAAATCATGGAAACAATTTTATTAATTAAGTCACTTGGAGTTAAAAAGTTTTGTATTTCATGTAATTGTTTGGGATTTTCGATCATGCCAACTCATACGAACATACTCTTAATAAATACTAAGCCTAGCACCTCCCCCCCACCCACATAATAAATATAGTTCTATGGAACGTTATAAAATTGTACAAACATTCACTATGGCATAGAATACATTCACTATGGCATAGAATACATCTTCAAAATTTTCAAAATAATCAAGGAAATCCAGTTTGTTATTATTTGCGAATGAACCCATTAAATCAACGCAAGGTACTTTGGTACATTTGTCTTTCTTTGTAGTAATATTTCTTTCATTATTTTGCTGTGGACTTCATTTCTCTGCCTCTTCCTTTCTCCATTCTTCTTCTGTGGTTTCTCCTCTTTGTCAACTTGCCACTTACGAATTTTAAATCTGCAGTCAAATTACCTTGTTCTGGATCACTTCAGATGTAATTCATGTCAGTTTTAGATCTGTAGTTTCGACAATCCACATGATTGTGTTTTTGATTAACGTTTTTTCATAAAATTCGACTATTTGTTTCGAAAGTCTGCCTGGGTTAATACTTTTGACGTATCCAAAAAATCTGAAGACTAGTTTATATTATTTTTCTGAAATTCCCTATACATTTTGTGAACTTTATTTTTTAGTCAGATCAAAACATTTTTGAGATATTCAAATAAATATTGTATTGTCATAATAATTAGGTTGATTGCCTTCATACTAGTAAAGTAAAAAAAAAATGTTATATAAGATCAATAAAATAGAGCCAAAAACTCTAATATAAGATGTTATTTATTTATTTATCATTTTTTTTTTCAGTGAGAGAAGTAATAGTTACGCAAGCTAAATGACGCAAATCCTGACTTTTCTGTCTTTAGGAGAAAGTTAACCGACAGAAATCTGTATGATACTACTTGTTAGTATATTTTTACAAGAAACTAGAGCATTCTAATGCATCTCATATTTTTTTATAGCAAAGGATGTGTTAAATGCATGTGAAAGTGGATAAATCAATCCTTATATTGTAGAGTTTTACAATATATGAGATATGGTACTCGAAATCATATTTACTAGCCATAATTACTATAATGTTCAATTCCGGATAATGAGCCTGTGTCCGTACATACTTTTTCATTTTTCTGAATAATTATACTGTCGTTAGCGCTGTCTGTCGTAATATGTTGTTACTTTTTTCTTATTTTACTAAACTTGTTTTATGAAACCGTTACTGTTGTTATCAGTTCGCTTACATTCAATTTGATCAAGTGGATTTTATTATATACCTGAATACATTACTTAAACCCATTATGTCTAAATACGGTGGGAAATAAGTTTATGTTTGTTTTAAATTGTTCGTTGAGAAGTTTAATAATTTGAGGTTTAAAAGAAATTCTAGATGAGCTTAGAAAGAGCACAAAGAGAAATTTCGTCTAATGTTTACTATTCTAGTTTATTATATTTTTCTCTCCCTTCTTCATTTTATTGTTCCGTTGAACTATTTTTTTTAACTTTAGTGAGACAATTAAACGAATAGTTAACAGTTTTTGAAACCTAGAAGTTCGTAGAATATATGGGCCATTGACGAGATCAACACCGGTAAGAGACATGAGATCAAGTTGCTACTTGGTCTGTCGCTGTTGAACTTCTGTTGCTTGTTGAAAGTTAAATATGTTGCTTCTTAAATTAATGAACTTAAAGCATCATAAAGACGAGATCTGATGAACTCAGTTGAGGCTCCCAAATGTATGAATACACACGTAAACTCTAATAAACCTCTATCTGAATTTGGTGTATCATTAAACACTAAAACCGAGGAAGCCCGATTTATTCCTTGTTTAACTATAGCTGAAATTTATAACTATTCCTATCGTACTGTTTTTTTATTCCTTAATTTCATACAACCGACTTCTATGTTTATTTAACTTCACTTTATGCTGCTATGGCTAATCAGACGATGCTACAGCGGGGACTCTAAATATTGCCTATCCAAGTTTAATTACAGGGATTTTTAACGAATGCCTAACATCGTCCAGCTTAGGACCCCCGTTTAATCTCCCTTCTGAAGGACGGAATAACCAAATATATTTTATTCTCTTTAACAAATCCTAGGGCATCCTGCCAGACAACGAGCCTGTGATCTTGGGCTTAGAAGGTTGTTATGTTAACCTGTAGACCACAGGTAACCCTATACATACCGACCTAGGAACAGATTGAAGGAAAGAAGACTTTAGAAGTTTCACAAGTCATTCTGTGACTGTAATAATTTTAAAATATTAAAAATAATAATTATATCTGGTATTCCTGAAAACAAGGTTGCGTATTCATTCAGTGACAAGATTCGATAATTCTTTAAAACAGCTTTTAAACGAAAAATAAGAAAAGAGAAAAAATCCTACTCCATTAAATATCTGTACTCCCCCTTATACGCAAGTAATATGTACGCATATGTTTAATGCAAATCATAATTGCGCCTGAAGCATGACACAAATGTCATTGAATGGGTTGGCTAATCATATTTAACATGCCTTTAACGTCAATAGGTCAATAGAGGTTGGGCAAAATACAGTAATTTTGAATTCTTGTCTAAACAATTAATTAGCTTTAATTTGAATATAGAATATTAAGTTAGCAGTAGATAATACTGATGGGGGGATGTATATTTAACTTATGTTTAATGATATATACCGTATAATGATTTATCTATTTATACAAGGAGTACCATTTCATATTTAACAGTTTAGTGCAGTTTTATTCAACTAATGTATTTTATACTTTTTAGTTTTGTTTTCTATTAAAGCATATTTTTAAACTGTTATTTTTATAGTACCTCTTTGTATCCATAAAATTTCATGGAAAATAAATATGTTTTCCTAGACTTCCTGATTCCTTTAAAACATATGCAATTTATTTATTCATTTTAGTTCAATATCTTTGTTTATCGTAGAATTGTTACTATCACTATCAGTTTAGATAATTTTACATTTATTTATTGAACTGGAAATTGTACTTTACTTACAATATACAATTCGTGGCATCAAAAAATATTTAATTTTATACATAGTTGATAAACTGGAAGATGTTCTTTACTTTTAATGCTTAACTCACTTTTACCTTCTCCCGGAAAGAGTTTATCGTAGGAATCGAGCCAATAATAAGAGTTTTCTTTTTTTACCTTGACTATTATTTCTTTTTTTTACTCTATAGTTCACAAAATAATGTAAAGTTAATAATAATAGTGCATTACAAAAGGACATCGGTATTCATGCGGTATAAGATCTTCTTTTTAATCCCCGATATACATAGAACAAGCAAGTTATGCTTTATCATTAGATAATGTTAAATACCTTTATCAAATATAGTATGACATATGGGCTACGAGGTAATGGGTAAAGAAGTTTATAGTAATTTTTTCCTTTCTTCGATCATCATCGTTTATAAGCATTCATTGTCGTTAGTTCCTATTGTATTGTGTAACGTGCGTTATGATTCAATGAACTGAGACGTCTCTTGAATAAAGAAACTTTCTAAAATTATTAATTGAAGTTTCAATAATGTACCTAAGCCACGTAATAATAACAGAAATTATGATTATTTCATAATCTGCAACATCCAATATTAATTTGTTTCATAATGACTGCACGAGCTTGAATAGCGATATGAAAAACTTACCTGATATAACGCAGGTCAAGTCAGAAAAATAGGCAGATGTCGCCTGAACGACAATGAGAATGACACTGCCATAGAGAAGGCAGAAGATATGAGAGGCAAGATAGTAGCCGTGAGCGGACCACAGGTCCCTGATGAAGATGTACGTGAGGAGGGTGGCGAGGAGGAACGGAAGGGACAGGCAGAGTCCGATCGGGTAGAGCACGAACTCCGGGGGTTGTACACTATCAGCCATCGGATCGGTGCAAATGAATGTACGGAGTCCTTGACCAGTCAAGTACTCGACACAGAATTCTTTAGGAGAATGCAACTCGCCATCCCAGGCGAGCAATCCGTTAGTGAGTATATGGTGTTGATCCTCTAGGGAGGATGGGTCCAGCATGAACGAGTTGTTACATTTGGAGTGCAAAAGATGCACGGCAAATCCGCGAGCAAGTGTTCCGGGCGTTTGGTATATCGGTGGTGTTGGATCCGTATGGCTGTTGGGTTGACATGTGGTGCCGAAATAGGCTTGGCCGAAGGGGCAACACTTGTGGACAGCGACCGTCGAAGACAGGACCATGGTCGGTACTGAACCTGTTCCCACCTAGTAGTATCCCCACTCCCCCAGGTTTCTCTTCACTACTCGCCCGGGTGTCCTGTCATGGTGCGAACATCTATAAAAGGATATAGTATATGATATGAGATATTTGTACAAAAATATAACTATAAAACTAATTTAATAATATAAATAGAAAAAATATCGCGATAAAGAATTAGATTAGGCTTCAAATGAAACCAAGTTGGAGTAGGAGATTTTTGTTTATTCAGATATTTAAAAAATCTATAGAGGTTGTAGAAAATCCGCATATATATTTTATAAAAGATAAAGCTGCTTTAAAAATAACTATCATAAACGATTACGATTACGTTTCACATTTTGTAAATAAACATGCGTAGTGGAGAGCACCTCAGATTTGGAATTTTTAAAACTACGCTTGTAAACCGTTCGTTGGTTGTTCGGTTCGTACATTGCAATATCAAAAATAAAATATGTTTCTTACCTGAAATTTGTACACATTTGCCATGCCATTGCATTTCAGTTTATAAGTATTTTTCATTTTTTTTTTCTAAATTTTTAATAATTAAAATATACTAATATTTTGTTTTATAATTCAACTTGTTTTCTCAATTTATTTTAATTTTATCTTATTCAAATATCAAAAAAAGACAGAGCATGGTTGATTCCGGGCCAAGCTTAAAGGACATGGCCAGGATGTCCACCTCTTATAATGTGTTGATCGTGTAGTAAATAAGAGACATTGAGAGCCAAACTGTAGGAGAAAGAAAATTCTTTAAACCCGTGACATCAGAAAACTGCCCTTTCGAATTCAATAACCGTATAAATGTGTCATTCTTAACAAAAAACAAAACAAAAAAACTGTTGTATAAATAATTTCATTGCAATATCCATTAAGTTTTAGCATACCAATGCTGTTAACACGTTTCAAAATGACTCCCGTGCTAATATATCATGAATTCAGGATTGATGAGCCATTGTGAATAGAAGCTAGCAATCATTCCTCCTTAAACTCAATCCTCCCAGCACAATTCTGTTAAATAAAGTTATTTGGTTTTTAGATTATTACACTATTTAAAAAAATAAATTATTTTAATACCCTTCAAGTTATTTTCTTAATTTTTATTAAATCATTTGTACCAGCACAATCTGAAAAAAGTTAAAAATAATTTTAATTTTATTCTTAAAATAAAAAACCATATATACATAATAAACCGGATAGAAAATTATTACAACATAATTTCTGATGCTCTTAAACGACAACGACCTGCATTCGAAGGATTTCACTTTCTACCAGGAAAGTAACGTTCGAATTTGAATCCAAGTATCAATGATACTTTATCCATTTATTATTTAAACCTTAAAAGAAGTGTATTGGGTTTCAAATAGGAAAGTTGAGGCAATAATTGGTTTTCAAAATGAAACTTCAATAAATTCATTACATAAACGGTTATCAGTGGCAGGGGATCATTACATTTGTAAAGAGGAGATCGAGCTGTGATTGTAAAAATCCAAACTATAAAAATTAAATCGGTTATGAAAACAAAGCTTATTGTATTTTACATTGAATTTCCAGGTTTGGTTACTACATAGTCCTTTAGAGCATAAAGGATGATTCTTCTAATGAACTAGCAATACATTTCAGTGAGAAAAAGTTTGGAAAACGTGACGAAATGGCGAAGCATGAGAACAAAGTTCACGAATCTCCTAAGTAAAATATAATCAATGTTTTCAATCAGAGCCACAACAGTAGAGAGCCGAAAATGAATAATAGAGCATATCCTTCTGACACTACATCATGCAAAGCATAAACGAACCATTTAACTGTTTTCAAGGTATTTGCCAAGTGATGGCAATCTGTAAACAGTTCAATACTGTTTCGATCGTATAGGCTAGGTTAAACTATCTGCGGCGATGTCTAAAATACCTGGAGTTCTTTTCAGAAAGATTACGACTATTAAGTCTCATCTAATTTGTACTAATCTAGTACAAATATCAAATACAAAATTTTAATTTTCCATAACTAATTATTTTTTGAGCCAATAGAGAGATTATGAACGTGGAAACTAGTCAAAATTGATTAATGGATAGTCAAAGTGGATAAGAACTTTTTTTTTTTTTAGAATAATTTATTGATATTTACAACTGTAATTATATTACATCAAGTAAATCTGCTGCATGAACAAAGGACATGAAAAAAAAAACACTTGTGGAGAAACTACCCATTAATAGCACTCCAATAAAGTTCTATAGTAGAAGGTCTCGAGGCCATCTTCTTTTCAGACGCCTCGGAGGGTTATCAGGAATATTTTGGGAAGCAAGTTGAGATAATAGCGGATTCAAGTGTGTATGGAGCTTTTCTTGGAAGGATAGGTATCTAGTTTGGGCCAAATCAGCAACATATGGGATATTAAGATCATGATGGATGAGTTTGTTTGTGACATAATAAGGAGCATTGATGATTTTACGAAGGATTTTTGATTGTAAGAATTGGATACGAGATGGTTTAGTAGAGCCCCAAAGCTCAACTCCATATGTCCAAATAGGTCTGATAACTGTCATATAAATGAGTCTTTTGTAATTAATTGGGAGCTTTGAACGTTTGTCCGGTAAATGTTGAAGTAGGCGAAAACGTCGAGCAGTTTCTTGTCTTTTTAGTCTTGTATGAGATAAGAACTTTTAAATCTGAAAACCGAAAATATTCTTTACTGGGGATAAGGAAATAAAAAATATAACGAAACTAAGATTTGGGTCTTAATGTACAAAACCTATTATCTTATATATAAAAATGAATTGCTGTCCGTTTGTCTTACTAAAACTGGAGATTGGCTGGACCGATTTGGCTAATTTTGATCTTTAAATTTTCGTGGAAGTTCAGGGAAGATTTAAACGGTGAGAAACATAAATGATAAGTAACGGAAAACGCTAAAAGCGACAATTCAATTTTCCTATATAAAATGTTCCTAGCTGAGATTCCCGATAAAACAGTTGACTAAAATTACATGCAGTAGTGACTAAACACATGTTACATGGACCTTGCGGAGTTTTCAACAAAACAGCCTGTATGGTCGACGGCATGTGTTCCAAGCGATACCCGAGAGACCTGATTGCTGAAACCATCACAGGAAATAACGGTAACCCGTTGTATCGTCGGCGATCAGTTGCGGACCGTAGGCGATCGGTAGTAGTGGAGGTAAAACGACAAGATTGATTGAGATTGAAGTAGACAATCGTTGGATTGTGCCATACTTGCCAATATTGTCCTAAGCTTTTGTAGCTCACATCAATGTAGAATATTGTAACTCCGTCAAATCAATAAAGTACATATGTAAATATGTTAACAAATTTAGCGACATGGCCATCGTTGCTGTAACAAATGCAAATGATGAAGTATCTCAGTGTCAGATGGGTCGCTATATAAGCAGCAACCAAGCTATTTGGCGCATATTTTCATTTGCGATCCACGAAAGATACCATTTGTATTTGTCCTTTTGGCAGTTCAACTAGAAAATGAAAAAAAAGAGTGTATTTCAATTAAGATAACGCGGTGGATAGAGCGACACGTCCACCATCGACCACATTAACAAATTTCTTCTCAAATTGTCAACCAGATTTTGCTCGCACTTAGCTGTATGCTGATATGCCACGCTATTACACGTGAAACGCATCGACGAAATCGTTTCAGCGTCGGAAACTGTGGATAAATGTAGGGATGACATGTCTGAGGATGCCTCGTGTGCGTTGTCAAGTATTGAATCCTACACTACAAATTACTGCAGAAATTTACAATGAGACATTGATCATGATAGAAGATATGTGTTTATTGATGGTAAATAAAGTTTTGCCGTGTTTGGGCATGAGAGCACCCAATCGTCCTATGTGCGATTCATTTAACCACGAGTTGCAAAGAGGACAACAATACGATACTGAAGTATTGGCCGAAACAGTTCGTTCAAATGTTCCGCAATTGAATGAACGAAGAATTGCGTACGATACTTGGGTGGAAGCTGCGAACAGTAGATCACCAGTGATGGAAGGAATTTACTTCCTTAATGCTCTCGGAGGGACAGGAAAAACTTTGGAACGAGACTGGCTGTGAAAAAGCTAATGAATAACGTCAACAAAGCCAAGACCATCAAGGGAAAATACAAAGGAAAGGATGTCTTGATCCAGAGTATAACGATGATTCAAACAGATTTGCATTAGATTTTAAGTCGCAAGGCCAGTCGTTGAAAATTTGCAGAATCAACTTAGAGTTTCCCTGTTTCGCGCATGGGCAATTATACGTCGCGTGTTTGCGAGTCGGCAAACCATCATCTTTATATATCTACGCACCGCAAAAAAAGACAAATATATAGTACATCAGAAAGCTTTAAATTGATTAAGTGTCTAACTATGTTGCATTTAATGTAGATAAAAAATTTGTATTAAGTTTTGACCATATTTTTCACAAATATATGTTGGTGATACGAAGTTCACCTGATCATCTAGTCTTCAATAAAAATTCCACCCCAATTCCTTATATCATATATCCGTTAAAAATTACATTATTATATATAAACAATAAATGGATATGCTATGTTATATGCAAACTTATCAATGATTACTCCCTCTTCAATTTCACGCCTCATACCGGGCATGATAGTTCATACTCCATGGCAACATCGCTGCTTGAACGTTCCGTTTTTGAACGTCAAACCTTTAGAGATCTGCCAAATTTACAAGATAATGTTTATACAACCTGATTCAAATGATATTCGCTCATATTTCAAGATTTTTCAGGCGGAAAGTTGTCCTTTTTATAATTTTATTCTGTTCCATTGGTTATTTTACTCTTAATTTTGTCATTGAAGTAAGAATAGATTATTATAACATATTAAAAAAAACTATTTTTCATTGATTAATTTGCTTAATATTTTTGACAGCCACATTTTTCATCCACAAGTGATATGGAAAATGTAAACTTTATCAATTTCGACTCATTAATATGGCATTCTGATGATGAGCCATCAGATAACTCAAGTACTATAATGACTTGCCGGAATTCTGTTCAAGGGAAAAGCTTGGTGGTTGATGACAGGGGTGAGAAATGGTTTTTTATCATTATTATGTTTAGCAAAGATTAATAGAAGATTTTAAAAAATGTATTCCTCCCTAGGTTATGTTTGTTCCAGATTCAATGTCTTAGGGACTGGTTGTTGTGATCTTAATGCAAAGAATGTGAGGTATTCGTGTGAGACATGCAAGGGGAATGGTTGTTGTAGCATTTATGAATTTTGTGTATCTTGTTGCCTTCAGCCAAACAAGGTTGGTTACAAAGATACTTTAATTTGCAAGTGTTCATTGCAATGTTTTTTGAACAAATAGTCTAATTTGATATTTACAGCATTTCTCTCTAACATTCATGTATAAGATGTATGTAGTAAAAAAAATTTTGAAATAATGAAAAATTTTGAATGCGAGTTGTCAATAGAAATTTTAATTTTAATGTTCTCTGAGAGCAAACAAACAATTTTTAATCTATTTGATATAAAATGTTAATACCTGATTAAGATTAATTTATTTTCTTTCATTTTACTGTATATAAATCAAGTTATAGTTTAGTTAATTGTTTTCATATGATTGATGTTGTTTGTTGTATTTATAAAAATATTGTCAGTTCTAATTTTTTATTTAAAACTCTAGCTGTTATTTTACTATTTATGATTTTTCATTATTATAATTTATATTGATTGCCTTATATTTTTACTATTATTCTAGAAAGAGCTTCTACAAGGTGTTCTGAGAAGAGCACCATCGACGTTTCATGTGGTGTTTGCGTCTGTAACTGATCATTATGAACTATGTCTTGCAAAGTGTCGGACGAGTTCGTTGAGTGTTCAGCATGAGAACTCTTATAGAGATCCAACTGCAAAACATTGTTTCACAGATGCTGTATCGTAGGAATGGTAAAATCTTAACTTGCACTCTTTGGTAATTCATCTAGGGTTAGAAGGATATGCTATTTATAACTTAGGCAATATATAATAGCTGTAGTAAAGTATATTTGGACAAATTTCCGAGCACTATTAGCTTTTTTGATGCATATATCCTCTCTCAATTATTATAATGTATTAATTTTCTCTTAATAATGATTAATTAATATTGTATAAATATTAAAAGGATATATCTTTGTTTAGTGTTAAAAAAATAATTCTGTATGGGGTATAAAAGGTGATATTATTATAATAGTATCATATGTTATATATCTGTACTCTGGAGGTAAAGGACACCATGTCACATTTTTGTAATTGCTCAGAAGAGTCAATTTTACACAACTTTGAGCAATTAAAATTTGTCCGTAATCAAACAGTGGAAAGAACATTGTTCACATTGTTATTGGCATTGATAAGTAGTTGGACAATATATAAAATATTAGCTTTGTGGTAATATTTTACCTCCTGGGTGCTCCTGACATTAAGATCAGGGTAACACTGTATAAATGAGGCTGAGTTGCTGCTCTCTAGGTCCCAAGTGGTAGATATATTACACAAGGGAACAACATTTTTGTTGCATGAAATATTTTGACTAATATTCTACTTCCTCGAGGTGCTGATTTAAGATCTGAAGTCAGTTTGTTTGTATCAGCTTTACTTTTGGGGTTATAATTATAAACTGTTTTTTAAGATGAAAATATTTTTTATTAAGAAAACTATTAAAAAAATTACCACTACATATCAAAAAATTTTCTTTTGTAAGATTTTCTGGCTTGATTCGGTTCACGGGGGCTGTTTTTAATGCTCCAACAATAGTCCGCCATCATGTGAGCATTCCAGTGACCTTGGTAACGTTCCTCCATAGTTCGAATGTCCTGATGGAACCGTTCCCATTGTTCTTCACTCAGATCACCAAGATTTTCAGGGAAACGGTCCAAATGGCTGTGGAGGAAGTGTACTTTGATGCTCATATTACAACCAAGCTGCTGGAAGTGTAACAACATTAGTTCAATATGCTCCGCATAGCTATCTTCCTTTTTGTTTCCCAGAAAATTTTGAGCAGTCCAAACGAATTCATTCCAGGCATTTTTTTCAATATCAGTCATGTAACTAATAAAGTTTTCATCCTTTATCAACCTTCTTATTTGGGGACCATCAAAAATTCCATTTTTAATTTTTTCTTGGCTCAAATTAAAGAACTTCTTAGAGATGTATTTATGTAGAGATGTACTTGTTCAAAGCTTTGACAAATTGTTTCATGAGCCCTAGTTTGATATGCAAAGGTGGCAGTATTATTCGATCCGTGGGCACAAGGGGCTCATTTATTACATTCAGTTGTCCCGGAACCATAGATTGCCTGGAAGGCCAATCTTTTCTAATCCAGTGCTCAGACCTAGCTCTGCTGTCCCATAAACAAATAAAACATGGATATTTTGTATATCCACCTTGTTGTCCAAGAAGAAAATTCACCATTTTTAGATCAACACTTATCAACCACTTTTGTTCGTTGTATTTGATTCTATCCATTACAGAAGCTACAGTAGCATATTCTTCTTTGACTGTAGTTGAATGTGCAATCGGTATCGAACCCAGCTTATTGCCGTTATGCATAAGTACACATTTCAGGCTACGTTTAGAGGAGTCAATAAATAAACGCCATTCATTTAGATCATACTTCTGTACTCCCATTGCTTTCAATAAACCAGGAACATCTGAACAAAAAGCAAAGTCGTCATCTTTAGAAAAGAATGACAGCAATTCTGCCTCTCGGTTACGATAGTATGAAATTCTTGTTTCTGGGGTTAAAAGATTTCTTTGCTTTAATCGAGAAGCTAGAATCTCCGATGTCTTTTTAGAAAGACCAAGATCTCTGATTAATGCATTGAGGTCTTCCTGATTAAAGAGCTGGGGCTCAGAAGTAAAATCAGGGTAAGAATCACTTGTCCGACTTTCATCACTTGAAGAATAGTTTTGTTTTTCTATATCATGATCATTTTGTACAGATGAAGAAGCTTGGGGTACTGGTGCATCGCCAGAGAACAAGACTGGTCGAGTAACAGATAACAAGTTTGGATAAGACCATTTCGACCGGTTATTTTTATTAATTCCATTAATATCAATCACACAAAAATAACAATCATCTTGATGATTATTAGGTTCCCGCCAAATCATTGGTGTTTGATACTTAAAATGGGGTCTTTTCTTATTTGCCCATAATCTCAAAGACTCAACACATGTTTTACATACCATATGAGGGATCCAGTACTTGTCACGGATGTCCAAAGCGAATCCAAAGTAATCAAAATATACCTGTGTTATAAACTCTGACACACTTAGCCTACAATTTTTGAATGTATATTCACCACAAATGTTACAGAAATAGTTTGGATCGTTTCTACAGATATTTCTTAACTTGGACATTGTTATTTAACACAAGAGCACAAACTTTTTCACTAAACAACTCAGTTGAATTGAAGTTTGAATGTGACTAGTACAAATATATGTCTATCAGCTGTTTGCCAAAAACAAAAGGTGCTGGAGAAAAACTGAGGCTAGATTTGTAATCACCAACCTCTAATTAGTAAACAACAGGCCTAAAACTCCATGCAACAAAAAATTAATAAAAATTTGTTCCCTTGTGTTATTTATTCTGTTAACAGCCGTGAATCAACTCAACTCTGTATGATAAGCCGTGTATCATCAACTCTGTGAGTTATAGAAAACCTTTCTAGTGTTCACCCAACCGCTATAAATTACTAACAGTAGTTGGGAGAAAAACCTGATGGCCAAGCACAATCTAGACCAAATCACACCAGTTGGCTTGGTACATGCTTTATTATCTTGATTTATATTCTTTATTTTGTCTACTCTCCCATCTTTCAATATTTTTTTTTTAAATTATCAAGTACTTAAGGCTGTATCTGATATTGACTATACTTTATTATTGAACATATTTTATTTATTGTCTTTTCGTCATGTTGTTTTTCACATTTAGCCATCTCTTCCATTTCTGAGTGACCAAGCGGGATATGCAAATTAAATTAAGTAATAGAAAGTGGTAGAAGAAAGACACCTTCATGAAAGAGAAAAATGAAAGTCTATTATAGAAGAGATGAGGATCTCTTCATGTTCCAAATGATGGTGGCGGTCTATCATCTTTAGCCACATTATTGAAATGTGTTTATTTACATTTTGAAGGACAATTTACATTTTGTTTCCTTATGTACAATTAATAGAATGGGTAGTCAGTTAAATGCATTATTTTTCTAACTTCTCTATGATGCAGCTTCTGCTTGAAGACTGTCAAATATTCACAAAGTAAGTAAAAGAATCATTATTTTATGTGTTGAATAAGATCTGATTCAATGCTTTATAGAATATATTGTACATGGTTAACGACAACAAACATACTGTTTGTTATGGTAAATAATTGTTTAAAATCAAGACTTGAAATCATAGTATTTGCCTATTAACACTGATAGGGTATGAATGTGTACATTATATTATTTTTTATTTATTTATTATTATTATTATTTTTTTACTTTATTTATTATCATTTTCGCATTAACTTCCTTCTATTACCGCATGTTATATTTTTCCGCTTATATATGTTTATTTATACATTTAGTTATTTTAGTTTGTTTATATCATTGTTTTGTTATGGAATGATTGTAAGCTACATAGCACCATTACTTATTGCCCACAAGTGGCAGGTGGTAATGTTTCAATAAAGTGTTTAAAAAAAAAATTAACACTAGACATCAGTAAAAATAGTTATTATGAGATAATAATAATATTGTAAATATAATATTAAGAAAAAAGTTAATATAAAGTATCTTTTTTGTTTCAGATTTGAAGTGTGTGAAGTACGACTTGGCAATTGTCTTCCTTCTTGTAATTTTGTCAAATGTTGAATTCTACTTTAACAGTATTATTTTAATTTTATTTAAGAATGTTAAATATTTGTTTTAGTCTTTCATTTCATAATCATCCATTACATCCCATCTTAAGCTAATAGATAATTCAAATAAATTCACCAAATAATCTCTCCCTTTACATTCCACTTGAAGCTCAACTGTTATAATGCAGACTGCAATACGCCATAATAGCCAGATCTTTATTCTTCCACTGTTACATTATTCAAACTTGGTCTCCTCACACAAATCAGCCCATCCTTTCATCATTATTAACTATTTTTTTTTCCAATTTCTTTTACTGCCTCATTGCTGTTTTAGATGGGAAATTGCCTCAAGATCATCAACACTTTTATTAGATCTTTCTGGTTGCTGACATTGGTAACAATCAACAAAGTCTTGAATGTTATATTTCTTCTTGCATTTCTTAATTGAGTAATGGAATAAAAGCATTTTTTTTTTAAATTAAAAATCGATAATGCCTGATCAACTAATCAGAACATCAACTGTTGCAGTATTGATTTTTCAGCATGTATTGTCATTTTTAATTTGTTGTGTGTTTATTTTATATAATGTCACTTTATGCTGCTATGGCTGATCGGACGATGCTACAGTGGGAGTTATAAATTTTCCCTATCCAACTGTACGTTATAACAATTGCAGTGTTTAATTAGGATAAGGATTGTTTTAGTGATTACCTGCCGTTGTTATGCTAACCACTAGACCACAGGTCGCCCCATCATTTTTAACTACTTTACTATATTCCTTTCCCTTTATTTAGTATTCCCTTTCACTCTTGTAGTGTTTATAATTAATTTATTTTGTCTGTATCTCTTGCAAGTGCCTGGACTCCGGATGAGATGTGATCCTTGGAAGATGCAACTACTTTTTGGAACTTCCACTTCATACCATGGTCTTCCTTGAGGGTCCAACCTAGCTGTCTCTAGTTACAAAGTTGTATTACTTTGTTGAATGATTAATTTCGAGAGCTTGACAATTGGAGTGTTTTGGCCATATTCTTAATATATTTAAGAGATGCCTATTTATTAAAGTCTGTAGCTTTTTTGTCCTTGGTTTGGTGATTTTTCTTTTTCCCATGAAAAGATCCCCATGAATCTGTATTGACCAGAGTTTTGAAAATACTATCTGGAAAATTTTTGTAAGCATTTCTATGTCCATCCTGGTTGTTTGTTTGTTCATTTAATGTCACTTTATGCTGATTTGGCTAATCGAATGATGCTACATTGGGAGCTCTAAAGTTTGTCTTTCCAGGTTCAATTACGATAGGGATTTTTAACAAATACAGTGGAGCGTCGATTATAGAACGTTTCATTAACGGAACCGTTTTTCTGTTTTTTTTTTCAAATGAAATTTTAATTAAGTTAAAAGGTTTAATTAAGTTAAGGTTCTGGGTTCAAATCCCGGTCGAGGGCCTATCTTTTCTCTTTATAAAGTAAAAAGAAATTTTAGTTAATTTCATCAGATCATCCATTTACTTATTTGTATTGTTAAAATTATTGTTATTTTAAATAAAATTTGACAAGAAATAAAATGATTTTTCCCATGAACGTCAATAAGAGGCCCTAATCATTTATCGGAAACAGCAAAGAATTGAACTTAGACTTCAATATATATTTGTTTAAGAACTGTAAACCTAATTTAGTAATTTCATTACCTTTCTAAAAAGTTTCTCTGAATTCCCTTGCTATTCATTTGGTTGGTATTTATTTTTTAGTGAATTTCGATTATCCGAATTTTTGAATATCCGAACCACCATTAGTTCGGATAATCGACGTTACACTGTACCTGACATTGTGGAGGCTCGGCCCCCCGTTTAACATCCCTTTCAAAGGATGGCATAACCAAGGATTTTTTACTCCTTTAAACAAATCTGCCATCTGCCAGGCTACAAACCTGCGATCCTATGCTTAGTAGTTTGTTATGCTAACCACTAAACCACAAGTCGCCCATTCATCCTGGTTCAACATGCTCATAAGATCACATTGTACTCGTGGATCTTTTCTAAAGTCAGTTCTTCTATGTTCAAATTTTCCTGGCTCCTGCTATTTACTTGCATTTCTTTTCTTCTAAAAGTATGCATTCAAAAACCAACATTTTTGACTTATCTATGTGAACCTCATAGCTTCTCCTATCTAACTTTCAAAGGCATATGTCATGTACATAGTCCAAATCCCATAATTGCACTCCACTTTTTCTTATCATTTTTTTTTTTCATACATTTCTGTGTTATATATGTTAATGAAAGGCCCCAAGTCTTTCATCTTGGAATACTACTGGAGAAATTCTTGCTGAACCTATTACGTTTTGTTAGGGCTTATAAAAGACCATCACGACCTTCCAGATTTTTGCTTCCTTAAGAAAGTAGTGGATATTTAAATTTTCTAATCAGTGATTCCCTTTATCTGTGATTGATTTGAATAAAACATTTTATTTTTAATTTTATAAATTCAAATTGTGTAATTGTTTCATATATCCAAGGTTGAGTGCATATGATGAATCAGTATAAATGATTGTAATTATTTGTAAATAGTACTCTAAAATAATAATGTCATCATATTCCTCAATGTTAAAATTTTTAAAGAATATGATGAAATTGATTTAAAAAAATTGATATCTTGAGGCTGTCTATTTCAGTTTGAAATTTCTTGGATTAATTTAATATATCTTTATAATTATTTTTAAAATTTGAAAAAAGTGCCTCTTAGATTTTAGATGTGGTAAATTCTTTATAGAATTTCTTTTTTAATGTCTTAAAGATTAATAAAATTAATGAAAATTGTTTTCTCAATAAGTTCAAGCTCAATAAAAATTAATTTCTTAGTAATATTTATTTCTTTTTATATTTTACCTTTTCCTTCTATATTTAATGGTATTTGGAAGTGAGAAAGTTAGTGTAGTTGAAGTCATAATAGATTTCCATATATGAACTGTTATTTTTGAAAATGGTGGAGCGTATTTAGATATGAAAAAAATTGTTTATTCTTTTAAATGATTTTTATGATTATTATATGCAAAATAGGACTTTGATAAGAAAGTCTTAAAGCCAAATTTTCGAGAAAAAGAAAAAAAAATGATTATTATATCATAATAAAACTTAAAAGTTGCATAGGGCAAGTGATAAAAATGTTTCCTGTTTGCCAATATTTTTAAAGTAATTCAAATGGAAACCTTTAGATATTGTGAATATGAAAAAATGGACTTATACCACTTTCAAAAATTACAGCTCATAGAATCGAAAATATAAAATAATATTTATATACATAGCTTATTTGATATAATATAGTAGTAAAAAGTCATTTACTACAATTTTGGTCAAAGTTGGTAAACTGAACTGGGAGTTTACTTGAAGTCCCAGACAGAATTTGTTTAAAAAAAATTAATTTTGATCCATTCAAATTTTGTATTTGAAAATTTTGTGTTTAGGGTGTAAAATATTAAATTTTGGTTATAAGCAACAAACTAGAAGTGAGAGTTGATAAATCAATCAAATTTTGGCTTGATGAAAATTTAAATACCAATGAATTCTTTCTTCTTTTAGGTTTCGATAGTTTTGTATCAATGAAAATAACTTTGATCTACTTTTTTATCTTCTATAACATGTTTAGTGTGTAATACATATGGCATTAATTATTATTCAAAAACAATATTTTTGAAAAGCCAAAATAAATTATATAAATATATAAAAGCATTATGTTTAGCTTTTAATGTTTTAACATTTTTAGAAAATGTATAATATCCATTTTTTTTTAAATCAGTTTCGTGTACCAAAAATCTGAAAAGGCTTTTTGTTTGTTAGTTTATTCTATAACTCATACTATAAAGTGTTATTTATTAAGTTTCTCTTCACAAGTTTGCATTAACTTTTAATGAGGCAGTAACATTAAAATACAAGGCTATTGACGAATCTAATTATAAATGCCATGACAATGAATTATCAATTTTTTCTTTTGTAGAGGTTTCCTTACATTTTTACTTAACCAATTATTTTGAAATACTTTCAGGAGCTTTCTATGAAAAAATGAACCGAAAATAAAATTCTTAAGAAAATAATAGTTATTGCATTCAAAAGCATAATTATAACCTGTTTCCCTTGAAATGGAATTAGACAATTAGTTGTTATTTAATGGTTATATAAAGATGATGGTCTGTTTGGAGTTTTATTATAAACTCCAATAAATGTAATATAAAAAATTATAAAACTCCAACAAATGTATATTTTATTGGTCTATTTTATCTATTAAAATATACAAAAATAATATTAAAAAGTACAGAATAAAATCTTGATTTAAGAAGTTAGTTCTTAAGAAATCTGAATTACAGGATTTGCTAAAAATACTTTTTTACAACTACTAAATAGTGACTTTGATTTGCCTGATGTGTCACAACCTTGACAGAATTCATTCAAGATTTTTCTTTTAATAATGTTGACAATAATTAATCAAGTCAAGTAGTGTCAATATTGATTACATTCCTTTATTTTTATTGCTGAGTTTTTAAATAAGCTCATTCCTTTGCTGTTAGAGTATATATGACATTAAATTTTACATGATATTATTCCTAGTTTATAGGTATACATGAGTAAATATCTTTAAATATCAAACTACTGAAATACATTAACTAGAATAAGCATCCTTAGTTTATTAAAAATTGGTATTTTATTGAAGATAAAAAATTCAAAAATCATTTTTCCTTGTAAAAAGCTTTAATACTTTTTAAGAGAAACTAACGTTAAAATACAAGGCTATTGACAAATCTAATTATAATCCTTGGTTTATTATAAATTTTTGTTCTGAAATGATTTAATATCAATTATTTATAGGAAAATAAACCATTAAAACAAATTTTAATTAATTGCATTTAGGCAGGTAATTATATTATTATAGCCATGTACTAAGTATTTTATGATAATAGTTATTATAAAAAAAATTGAACTTGAAAATGAAAAATAAAATAAAATTCATAATATTTTTATTTAACAGAATAAATACTTTGTTTATAATTTAAAAATTAGGATTTATTTGGATCACTAGAAAGTATGAAATTATTGCATAATGCAGTTGTTGTTTATTGAACTGTCCAAATTTTTATTTTGATGTTCAAGCATTGAAAATTAAACATTAAAATAGAATTATTTAATGATTGCAATTTTAATTGTTGAATTGTTAAAATAATTATCAATCAATTAAAGCAAGATAATTAGAACATCTCAATTTTATTAACTAAATAGTTTTAAATAAGCATTAAAAATAATTTTAGAATAATAAATAATTGTAAAATAGTTTTTTTCTTTTCTAGTTTTATATATATATATATATATATATATATATATATATATATATATATATATATATATATATATGTATATATATTTATACTGATAAAAATTTACTTTAAATTTATAATGATTTGTTTATATTTTAATTAAATCCCTTATATTGAAAAAAAATAATAAAAGTAAAGAAATAATTGTGTTTTAATACTTATATAAGTTCTTTAATTCAGTTTCTACATAATAGTAATTTAATAAAACACTTACAAATAAAAATACTCTATTTTTTTTTCAAAATTTAATCATTTGTTTTGATGCTCTCTAATAATTTCTCTCCATAAGTAGGTTACTGGAATGGATTCCAATTTCTGGGCTTTCTATTGGCAATTTCACTTTTATTAGCCTGATAAATCTTTGGAGTGTGTTTAGCCTCTGATAGACTTGACAAAGGGTATATAACTGTTTTGCTTGGTGGGGTAAGAATATGGCACACTCTGATAAGTTAACTCAGGGATCATTAGTTCACTGACAGGTTTCAGCCAGGTAGGGCAAGTCACAAATGGGAGTATGCAGCATATTGTCTCGGTAAGACATCTTCTTATTTTATCGTAATTTTTATTATATTTATTTTGGAAAATGAACTAATTATATTTATTTTTAAAAATAATTGGTTTGAATAGTTTGTTATTGGTGTCCATTGACCTCTGATATATTGTCTTTACATCTTGTTTCTAAAAAAAATAAATTAACTATTACAAGCAAATAAAAATTAATCATTGGTTTTCAAATATTTATTTCTGTGGAATTTAGCACTTATATTACTTAATATAAATTAAATCATTGATGCTATAATAATTATAGTATTGGGCTGTTATTTTTTAAAGTGAAGTAAGTTCATTTAAATCTAAAACAAATTATATATTCTTTTAGTCTTTAATGATTATTACTTCATAATAAAATTTAAAATTTATATATAGTGTTAACAAACGTTAATCAATATCATTTCAATTACAAACCATTAATAATATAAAAAAAATGGACTTATGCCACTTTCAAAAATAAAACCTCAATTTACGTAATTCTAGATTTAAATGCTTTGTTGTATAAAACTTTCTAAATTCATTCTTTTTTATCAAGTTTTTAATCTTAGTACTAAATGAGAAACTGACTTATTCAATCATGTTGAAATCTATTTTCATTAAGAAGATTTTTTCTTGGTATTTATTTATTTATTTTCATTAGTTCCATCCAACTTTAAGGTACTCTGGATCAATCATTAGTTCCAATATTTTATTTTGTTGTTATTATTAGTAGTATTTTTTTATCTTCCCATGGGTAGAATAAGCTTTAGATAAACTTTAGTTCCTATGAAATAAAGTAACCTTTGAAAACAAATCTCTTTGAAGATAAAAGGAACATTTAAACATTAAGACTATTTAATTTTTATATCATCCTTAATCTAAATAAATAATTAAAGAAAAATATTAATATAAAGTAAAAGGGTGTGCATTCACTAGTAGATGGTAAGATTTTAGTGAATCTGTATATAACTATAGAAAAATATTATAAACGTATGTGTGTTTACACTTTCTTCAAATTAAATATTATAATTACATGCCTAAAAGTAAAATAAAATTTAAACAATAAATAATTAAATACAATCCAAAAATTATACAAGAAATTTTAATAATTATTAAAATTCGCATAAGTACTTGATCGATCCAGGAAAGGCCTATGTTTTTGGCCTCGGTAACTGCTTCCCACCTCAGAGTCAAAACTAGAGAAGTGTATTGGTTTTTTTAACCAATGCAGAAAACGGAAAAATTGTTTATTATAATGCAATTGGGAAAAACCACAATGCAAAGCCTTATGTTTCAAAAAATACACCTACTTACCAGTCGACGTTTCGCCTATTCAGGCATTATCAAGACACCAAAATCAAAAAGGGGTTATGTGAATCGCATCTCGAAGAAAAAGGTGCATTACATCCCAACGATCAACAGCCCAAACAGGCTCCAAACATGAAACAGCACCCCAACACCAAGACGTTCAACATACAACTGTACAACTGTACACCATGTCTTGGTGGTGGGGTGCTGTCTCATGTTTGGAGCCTGTTTGGGCTGTTGATCGTTGGGATGTATTGCACCTTTTTCTTCGAGATGCGATTCACATAACCCATTTTTGATTTTGGTGTCTTGATAATGCCTGAATAGGCGAAACGTCGACTGGTAAGTAGGTGTATTTTTTGAAACATAAGGCTTTGCATTGTGGTTTTTTCCAATTGCATTATAATAAATAATAGTGTTTCTTTTTGAGTTTTTGGCTCTATTTTAGGGAAAAAAAATTTGTTAAGATCAACTAAAGAAATGTTTGTTTATGGATTTTTAGAGATTATTTTGATTTTTGTCCAGTCTGTTAATGATAATTATTTATAAATATATCTGTAAATATACCTAATATAATAATATTATATTGTTTAATTGTATTTATTGGAAGGGAGGATAGTGAAGGAAGAAGCAAAGGGACAGCATTATATTCACCTTCCTAGAAAAACTATTCACATTCCTAGAAAAATAGTTTCTAGCCTGCTAAACTCCATAGTACTCTTAAAAGAATGTGGTCCCTGCTGTTTTCAAATGTCTTATTTTCCCTCTTATATAAAAATAATGCAATTTTTGAGGTTGACTCATCCTAATTTTCTGTTAAGGAAATCATAAGGTCCTAAATGTTAAAATTAGTCACTGCCTCAATAAATTACTTATTGAATAATTCTATAAAAAGAATATCATCAAATCTATCCATTAGACATTGATAAAATATAATATGTAGTAGCTATTTGTAGGAATGGGAATATTATTAAAACTTGACATTGTTAATCAAATGGATGACATATTAATTTAGAGAATTAATTCATTAATGCCAATTAATATAATGTCAAGGCACTTACAAAATTTTATCTCAATACTATATGCTGAAATTTTCTTATTAAAATTAATATACTGTTTAGACACTTGAAGAAGTTGATTTTTATACGACCGGTGGGAATCTTCTTTTGATTCATGATATCGATTAAAATCATGAATATATAGAATATTGCATTCGAACTAGTTGTATAAATATGAAATAAGTTAGTCATCTATGCATGAATGAATCTATGTTTAGTTACCCATAAAGGTTATTCCTAGTTTTAAACATAATTCAATCATGAATTATTTGGCAACAAATAGTTTAGCACATAATTATCAGACTAATAAAAGTTTTACTCAGTTATTAGACATTTTATTATTTCTCACATAATAGGATAACATGTTATGAAAATAAATAACAAACAAAAAAATCAATCAATGATTATGAAATAAATTACAGAAGTATTTATTTTTAAATAAAAAAAAAAAAATGTTGATGAAATATATGTATTCTGAAGTAAAGCATAGGAATCAATTATTAATCTAAACTATTTATAAGGATTTTTTTAAAAATTCATTCCCGCCTTCTATCATGACAGACCAAGCTCCATCTGTACAAGACACCGATCCGCCCAGTCCTGTTGTATGGATCTGAAACATGGACGACAGGTAAAAGAATCGAGCAGGACCTATTAGTTTTTAAAAGGAAACTCCTCCGAAGAATTTTCCCATCTCAACGGGAACTGGAGAAGGCGAACGAACAACAAAATATATGCAATATTTAATCAAGTGGATGTTGTTCTGACAATGAAGCTTGTGAGATTGCGATGGGCTGGACGCATGGCTAGGATGGAGGACAAAGCAACACCTAAGAGGGTCTTGACTAAATCTCTCCATGGCACTAGGAGAAGAGGGAGACTGAAGCTGAGATGGTCGGATGGAGTGGCAAGAGAAGCCAGAGATGTCCTGAAAGTGAGAAACTGGATGTCAGCTGCAAAGAACAGAGAAGACTGGAGGAGGCCAAGGCTCGTAACCAAGTTGTAGTGACGAGTTATTAATAATAATAATAATTAATTAGATTTAATTCAATGATTTTTCTTATTACTATAAATATATGTGGAAGAAAGTGGTCTGGGTAGAGGTCACAATGAATTTCTCGTAGAATTGGAGAAAAACTTTAACCCAGACCACTTTCTTCCACATATATCATCAAGGTCAACAATTATCATTCAATACTATAAATATAATTAGACCAAATATGATATTATTCATACATCTGTCTTTGTGCCCTAATTTGATCAGATGGAAAAATAGTGTTGACATATACACAGGTGCTCTTTATTTATGCTATGAATATTTATATATTTTTCTCATTCATTTTGGTTATCGCCATTCACCATTCACAAAATTAGATATCGCATTAAATATTCCATGCGAAAAGTAAGCTGGAGAAATCAGGAAGATAAGAAAGGCAGAACAGCAGAGCATATATATATATATATATATATATATATATATATATATATATATTGTTGATTGACACAATTGAAGGGTCGAGTTTGTACTCCCATAATATTCCCATTCCTACAATTAGCTACTGCAAAGTTGTTGGAATAAGTCTAGAATGAATCGCTAATTAAAAAAAGACCACTACTGAGCAGCCTAATAAATGTCGGAGGGATAGACCGAGAACTAGATGGGAGGATTTCGTTTTTAGGTGGTTTTATGGATTTGTTTTTTTGTGTTAATATGTGAAGGGGATAAGTAATGCGAGCCGTCGGGTTTGCTAAGACTTTTGTTATAATTCCAATATTTTATTCTAAAAGTTATAGAACAAATGGTAGGTACAATTACTAAAAAAAGTATAGTATGTATTATATTCATACCATTAAGGGTATACCATTTGACGCGACGTAAAAATTAGTTAAGTAACTAGTAAAGTATACTTCCCTATTCATCCATATCAATTAATACGATTTATATTGATATTCAAAACTATGATGATTAATTTAAAAAGAATTATTTTATATCTAAGTTTATTTTCGCACCAATGTGTGTGTGATTCTTCGGGTTAAGTACCGAATATACTTTATCATTTGTAGTCGAAATTCGTTATTTCCTTAAACATTGAAGTTTTAAATAACTAATACAAAATTAATTTGGTCATATTTTTAATTGTGTTACCGAATTCTGGTAATGACTCGAAATAAACTGTCATCCCTGGTTTACGAGTTCCATCTAAATCTGTCATTTTATTTATATTAATATGATTATATCAAACACAAAATTTGAGAAGCATTTTTATACAATATTTGGCAAATTTTATTATGATTTCAAGTAAGTAAGTACATAATTTAAATTTTCTGCGTTTAACCGTTTTGGAATTGTGTGAGGGAAGAACATTCGTTCTCCCCTACGACGTACATGTCACGTCAAAACTGGTCTAAATGGATTCAAGGATAATCAAAATGGATACAAACATTGGAATCTGAAAATAAATAAAAAAATAGCGATTCGAATAAATTCTTCACTGCGCAAAATAATGGATAAATATGATATAACAGAACTATTTCAATGTCTATTTATAGCCTTCTCTTGGTAAACTTCTTCATTTTATTTTTAATTATAATTAAAAAAACAATAACTCATGAAAGAGATTTACAGGGTTAGTCTGGTTCTAAATGCATTATTTCTTGGCGAATGATAATTACAATAAATAATATTTCCAGGCAAGTAATAGAAACTTCCACTCAATAAGAACTCTATAGTTCTTACTATCAATTAAAGAAAACCTGGACTAGTGCTACACATGAAGGATATTTTTGTAGGTACTCGTACATAGTCGAGACTGTACAATTTTTACGTAAACGGTTGTGCAGGCAGTTGATTAAGCCTTGTCCACAATCAACCGCTTGGATTTTCCTTATTAAGAGGACCCACTTTATAGAGGGGGGGACTTATAAGATCCCACAGGATCGATCTTTGGATGTTAGCAGATTAAATAATTTACATGCCGAACCACACATTGCACTAAATAAATTCCATACAAGTGAACAAAAACTCAAAAAGAGACACAAACTATAATTTGGATGCATTAAGAAAAATCCCTAAAACAAAGCCCAAAGATTCTAAAATACTGGGGGGGAAAGGTGAGCGTTTCGCCAACTACGGCGTTAAACAAGTTTGTAGAACGCCTTGGAGCAAGCTTGTTGTCTCTATTTGATGAGTCTGTATGGACTGTTGGTGTAAGATGTGCTGCACTTCTTTGAGGTGATTTTCTTTTTTTGTGTGTCAACGTTGGCTGGTTGGTTCTTTCTAGTATTTCAGTGACTCAAGGCTTTATATTTGATATTTTTCCTTTTGCGCCTTGCTAAATATAATTATAGAAGTACTTACTTTGAAAAAAAATGTTGCAACTCTGAAAGAAAGTATACTATTTATTTACCTTATTTAGATACCGACATAGTTACTTAAACTTTTTGTTATCTTGAATGTTTTAGGAAAAATATAAAATGGGGAATCGGCTTGCTGATTGGACTCGTATTGATTATCGTGGTGGTCGCCTTGACTAAAAAATCAGACGTGGACGAAGTCGAAGATGAGAAAACGTTCACTGAAAAGTGGATTTATCCACCGGAGACCATGGCGAAGGGAGCCATAGTGAGTAATGGAGGACCCTGTGCTGAAATAGGAATGTGAGTATATTTCCAACTTCTTAAAATTGGTGCTGCCTATGGGCTTGTTTAATAACCCTCGTTAATTGCAATATTAATACATATTGTCTAATTTAATATTATTATAACTTTTCTTGAATCATATTAGTTGACCTTATATATATATATATATATATATATATATATATATATATATATATATATATGGCAGAGATGTGACTTATTTGAGATACAAGTATCTGAAATACAGATAAAAGATACAAAATACGTATTTTTTACCTTTTATCTAAAGTACTTTTTTTTAATTCACTTTTTATCCTGTATTTAAATACCTTTTGTTTGGTATCTTAGTATTTTGTAAATACTGTTTGCTAAAATACTTTTAGTAATAGTTATCTATGCATTTATTCACAAAATGTGAAAAGATTCTATGGTGACATTTTAATTAATTTTAAATGTCACCATAGACACACACTCAGCGTCACATCCGTTCTTTAAAATGAAATGTGTACCAAAAGAGCAGAAAGAATGTGTAAAAGAACTTATCCTGACTGAAACGCGAAAAATGAATCGATCTAAAAAAAATAAAATCAGAGGCTTTAGACTCTAATGAGGATGAAAAAAAGTCAAAAGATGAATCTTATTACACGTTTTTAGGAGATTCTTATTCCTCTATTGCAATTGGCGAAAACACAAGGTCTATTGACGTGGTGCTTAGAAACACGGCAATAGCTAAATAATAAAGATAATGTTCTGCCCCTGTGGAGCGACTATTCTGTTTTGGGGGCATGATTATGAAGCATCATCGAGGAAAAATGAGTGATAAAATGTTTGTAGAACTGATTTTACTTAAGTCTCAATTAAAACCTTAAAATATAATATTTTGTCTTGCCACATTTGCGTGATCAAAGCGATCTATTCGTAAATAATTCATGTAAAAAAAGTACATTTAAATTCAATAAAATGTTTTCTTACAAAAGTATTTTATCTTTAAAAAGTATTTAAAAGATACGTATTTTGTATCTAATATTTCAGATACCCTTTCAGAATGTATTTTGTATCTGGTATCTGAAATACTTAATTTAAAAGTATCTTGTATTTTTTATTCCAGATACCTTATTTAGAGTATCTTGTACATCTCTGTGTATGGGGAAGAAAATGGTCCGGGTGGAGGTCAGACAAAATTCTCTTTAATAATGAGAACTATTTATTTTAAAGCCAAAGTTTCGACCCATATTGCAGGTCTTCTTCAGGGCTCATAATGGGCTCAAGAGTTGACCCCCTGAAGAAGACCTGCAATGTGGGTCGAAACTTCGGCATTATAATAAATAGTTCTCATTATTTAAGACATTTTTTTCTGACTAACCGCTATTCAAATTAATACTCAAAAATATAATATAATAATTAACTCATTACGTATGCTTGAACTAACCTTATATATATATATATAACATACCATCGATCATGCATACGTTTTCTTCGAGGCATCAATGATGCATACTCATAGTTTCATTTCAACAGAGACGACGATTCGTAGCCGTTTGAAAATATAGCTGTTACACGAACAAATGTAATTAAGGTTGCGCAATGTCCGGAAAACGTTTATGTATATTTTGCTCTAGATCAGAAACAGCTCTAACGATTCTGATATAACACTCTCTAGTTACTTATATTTAAAGTACACTTCTCATCAAAATCATGAAATAGAATAGAATTTTTTTATTCATTTAACACCACTTTATGCTATGGCTGACCGGACGATGCTTCAGTGGGAGTCCTAAGTTATGGTTATCCATTTATAATTATGGTATGAATCTTTAACGAGTATCTGGTATCGCACAGGCTAGTGACGCCCTTTTGCGTGCATTCCGAAAGACGGCATAACTAAGAATTTTTTATTCCCTTAAAAAATTCTAAGTCCATCTGCCGGGGTGTGAACCTGCGTATAGTAAGTTGTCATACTAACCATTGCATCAAAGGTGACCCTTTAAGTGCGTATTGAATATTTTATCGATGTTTTTTATAAGGCATTCGTTACGTGTTTGTTGGTAAATCTATTCACTTTTGTTTAGTATTTTTATGAATTGATAACTATATCTCCCGAAACAAACTCTATACTAATTTGCATAATTTATTTCCATCTAAACATATAAATGACAAAAAATCTTAATTATTTTGTTGATTAATAAGAGCTATTACTCGTATCAGTGAATAAACAGCAAACAACTGTCTTATAAAACGTTAAGGAAACACGCGTAAATGGGTGCACCAGGTATTTGTCCAACTGAAACAAATACCTGAAGTTCTTATTAATTGAAAAGTGGAGGAAGCCTCGAGACTTTTGGTACCCACAAAACTTAATCCGCCCTGACTGAATACACTCCTTGATCTGAAATCGTAAGTTTACCGAATTCTCCACATATTCTCCTGACTTGTTTAAGATAACGAAGTGTCTTTGAGAATAACTATATTTCGTAAAACTATTGATAAGACTTTTTCAAGGTCGCCAGACGTCTATGGCACACTCTTATCACCAATTCTAACACCGTGAATAATATTTTACTATGAAAAAAACGGCATTTTTCTCCTTTTTTAACAGATACTATTTAATCAAAAATGATTAATTCCATTATTTACGTTTGATAACGGTATCTCTAATGAACTTTACCGAAATGGCTGCTTCGTGTAGTCCTCGGAGATGAAAGACGTTCCACAAACCAAGGTTTAATACCTTTGCGTTTGCGAAATTAAACAGAGGAAATGTCAAAAACGGTCTTAACGAGGATTCATAATTATGATTTATTAATTTATGTATCTGCTAATTTAAGCTATGTCATTCCCCGAATCTGAGATAGTGCGAGCAAGGAACAGATAAAAAGATTTGTTTTGTTTAACTAGGGCACCGCGAACATGTTGAATAAATAACGTTTAAGTATTTTTGAATAAGGCAAGGTTATTGTACACTGTAAAACAAACATACATTCCAACACGATTAACCTATTTTGTCTTTTAATTTTAATGCTATGGTTCTCTAAAAACAATTTTTGAGAGCGGAGAGGGCGATCTAAAAGGAAGGAGGGGAAAAGGAAGAGAGGGAATCCCTCTCCAATAAATATTCAATGAGAAATAAAGTAATAATACTTATAAATAATTGTCATAAATTATCTTCATTAGACAGGAGGGAAATTATATGATTTTACTTTACCGCATACACAAATATGTATGTTCTTCTTTTCCTTCCTCGTTGTAGCTTTCAGTGTGGAGGAGCCTCAACCCATCTAATCCATTCCTCTCTATCTTGTGTGAGTAGTCGCATTTGAGCAAGATTTTCCCCCTCCTTTTCTCCCAACTTGCGGATATATTCATTGTGGGTAATCCTGGTTCTTCCTCGAGGTCTTGAGCCAGTAGAAGTCTGGCCTCCATTATCTTCCGTGGGTCTCGGTCCTGACTCTTCCTGCATAAGTGTTCGAACCTTCTCAGTTGTCGCTTTTGCAAGGTATCCATTAGTGCAGGGATCTCTAGTTCTCCTCTAATTATTTTATTCCTTACACAGTCTCTTCTAGTTTTACCTGCTACTCTGCGTAGATATTTCATTTCTACCTTAGTGATTCGGCTGATGTTCTTGCCACTAGCAACCCAACTCTCACTTCCCTACATCAGGGTAGGAAGAAATATCGCTTTAAAACTATGGAGTTTGACTTGCTTGCTTACCTCACGTTTACCTACAATGGTGTTACAAATCTGGTAATAGACCTCATTCGCTTTCCTTATTCTGCTTGAAATTTCCTAGTCTATCTTTCCCGTCTTGCTAATAACTGTTCCTGAGTAGGTATAATTGTTAGCATTTTCCGATGTTTCTCCTCCACCATAAAATCTCTCATTTCTTGCCTCTTCCCTGGAAACAATGCGTACTTTGCTCTTGGAAGTATTTATCTTCATGCCTTTCCGCAAAAACTCCTCCAGTTATCGCTTGTCGCAGTACAAAAGTATGTTTCAGTGTTTTTAATTATTAGATTTTCAGGATAATAAAACCATATAATTAATTAATTTTTCAAATATCAGATTATGAAAAACCAATCTTCTTAAAATTTAATTTGCCTTATTTGAATCTCAATATATAATATAGGCGATAGACTGAGATCGCCCCTAAGCTCGTTTGATTTCAATAAAAAACATATCGACTTCGTTTTATGAAAAAGACTTTCATGCATACATATATATCTTTACCTACTTTTTTTGACTGCTAATAAATATTTCTTCTTTCAGTTCTTGAAATTCAGTCTATTAGTTAAACTTCCTTTGGGTGACGTTTCGAGACTACATTGTTCTCGTGATCATGCCTTAATTGTGAAAAAATAGGTTTATATGGAACTATATTTAATAGCACACTAATTTATATTTTACTAGTTTGTTAGTATTCACTAAAAACCTATTTTTTCACTGTTAGGGTATGATTACGAGAACATTATAGTCTCGAAACGTTTCCAAATTAAGTTATTCCTTAAAATTCTTTTGGCGACGTTTCGAGACTGTATTGTTCTCATAAACATACCTTAACAGTAAAAAAATAAGTGTTTAGTGAGTTGTATTAAATAACACACTAATTTATATTTTAATAGTTTATTATTCACTAAAAACCTGTTTTTTCACTGATAGGGCATTATCATGAGAACAATATAGCTCAAAACGAAGTTTAACCAGTAGACTGAATCTCAAGAACTGGAAGTAAAACTTATATATATATATACATATTTATAGTAAATTCTATTGTTTATTGCTGACTATGGGGTTTTTATTAAGGTTGCAATATTTTTTAATTTTGTGACTAAAATAGTCACAACCTGAGAGTTTTCAGTATTTCGGACTATCTAATCTTCTTATGATATATCCTATGCGTAAATCAATAAATTTAATGGATATGCCCATTAAAAAATTAAAACTCAATCCTTATTTTTTTCAGTCCACTTAGCTTTTTCTTTCGAATTGCATTTAACTACCTTTTATTATATTTATATTTGGCTTCTTGGATTTCAAAAATTTCGCTGCATAATATTATTATTGTGTGTGTTTTTTTTCAAAAACAATTGTTCACTGTTATATTTTATTTATTTAGTTAAAAAGAAATGGATAAAAAAAATTGCGACATGCCAATTTTCAACCTTATTGCTCGTTTCTGTACTGTTTATTGTTATGATGTGAGTAATGAAAAAATAATAATACCATAATCAGCATTTCCTCAAATCTTTTCAATTGGGTTACTTTCACTTCTAGATTTATTAATTTCAGCACATTTTCTTGTTGCGAAAATTAAAGACATTAGCCTCAGTTTGTTTAGGCATGTAATATTGCCCATTTAAACCGTTCTTAAAATAATCTGGCTTAAAAAAACTAAAATAAAACTCTATAGTGCACAAAATAATAAGGAATCATATACAATTTGATATTAAAATAGTTTCTATTTGCATTAAATAAAAATGCTGCTTATTATTCACCGTTACAAAGGTCAAGACAGATAGACTAGAGCATTGAAAGATTTTCATTAAAGGTACATTTAAAACAGAACAAAAAAAAAGTTTGGATCGAATGAAAACAGCAAAGTTTTATCAGGAAAGTGCCTTAATTAATAAATTGACCCAAATGATCGGTCATGCAAATGATATGGTCTAAACTATACTGTCCTTCAACTCTTTAAAAAAATAAAGGAGATCAAAGGCATTGCCGAAAAAAAAGCTTTACCATGTCTAATGATAGTTTCTCAGTTACTTAATAAATCGTTTTAGATCACTTTTCTTAATTGATTTTAAATATGAGGACAATACTTTCAGGCATAAATATAATTTATATATACCACAAGCGTGATTTAATTGTTGGAAACATGCTGAATAAAGGAAATGTATTTTTTTATTAAACAATTCAAATTAAATGTCTTCGTTTCTACCGGCCCAACATCCAATGTGGTGTTTTCTCAAAGAAGATGCCATAATAAACATTTTTATTTATAATAATGATTTATAATAATTAAAAAAAAAAGTTAGAATGACATGCAGATAGCAGCAGCAGATCAAATATTACGTCGTTTTTGTAATAAATCAAAGTGGAAATAGTGAACATCTGTTGTATAATAAGCTTTTTTAATCCTATATTTTTCAATAATATTTATTATCACTACAACTAAAAAAACATTGTTTATTATGCCATCAAATATAATTGTGGAAACACGCGATTTAGTTTTTTTATGAATTTAAATTTGGACACGGCATCAAACCTATTAAAGATAGCCTGCATTTTTATGTGACCTATACTCTAACACGACAGCGCCAGACCTCATGTTTCACAACAAGTAGTAATATAATGTGTATTATACTTAAAGCGGTTAATCAAATTCTGCCCATTATAATAACAAAAATATTTGTCTAAGAACTACAAATAGTTCAACTGTGACTATTCCTGAAATTATTTGTGATTTGTAAATTAATATTGAATAAAATGTTCTATCCTGGTAGGTAACTGTCCACTGCAATTAAATAAACGTATAGTCAAGATCTAAAACATTAGTATTCCAAGACAGTTTACTTTTTGTTAATTAAAATAATAATTAAACATTTAAATAAGGAAAAATCGAATAATAGATTTATTTGAAGATGATATAAGACATTGCATTATATCTCAACTAATTAAGGAAGAGTGTTTAAGTGCTCATGCTTATTAAGCTGAATACACCAGAGTTCGCAACAATTGTTGACGTCATTCGGAAGTTAAAGCAATATATTGAAAATATTTGTTGCTTTTAAATTTGATTAAGTGTAAATATTTATCAGCATATTGAAAATGTTCCCCAAATCCGGGCCAAACACGGCTTGGAGGAGTTTTCGTCACGAGTCTACTTACAAAATATTTTGAAAAATGTATCACAGAATAATTTTATTAAAATAACAATCGACTTATGAGTTATTGCATGCGATTGATTTCCCATGGTATATTTAATAACATAAACCATAACACATGTAATCAATATTATATACTGGTGATCGAGTAAGGGCTAAAATATCTACATCTATTAAAATATTACATCTAAAATTGAAAAAACAATTTAATTGCAAGTTCATACTTACAATTCTTTTTATTTATTTAATTTATTCAACGATTAAAATATTACTGATAACAATACTTAGCAACACGCATGGAATATAATTTATATTAAAATAATTTTAATATTAAGGAAATTAAGGAATATAAAACAATTTGCACACATCGCAACAAGGGCGGATCCAGGATTTTTTTCTGGGGGGGCATAACGGGCAGACGGGCAAAAAAATCTACAATAACTTAGAAATAAGCTTGTAGTATTTATAGAAAGATTTCATAGGTTTATTAGAATATCTAAATAATAGTTTCACTCATGTTATTTCTGTTATTTTATTCATATATTTTAACAACTATCATCACATGATTTGTCTATAAGTATGTTCTGTAATGGATTCTCCACAGTACACAAAAAAACCGTCTGGGGGGGGGGCACGTGCCCCTCTTGGATCCGCCTATGCATCGCGATACTCTACAACAAATAAGGAAAATAATTTTAGCACTTTTAGAAGGGCACTTATCTTTTCGGGTGCTTAATACACTTTTTGTCACTGAGATTACTGACGCACATATTTGCATACAAAACAATGTTATTCTATTGAAAATTAAAATCTTCATGCCATTGAGAGACCATTTAAAGAATTACTAAATAAAAATAAATTTAACAATGAAAATATATAATTTAAAAAAACAAAACAAATAAATTGATTGAAAATATCGAAATTATAGACGTTGAGCATCGAAAAGCGATCATTTTCATTAAATCTACGTAGGCGATGGATTTGAAAATCAAATAATAAAAACTAACTTTTGGTGTTTAAGTTACTGTATATAATATTCCGCTATGTTAACGGATTTAGGCGTTGTTATTGTTGTTCTAGGCTTCTTGTGTTGCATATTGTTTTGCTTAAAAGTTTTCTTCTTCTTTTCCTTTTCCCCTATACCTCTCAGTATGAAATTAAATTAAGTGTTTTAATTATTGTTATTCCCTTGAAAACTTTAGTTATCCGTAACAACTCTGTGATATTTAGTTTCATTTTTTAAAGTATAAACTTGACTTCAAACTTTTATATTCAATTCAATACAAACCCTTTTGATCTCTTGAAGAAATGAGATATTAAGATTTTAATTTGTCAGATGTCGAGGAGGTAGTCTAAGGCTAACCTCTAAGGTTAGTTTGATCCTTAATTTGAAAAACTAAAAATTGAGAAATTTCAAATTTACTATAAAGGGTTGTGTTGAAGACCAATGCCATTTACATCACAAAATTTGAATTTTATGAATACATTGTTGTGTATGAATGGAAAAGAAAACTGTTCTAGTCAAATGCAAGATTTGGAAAATTTACATATTTATTATAGCTTGGAAATTATGTTATCCCATATGATCCATCTCCCGTCGCAAACAGACTAAATAAAAGTCTTGGCCTGCAGCAGGATTTGAACCAGGATTTCCGGCATGTCTACTCAGTGCTCTACCACTGGGCCACTCCGCTTTCTTTCATGTTGCCAAGATAGTGTGTAAATCGTGTAGACAGTTTCTGTCTATTCTCTTCTATATTTGTGGTGAGCTGACCTTCAAGTCTCACAGGCGAAAATTGCCCCACTCGTAAAGAAGTGATTATCAACTTTACTTTGGCTGTCTGGCTGGTGATTTTGATAAGAGCTGAGCCCCAAATACATGCTATGTTTTATGTGTTTGATTGCTGTCTGGGTGGAAAAACGGTACACATTGTATGTCATTTGCAATTCCCATGATATGGAGGGGACCGAAGGATCATTTAAGTGGTTGTTATTTCTGTTTGACAAATATTAAAGGAGTGATATCTAAAACAAAACATACAGTTAAGTATCCGAATTTGCAATGTGCAATAAGACCTGTCTTACACAATGGACAGTTCCCTGTATCATTGTACATGTTGTATATGCAGATACGACCTTAGGTGATAACTCTGATCTTCACCTAACTGAAACTGAAAATGCTTCAGATGACAATATAAATGATCCTACATATGAAGCTAATACCTGTTCATTAAAACCATACTTTCACAATCAGAAAGAAATTAATGACCTGATTCAGGATTTAAATCTATCTCAACAGCAAGCTGAAGGTTTAACTTCCAGACTCAAAGGGTGGAATCTACTCCAAAAAGAAGTAAGAATATATATTAGAGAAGAATTGGTTGACTGTAACTTCTAATATAAGGAAGAAATAGTTGGGGGTGCAGTCAATAAAAACACCTTAATCAGTGTAACTAATTTATTGCGTGCCGACGTTTCGGCCTACAATGTAGGCCTACAATTTTTTTTTTCCTGTGATCGTCTTCGCCGCCGCGTGGTATATTTGCCCTGAAGATGGGCTACATTGTAGGCCGAAACGTCGGCATACAATAAATTAGTTACACTTTTTAAGGTGTTTTTATTTACTGCACCCCCAACTATTTCTTCCTTACATAAGAATATATAGTTATCGTGGCCGCCATAGTGATTTCAAGGACTGCTTCTCTGAAGAAAATGGTGTTGTGTTTTGCAGTGATATTTGTTCAGTTATGGAAACTCTTGGGCTTCAACACCGGCAAGATGAATTGTGACTATTCATAAATTTGTCTAAAGTTAGTTTGAAGGCTGTGCTGCTACATATTGGCAATGAACTTCCATCAATACCTTTAGAGCATGCCACTGATATGAAAGAGACATATCAAAATATGAAACTAATTTTAGATAAAATACAATATGGAAAATATGAATGGAATATCTGTGTTGAATTAAAGGTCATTGCTTTAATGCTTGGTTTGCAACTTGGGTTCACCAAATTTTGCTGGGTTTTTTTTTTGCCTCTGGGGCAGGAGAGATAGGAAGTACAAAATCATGGCCTAAATGTGATTCTTTTATCCCTGGCCAGAAAAATGTGTCAAATGTGCCATTAGTGAATCCTATCAAAATATTGTTACCTCGATTGTATATTAAGTTAGGAGTAAAGAAAAATTTCGTCAAACCTATGGATAAATAGTCTGATGGATTCTTATACTTGAAATCGAAATTCCCCAAAGTTAGATGCTAAACTGATAGAAGGAATTTTTATAGGACCACAAATCCGGTCATTAATGGGTGATGAGCATTTCGAAGGACTGTAAAATCCACTGGAGAAAGCAGCCTGGCAGTCTTTCAAAAATTTATGTTTCAATTTTCTTGGAAACCATAAGGCAGAAAAGTATCGTGGCAAAGGGACTGATCTTCTGCATTCTTATAAAGCTATGGGATGCAACGTGTCTTTAAAAATTCACTTCTTGGACTCTCTCTTAGACTTCTTCCCTGAAAATCTTGAAACTGTCAGTGATGAGCATGGTGAGCGTTTTCATCAGCAAATTTCTACTATGGACAAGAGATACCAAGGCAAGTGGAGTTCCAATATGCTGGCTGACTACTGTTGGACCAAGAAGAGAGACATTCCAGATGCAAAATATGCCAAAAAAAATCACTTTATACCACTTTCTAGGTAATTCAGAATAAGTAGTTATAATTTTGAGTTAGATCGATTTTTTCAAATATTGTAAAAATTCAAATGAATATCACACAAAACAGCTGCTCGATGTGGAAAAACTAAAGTTATATTTGAATTACGCAAAAAAACACTTCTACAAAATGCTATTTTAGTTTGTTTGAAAGAAGAAAAAAGTTCATTTTTGTTGACCAGTATTATTACTTTGTATGATTGACTAACAAAATGAATATGCGCATTAAAATGTTTTTTCTTAATAACTAATAGTTAGCCAAGCTTATCATAATCAATAACTGTTATTAAAATTGGTGGTGGGTTTTCAGGTTGCAGGATGTATAAATCTTATAAAATGCCTTCATACAAGGTAATTAATTGTTGATTAATGCAAAGTTTAATTGTCCCTCATGAATTTGAATGTAAATTAACACTCCATTGTAGGAAAATCTTGAAGAAATATGGCAATGCTGTGGACAGTTTGATAGCAACGATGCTCTGTGATGGGCTGACATGTATGCAAAATATGGGCATCGGAGGAGGGTTCATCGCCACTCTTTACAGTAAATCGGAAAGGAAAGTTATAACTATCAATGCTAGAGAATCTGCACCAGCAGCTGCGACTTATGATATGTTTGTAAATGACACATTGTCTGCTAAGAAAGGTATGACATGACTTCTCACATTTTTTTTACTTCAGATAAAATATTATTTCCTCTAAACTTATTTTAATTTAGGTGGGAAATCTGTTGCTGTACCAGGGGAAATCAAAGGATACTGGGAGATGTACAAAAAGTACGGCGGGAAAGCACCTTGGAAAGAACTCTTTCAGGGGGCAATTAATCTGTGTAAGGAAGGAGTGCCAGTCAATAGACATTTGGAAAAGAACATGCTGTTTTACGAGAAAGAGATTAAAGAATCACCTTGGCTTCGGTAAGCCTACATTTAATTTAATTTTTTTTCACAGTTTTACCATTGACGATTATTTTTAATGATATAATATAAAATAATAAAATTAGCTTTGTTGCAGCAAGCTGCTATTGAATGACAAGGGAGAGTTGCCAAAATATGGAGATAAGATCAAATTGCCAAAACTTGCAGAAACGCTGGCAATAATTTCTGAGAATCCCGATGCAATGTATAATGGCCCCCTCACAGAAGGGTTGGTGAAAGATATTCAAGATGGTGGAGGCATCATTACAGTGGAAGATATGAAATCTTACAAGTAAACGGGTTTTTGCTCATTCATAACATTTTTCATTAAATTAATTTGTTACTCACTCTATTATTCTTTGTATTGACAAATTCAATATTTTTTACTCATTCTGCATTTGATAACAGCCCCTATATTAATCTCATACTTAATGATCATGCATTAATATTTAATTACTTTCCTTTTTGCCACCTTCAAGGTGACTCTTTTGAGTACTCCTATGATTTCATCAAAATCTGATAAAAAAAAAAGTTGTTTTGAAACCCTGCAATAGATATTTTTTTAAGATATTTTGTTTTCTGCATGCTTTTTAAACATTATTTGAAAGCAAAGTAGCTCAGTGGTATTCCACTTTCAAATCTACTGGTCCAGTATTTGTGTGTGACAGAATAATTATTTATTCTGATATGAAACCTTAACAGATAACCACTGTGCAATCGGGAGACACTCATGGAGTCACTGCTTCTTTAAAGTTCTGTGTATGTCAGCTTTTATGTAGTACAGTCTTCACCAAATACTGAATCCAATAGTGGTATAGATAACTACAGAGTGAAGTTTTGGATTCACTATGGTAACTTGATCATTTCAATGGATGTAAAATTTCATAATTTATACCATAGTATATATTGTTAGTTTTAATTTTATATATGTATATATATATATATATATATATATATATATATATATATATATATATATATCACAATTTATAGCATCGACTTATCTCATATATGTAACAGGTTTAAGGTCTAATTAATTTTTTATATAATATAGATTACAATTTATTGTCAATATATGATCAAAAAATTTCTAGAAAAAAAATCTGGTCTCTCAAATACCAAGAAGTAACAACCATTCAACATTCCATTGCATACATATTTTGGACAAAAACATATAAGTTAACATATAAGTAGACCAAAAAACCACAACTCAAATCTATGGTCAGGAAATCACCCACTAGCTAAAGGAACTATTCAGAGAAAGGTTATCAATACAGAATATAACAGTACTATCAATTAATCAACAGAAACATGGAAAAATAATATAATATACTTCTTAAAATGTTCTTAAAAATATATATATAGTTTTATCAAATTCCAGAGTTCAAAAGTCTGTAAATATTTTAATGCTATTTATTATTTACCAACACTTAATAATCCCTTTAGAGCATTCTCTAAGCTTGTATACGAACACAGGACTTCTTCAAAAAAAGCCTTAGTTTAACTATTTATTTCAAAGAAGAAACTTGACAGTGTCCTACGAAATTCTCGTAATTTTAAGACATTACTGCAAAAAAATTTCACAGCTGCTGAAGCAACTCTTGAAATTATTAAAAATGAAGGGAAAGCTGTCATTGACCAGCGCACTTCGCGGCGTTGGTTTGAAAAATTTAGCAGTGGAGATACAACATTGGAAAGGAAGAAGGGATCCAGGCGAACATTTATGGATATTGATGAGGTTCTGAAGGAAGCTGTTGAGTCAAATCCATCCACAAGTAATCCCGAACTTGCCAGGGAATGTGGTGTGTCGAAAGATACATTAGCATTAAAATATTTACAGACTTTTGAACTCTGGAATTTGATAATACGTTCATTTTTTTTATACACCCTATTATATGTATATAGCCCCCATACATACATATATATACACAGGGTGTTTCAGGGTTAAGTAGATTAACTGAAAATTTTAACTATAGACCTCAAAACCATAAAATAATTTCCAATGGAGGTATGTTCGCAAACACTTTGTTTAGGCGATATTCACTCTTAAGATTTGCATTGTTATGAACTATAAAATGTTTAATATTTCAAAGCAAAAATAATATAAATATATCATGCTTTTTGGTAATTAATAAAAAAATCCTAGTGTCTTGATTATGTCTGGATTGCCAAACAGTGTGGATATAAGTACATATATATTTTATTCTATCTGGGAGGTCCATCGCATTGTTTTGGGAATATTTTCATTATTACCAAACTATAAAAAGTATTAATTTATAAATTATTATTTTATTTTAATTAGATATATTTTTTAATATGTTGAAGTGTCCGTTGGGAGGAACCTATCAAAATGAAGCTCATATCCGGACATGACTTTTACTCCGTTCCAGCTCCTGGTTCGGGGCCTATATTAGCTTTTATTTTGAAGCTCCTCGAGGACACTCTCCCCAAAGATGATCAAAAACCTGATACAACTTCTATAATTACTGAAGCCTTTAAATATGCATACGCTATTAGATCATGGATGGGAGATCCAAAGTTCATCGACAATAGTAAGGTACAAAAAAAGAACTAATTAACCATTATTATTAATAATTAGTTTTTTTATATGTAAACTAATAGGCATATGTAAACCAAACACTGATAAATTTGTGTCGTTATAATTGAATCCTATAATAAAATTTTGTTTCAGATCCTTGCAAGGTTGAATGACACAAATTATATAGCCACAATTAAGAAGAATTTACTAGTTAATCACACATCAAACAATCCATTGGATTATGGTGCTGATTATGTTACTGAAGATCATGGTACTGCGAATATTGTCGTTGTTGCTCCAAACGGTGATGCCGTTGCTGCTACAAGCACAATCAATCTCATGTAATCTATATATTTTTTCTGTTCAATATTTTAGTATTCCAAAAATCTTTGATATGAGGAAACTAAATGGTGTTTCTAATTTGGCTTGAGGTCAACTTTTACTACTTTTTAAAGGATAATATTATATATAACCTTCAAGTACTGACATAGTTTTTAAATACAACCAACTTAATATATATACTAATTTTATTTTTGTTATTACATATATTAATCTTGGATTACTCACAATGAATGAACATATAATTTACCAAATCACACCAAACAAAAAACAAATAAGATCAATAAAGGAAATTGTAAAAATTAAAAACAGCATGTTTTAAACTTGTGTATTTACAACAAATTAATTACAATATATATTTTATTTTGATTTTAAACAATTAATGAAACTAAACATAGTTTAAAAAATTGATAAGCAATTGACTTTCAGTTTCTAGGAGCACTATAAGCATATGGAATTTTGTATTTGCCACAAAGGAAAGATGTTTTCTTCAATTTTTTTTCTTATGTAGGCATATGTAATCGAGCTTTGTTAGTTTCTTGGAAGTTTTCCCTGATCATCAACAAAAGGAGTAATTTCAATTATGCCAAATCAATCGGCAATCTGTTCAGTTGGGGTTCCATATTTGTAACCCAATTAAAAAATGTATAAATTAAAAAATATCATTAATATTAACTAATAAATATAAAACATTAAATGGAATCATACCTTGAAAAAGTCTAAGAAGTTCCACAAGTACTGAAGTTTCAACAGCTGGACCAGTTGTTGTTTATATTTTGTTAACCAACCTTCTTCTTTTACCTTCGATAATGTGCTGACAAGATCATTATCTTGAATCAGCTGGAAGCTAATGAATCAGGGACAGGGACTTCCCATAATTGGTAGGGTGGGAAGTTTTAGGAAAGGTCTACCACAATGTTCTAGTGGTTGTAGTGGTACAGGTTTTTTTTTTTATATATATAAGTTAGTGGCCACTAGCAAATAGATTATAATATAATATACTGTACAGTTTTGCAACTTTCATTCTTCCATTGCTCATATTACGTTTGTGCCAATCCATACTATGAATTGGAATTTAAATCTTGATATATTAAATAAAACTATATTTACAAATAATAAATGAAAACCAATCTTTATTCACTCAAATTGAATTTTTTTTTGTAGATTTGGCGCCCTAATGGTTTCTGAAAGTACAGGAATAATTTTGAACAATGAAATGGATGATTTTTCCACTCCCGGTCTGATAAATTACTTCGGTGTTTCACCTTCTTCAGAAAATTTCATTGCTCCTGGAAAAATACCCATGTCGTCAATGTGCCCTTCATTGATCCTTGACAAAGACGGTGACGTTCGGTTAGCTATTGGAGCTGCAGGAGGAACCAAAATTACAACTGCAACAGCTCTTGTAAGAGCATTTATGCATAAAATAAGTTCTTATTGACTAATATTAGTATTTATTATAGGAACAAGTGCAGCAAATTCAAGAGAAACAAATTGAACCATTAGTGAAGCAACTTTGTGATGTTTAACTAATGGAGGTGTGTAATATGAAATTTTCAGTGTTAAGATATTCTAACCGATCCATAGGGCATCTATTTCAGTATATTAATACTAAATATTTTATACTACCACCAGTTAATGAGGGCAGTATATTTGATGGAATTGGCAATAGCAGAGACCGAGAGTTTTAAATTGTCACCTTAGCAACTTTGATAATGTTGTATTTTTGGCCAAATCTCCTCTGGGAACAGTGAAAATTACATATTTGTGGCAACCAAACAGGATGTATAACAATCTTTCCATTCTTGATAATATATTTAAAGCAGGTAAAAAAATTAATATTCTCACATACAATGACTGCAAAAAACAAGACCTGAAATATATTGTGATTAATTAATTATAAATCTAATATGAAAGTTATTGTAAAAAAACAATTTTTATTCATACCTTCTTGAAAATTTTAAGCATTATTTCTGTTGGTTTCAATTTGAAAATTGTATTTAGATAAAAGATAGAAATTTAGAAGAAGGAGATAAAAATTTAAAAATCTTATTTTCCACACGTTTTGCCATTATAAATTGTTTTCTGGAAAATATTTCTAGCTAATGTGCACTTAAACATATCTCTATGTATCTATCTATTGCTAATTTTTAATTTAATTTTAAGTTATAGTCTAGGATGAAGTATAAACCAATAAGTAAAAAAAAAATATTACAAAGAAAATTATCAATAATTTTTAATCCTCTATAAAATTCTTACATAACCAAAGGATCGTTTTGATGTGTCACTACTCAATTTAATATTACACTTTGTTAGAATTAATTTGTATTCTTTTTTTTATAGGCTACTATCTGGAACTTGCATTATGGAAAATCGATTACTGATTCAGTTAAAAGATCAAGGTTTCACCATCAGCTAATGCCAATGATATGGAACTATGAGGCTTCCATACCAGAGGTAAGTTTAACCCTTCACAAGGAACCTCTATAAAAATAATAATAAAAAAGGACATGAATTGATAAAAAAAAATTATGGTATTTAATTATTTGCAATTGTAACTTCATGTTGTATATATGAACAATAATAACTTTACATCATTAAATTAAATTATACATTTTTATTTTTTGTTGATAAAGGCATGCTTCAAAATTATATTTAAACGAATTATCAAATACTCTACAACTAGTTAGTAACATTTAGTAAGTGTACTTTCTATATAAATTAAAACATGCAATAATAAATAAATAAACATAAGGAATATAACAGAAAATGGAATTAAAAAATAACATACAAAATATTAATATACAAAAGCGTGTCCACTAATTGATTACCATTTTTTAACTATGCATAAAAGAAACCAGAACAGTCATTTATTTTTACAGCATTTTTTTAAGCTTATCTACCGGCTGTTCAATTATTAGTTATGGACAAAGAGGCATAATCTCTCACTTTACAATAATACATTAATAAAAATTAATCAGCTGTTGTTGCCATACTTTGCCTCAACTAATAAGAATAAAAATTAGTTTTAACATTGGTAAACTTTACAGGATTGCAAAATCGTTATTTTTCAGCTAAATTTTTTTCTATCTTCTTTTTTTTTTAATGCACTTTTGATGCTTTTGTTTAAATATAACATTCAAGACAATATTTCAATAATGTTCATTTTGATGAGATTGATAATTTAATTTATTTTGATAATTAATGCTTAAAATTATTATTTCCTCTTTTATTGTGTTTGATAGATGATTGTAAAAGATATGGAAAAACGTGGTCATAACGTAACTGAGTCAGTACCCAACCAGTCATGCGTCACAGCTATCTCGAAGAAAGGAAATTTATTTGGAGCTTCTTCTGACATTAGAAGGCCAGGGAACACTTCTTATCTATTGGACTTGTAGTTTATACTTCATAAATTATTTATTTAAATAATATATTATTTATATTTAATGTTAACTCTAAGAAAAAAAATTGATTTATGTGTAATCGATAAGTAAATATTGATTAAACCAAAAGAATATGTAATAATGGATTAGTGCAATGATTTGAAACTACTAAGATTAAAGTCATCTTAAATAAATTAAGTATTGATGGTATAAACTTTTTGTTAAATATAAGAATTTATTTGTTACATAGAATAAGAATAAAATGACAAACATGACTATTGTTATTGTTTATATTTATTTATATTCAAAAACCTAAATAATTAAAAACATTCATTATGGTGGCCTAATTCCACTTTTTAAAATGAATAACTACTTCTCAAACATCCTTCATTGATTGACCATCGCAGCCATGATAGTAGTTCGATATTGGCAGTACTATTGCAATATTGCATTAATAATTAATGTTAAAGAAACTGTGTCGTGGAACTCATAACGTTATAACTAGGAAAAAAGTAGTATAAAAGAACTTTATTTTGGATAAAATTCATTTTTAGCAACCTGGTTCAAAAATTAACAAAGGTAAGTACTTTATTTTTTACATATATCTGAATATTTTTTTTATATAAAAACAAAAAGAATATTAAGACAGCTTATGGATAAAGAGACACAGTTTTAGACGGTAGCACTCTCCTCAGAAAGGAGATAAAATGTAATGAGGTACATTATTGAGGGCACATGCTCTCCCAGACGGTTTTTTGTGTACCGTGGAGAATTCATTACAGTACATACTTATAGGCAAATCATGTGATGATAGTTGTTAAAATAACAGAAGTTACGTGAGTGAAACTATTGTTTAGATATTTTAATAAGCCTTTCTATAAATACTACAAGTTTATTTCTAAGTTATTGTTGATTTTTTGCCCGTCTGACTTTTGTGCCCCCCCAGAAAAAATTAACAATGACGGAAATTAACAATCACGGAATGAGAACATAATAAAATCGAGAGTTCTCTGCTTCATCATAATAGCCGTTTTTGAGTTACAGAGGTCTAAATGTGAGTTTAGCGTAGTTTTAAGTCAAAACAGTAAAATTAACTCATCGTAGCACGAAATTTAATGGTTAAGGGAACACTTCGTTGAAAAATGTCATGTTTTTTTTTAATTTTAGTAAGAATGAACTTTCTTTGCGATGTTCTACTGTTACAAGAAAAACAAAAAAAAATTATAATAGTTATTTATGCTCTTGTCTAGAAAAGTCTTTACTCGTTAGTTGGTATTTGATCTTGAACCCCCCCTCCCCCACCCGTCTCAAATTATGAGAAAAAAATCGAAACATTCAACTAAAGGTTTTTAATCAGACATATTATTAAACTAATGCTTTTGAGAGAAATGTATTATTTAACAAAGAATAGATCGTTTAGACTCTTTGAAATACCTGTTAAGAAATAGTAGAAATGACTTGCTCCCTTACTAACTTTGGTAGATTTTTACATGTGCACTTTAGTTTTTACAAGGTTGGTAGTAGTGGCCTTTTCTGGCTCATAACCGGGAGTTTTATTCTCTGAGGTGGACTAGCCGTTTTAAAATTATTTATTCTTGCCTGGTAAGTATCTTATTAATATTAATATTCATAAGTATTATTAACATTTAAATATCTCCATTTAGGAAGTATATATGTACCTTAAGGTATTAAATCGGAATGAAATAAAGTGTTATAAAGCACTTAACACTTAGAACAGAATTACTTAATACAATTTACACTCATTGCTTGATTTTTCATAATCTTTGGATCATTCATTTTCTCCCAAATAATTTTCACAAGTCTCTAAAATTGCTAAGTTAGTTAAAAGTATAACTAATAACCAGTCATTTAACAAATGATTATATGCATATTGTGTTCCTTCGCTGGTATTATTCGTTAAAATCAAACATTAATTTTTAAACTAAAAACTGTCTCTTGATATGGTAAGTTAAAAGGTCTATTAATATTGACCTATGTATGTAAATTAATAATGCCTCTACATATACTATTTATTGGAACTTGCAATGTTGATTTTTTAAGTTAAACTTTCGCTTTAAGTTGTCCCTTCAAGTTGAGTTACAAATTTTAACTGTTTATTCATTTCTTTTATAGTATTATGAAAAGATATAAATTATATTGAGCTTCAGTTTGGAAAAAATAATGTAATTACCTGGAAATGTGTAGATTTTGGTAAACACTTCATCAAGAAATAAACATTTCAACTAACACTTCAAAGTATAGATGATATATGTGTTGAAACATTCATTTCTTGATGAAATTATCACAAAAGTATACACATTTCCCATAGTTACTTTATTTTTTCCATACTAAGGCTCACAATAATTTGTATTTTTGAAGAATATAAAAAAGGAAACAAATGAACAGTTAAAACTTGCTGTAACTCAACTTGAAGCGACAACCTGTGGAATAATTACCAAATATGCTATAGTATTATATGTTCCATAGCACATCCAGTAATAATTTCTCCTGCAACTCACAATAAATAAGGTGAATCGAGACTGGTGCCTCACCATAATTAAATCTACATTTATCAAAGTTGAAAGCTTCAATATATAATGATAAGCTTCAATATATAAGAAATAACGCCGCAAATATAGACAAGGTGATAACCTTTCTTATAGAAAATAATATTTTCAGTAAAATATAATAATTATAAGTTAAATGGAAATAAAAGTTAAACCAAAAAATAATAAAGAACTAAATATTGAATCAAAAGAAGAAAGAGGCTGATAAATGAATAAATAAATAATGAAATAAACATTTGAACAAAAAGAAGAAAGACGCTAATGACCATAAATGTCTAGTTAGCGTAAATAACTAACTAATAATTAACATAAATTAATTAGCAAATAATTTTATTGCTATGTTGTGCGTCTATAAGCAATAAAACCTATAATGATAAGAATTGGATAACTGAAACTGGAGTGATAAAAAGAGGTTACATCAGATAAGGAGCTAGGTTTCATGTAGACCAGCTAATACACAAGTACCTTTTTTCAATATAGCATAAAAAGGAAAAAAAAAATCAAATCTATATCCCAGTATTTTAATTTGTTCTTCAATTTAGAATCTCTTTAAAAACAATGTACATTACCACTTTTTCCACTAAATTTCATTGAATGTTTATTTGATTTAAATTAAAGTGAATTTAAGTTTTAAATTTGCTGTCTTGTTCAGGCTTTAAGTTTTCGATTCTATGCCTACTTTTTTTTTCTAACTAAGCAGGATGGAAGTTTTCAACGATTCTGTTCTGTAACAATTTCTGTCTTTATTACACCCTTTTTCTTTGTTCTTTTTTTCGCAAAATGTCTTTTTCATCAGTTAAACTCAATTTTTTTTATAACCGGTTTTTATTATTTTACCTTATAGATAAAATAAAATATTATACAGATATCACTAAAACTTGTTTACATAAGATTGTTTATAAATTATGATAATGTTTTATTATTTCAGGTGTGAACATTTTAATCATTCAAGCTTGGTGCCTGTCTACAGAAAAACATCTCATGCTTTGATGCAAGCGAAATATAATAATGCTCGACAGATATTGTACTTGTAAGTCATAATCTTATATAGTTAAAGTATGGCATAAAACATATCATTGTCAGGAGAATGTATCTTACATATCATAAAATATCTCTGTGATTTTTATAATTTATGGGTCAAATGAATTTATAATTAATAAATTAATGAACTTCTTTGGCAGCTTTGTTAAACTAAATGTGAGCTTCTAAGCAATGTGATTTATTTCATTTTGGAGTTCCTATCCAATTTTTAAAGTTTAATACACTAAACATTTTTATTTCATGAACAAAAACCAAGACAAAATATTAAGCGATCCATAATCTTGACCCTGGATTATTTCAATTCAGACTTAATAACAATAAATATAACTTATTATATTGTATAATATCTGACTCTACATCATCTTGTCTAAATTTATTTTTATTGATTTATCAAAGAATATTTCTAAACAAGCTAAATTTTCAAATACTACAAACATTTTGATGATATGATAGTTGGTGGTAGCAGTCATTGAACAAGTGAATTAAAATTCTATACAAGAATTTTCAGAATGTTCAATCACAAGTCACAAATAAGTCCTCTAGTGAATTTCTATGAAATAATTACTTCTCCCTGGTGAAATAAACTGATCAATTAAATTTAAGGGAATAGAGGATTGAATCAGTGATGTTTCCCATTTATAACTAATAATGTGGTATAACTACGTGGTTGATTTGCTACATATTCGTTTAAAGCATATCTACCATATATTTGGATTGATTGAGTTTCAATTTTTTCCCCACTATGTGAGAGGCATTAGTTTATTTCAAACGGCCAGAAATTAATAGTTTAAATTTTATTCAATAAAATTAAAATATTCAGTATATCCTATCCCATTTGTTGGTACTCCTATTATTTTTAATATTGCTTTATCTTTATATTTTTGCTGATAGCTTTAAAATAGTTATGAATGTTTCCTGTTGTCTGTTAATTTTAAAGTATTATAATAAATAATATTCTCGTTCACATCTAAAACTCTAAATATTGTTTCTCTTTGTTTTATTAATACTGGGCAGTTAAGTCATGGCTACTCAGTGCTCTACCACTGAGCCACCCTGCTCCCTTTAAGTTAATTAATACCTGTTAAATGACCATTCTTAAATTTATGAAGTAAGATCTATGTTAATGCCTTTTTAGATCCTTAAAATTTAATTATTTAGTTAAGCTGTCTAACTGCTCACATCGCTGCAATTTACAATTTAACTTTTAAAATTAAAGTTAAACAATCTATTCAGATAAAATGAACTATCCTGATATAAGAGAAGGGACTGAAAGAGTTTTTAATATTCAAAATTAGAAATGAAGTAGTTTTAAAAAACCTTAATTAATCGTATGTCTGTTAAATTAACTATTTATAATTTTACGTAGATTTTACTGCATGAAATACATTTTTAAAGCGTTTATGTAACTCTAAAAGAATATATAAATTTAATTAACGGAGTAGAGGGGATAGGCTCTACTCCGTGAACATTAAACCTGTACTTCGTACCCTAGCCCCTCAGTGAATTTCCGGCTGCCTAACCACGCACATCGCTGCAATTTACAATTTAACTTTTAAAACCAAAGTTAAACAACATATTCAGATAAAATGAACTATCCTACTATAAGAGAAGGTACTGAAAGAGTTTATAATATTGAAAATTAGAAATGATGTAGTTTTAAAACACTTTAATAAATCGTATGTCTGTTAAATTAACTATTTATTATTTTACGTAGATTTTACTACATGAAATACATTTTTAAAGCGTTCATGTAACTCTAAAAGAATATATAAATTTAATTATTTTCCTACCTCTTCTACTCCGTGAATATTGAACCTGTACTTCGTACCCTAGCCCCTCAGTGAATTTCCGGCTGCCAAAGTGCGCACATCGCTGAATTTACAATTTAACTTTTAAAACCAAAGTTAAACAACATATTCAGATAAAATGAACTATCCTAATATAAGAGAAGGTACTGAAAGAGTTTTTAATATTGATAATTAGAAATGAAGTAGTTTTAAAACACTTTAATAAATCGTATGTCTGTTAAATTAACTATTTATTATTTTACGTAGATTTTACTACATGAAATACATTTTTATAGTGTTGATGTAACTCTAAAATAATATATAAATTTAATTATTTTCCTATCTCCTCTACTCCGTGAACATTGAACCTGTACTTCGTACCCTAGCCCCTCAGTAATTTCCGGCTGCCTAAGTGCGCACAATTTACAATTTAACTTTTAAAACCAAAGTTAAACAATACATTCAGATAAAATAAAGTATTCTACTATTAAAATAAGGTAATGCGTTCATAATGTAAATAAGGCAATTCGTTAATTATTACTGTTGCAATTTTGAAATAAGGTACTTTTAAAGTTATTTAATAAATCGAATGTCTGTTTAATGAATTATTTATTAATTTACATAGATTTAACTTCATAGAATATTTTTTTACAAGGTTGATAATACACTAAAAGGATATACAAAATTAATAATTCTTTTATTCTATTTCTACTCTGTGAACATTGAACCTTTACGTCGTACCTTAGCCTCCAGTGAGGTCCTAGCTTTTAAACTGCGCAGTTATCTTGATTTTTATAGTTCTTCATTATTCTCTAGGTTAAGAACGAAGATGATTTTTATTTTGTATTTCTTTGTAATGGTTCTCGTAATAGAGATGTCCATTAATCATTTTTTGGTTTCTTTTCAATAGAATTTCTATGTGAAATATGTAAATTATTTATTACATATATTATTAATGATATATTATCTTTATATTTTAATAATATATTAATGAATATAATTTTGATTTTAATTAACATTATTTTTTTTTTTTTATTATAATTTCGGCAATTTATTTTTCAGGCTCAAAATCTGAAGAATCTACTGCAGAGGTACTTGAAGGAAGCTCAACGCTGATGAAGTAAGACATGAAGTAGCTATAAGAATCAGCTTGATGTTTGACATTACTATGTTATCGAGAAGAAGTTGATGATGATCATGATGATGACCAAGCCAAGTAAGTGAATATACTTTTTACTTATAAAATTAAAATAAAATATACTTTATAAAGTTGATAGTTATAAAATTCTAATTATAAATTAAAAAAATAAGGTCAATATAGAATTAGCATTACGATCATATTATTTAATTTTAAAAAATAAAATAATTACGATGCACCAAAATTGATGAGAATGATGCGATCACGTAATGCGATTAAATTAGCTTTAATAAAATTTATAAAAATATTTATTCAATTCAATAAAAAATGTATTTATATTTCATTTTAAATTAATTATGTTAATCATGTTTTATTTCATTAATTTTTTACAGTAATCCCGCTTGCTGTTCCGGAATAGATGAAAGACACAATTCAAGTTCAGAAGCTTATCCTTGGAATCTAGAGGACTGCAGCAAACTTGTACTGCAGAGGGTTTAGTATTCTCAGCAACGGTCTAAGCAACCGTCTCAGCAACGGTCTAGGAGCAGCCGGTTAGTCTCGTCTAGCGTCCACACTACTATTTCAGTTTCTAGACCAATCTTAGTCAATACACCATGCATTGAGAGCATTGATTTGTGCGGAATTATTTCATGCTTTATTATGCTTTAAAAAATACAAAATAAAATATTAAAACATTTTATTTGCCTGTTATTACTTACTTATAAATATTTATACCTTCTTGCATTTCCAATCAACAATCAACGAATATATATTTTTTCAAATTTCAGTAAAAAAACAAAACAAATGCGATCAATGAAGAAAATAGTGAAAATCAAAAACTAACTATTTTAGAAGTTTTGTATTTTTGAAGAATTTACAAGTTCAGTTTACTTGCGTTTCTCAAAACATATAAAATAAAAAATTACAATAAAAGTTTATTTAAAAATAAACACGTTATAGAAAACAGTTTTTTTTTGTTTTGTTTTTTTATACAGCTTCTCAAGGAAATCAGAAAGAATACAAAATTACATTTTAAAAATGACTAGAATTATAAAATTATACTTAAAAATTCTTTCTAGGAATGTTGCTTCATTTTGAACAATCTCATAAAAATCCGTATCACGCTTAATTGCATTTAGCACAGATTTCACGTCCAAATCATTATTCACATTAAAAAACTTTTTTTCGGCTATGATGACATAAAATAAGATAGACACTGAAATAAAATAAATATATGCAAGAAACAGAAAAGTAAAAACTGATGCAATGATTAAAGGTCGCGCTTATCTGTCATATAAAAATCTAATTTCAGCAATGGTTTAAATAAAGTGCAAGTTCAATTTATATGCTAGTTTAAATTACCAACGACTTCTTCTTCTTTTATATTATTCTAATTTTATATTTAATAATTAAAAATAAAATATTTAAAAAAATGACGAATGGATGCCCGTATTTCTCAAATACAAACACTTTTTTTTACCTAACCATTTATTGTGAGAATTTTCGGTCAAGACTGTGGTAGGATTGGGTCGAAATAAGATGGAAATAAAAGTTTATTCTCAAGAAACTCAGAAAAAAATACAAATTTACATTTTAAAAACGACAAGCTACATCAAATTATACTTAACAATTATTTACAGGAAAGTCGCGATATCTTAATCACCGTCTTTATCACATATAATTGCATTTAGCACAGCTTTCACGTCTAAAGCATTATTCAAATTAAAAATATATTTCTCGACTATAATAATAGAAAATAAGATAGCACACTGAAATAAAATACAAATTTGCAAGAAATAGAAAATTAAAAGACGGTTGCAATGATTAAAGGTCGCGCTTATCTGAAAAATAAAGAAAAACTAATCGTAATAGAATGGTCTGTAATAGTGTGAATCAAGTGAAAATTCAATTAATTTGTTTGTTTAAATTACCAATGAATTAACAATTTTACATTGCATATTTAAAAATGAGTTATAAAAAACTACTTGAATTTACGTATTCCTCATCAGATCCACAACACTTTAACCTAACTATTTATTGTGGAATTGTTGAAGACTGTGGTTTGGTTGGGTCATGAGAAGAGTAGAATAACGTTAAATAAATTAAGACCGGTCATGTAATTATATTATAATTAACATAATTAAATTATTTTTATAATTTTAAGTATACACATGATAGTTACGATCTATAATTACAATAATTTTTATTAAAATGTATAATCACAATTTATAATGACAATTATAACGTTGAATATTGCTCAGATTTGGCCGTGTCTCAGCCCGCTGGGGTCTCCCATTCGTTGCGGGAGACGTAAGACCAGCGATTTTGGTCTCAGAGACGGACTCTGCAACGGGGATTAGTCTCAGCAGCGGCTCCGCAACCGCCTAGCTAGACCAGCTAATCCGTGTCTCTGAGCCAAGGTCTAAGCAGCGTGGACGTAGCTTAATAAACATAATGAAACTGATTCCGCGATAAATTTGCTTTCCTGAACATTCAAGAAAAAGTTATTTACCTCATCTTTTCCTTCTAGACTACAGTATCCATATATTTTACCAGTATGCGTTTAGTTGATTATGGACTTGAAAAGAACTCTAGCGGCACTTTTCAGATTTAATCTTTCTTTTAACCTTTAGTTAGAGGCGGGCGGTGTGACATATCGCATAAGTATATTTTTCTTTCTCCTTCCCTTTGTGTTGGCAATACTCCTTTCATGCCCCAGTAGCTATTTTGTGGATGACCCAGGAGAGTTTAGTGCCTTTCCTCACCTGCGTGCAACCCTTCTGGACGGCCTGTATTTAGCAATCATTCTGAATGACCCCCGCGACCGATCCTAAGTTTAACCTACATCACATAAATATCAACTTTTTTAGTTCATTCGCATTATTACATTAGCTGTACCATTTCGCGTTTCCTGCCTTTTTTACACACATTACAATATTGGTAGAATTGACGTCTACGATCTCTCTGATTGCCGCGACTGACGATTTTTTTCTCCCAGGCAACATAGACCGTAAGATGTATTTCCTTGATAATGAGAATGACGCTAACGAAATAGTCCGCATGCTTCAAGATCATGAAAGTGATGAAAGTTGAGACTCGTTTTATGAAGAGAAAGTTAGACAAATGATGTCCGCGATGAAGGCATTGTGCATAAAAATTACTGAGATTCATAGGCGTAACGAGGGGGGTTATTGGGGATGTAACCCCCTCCCCATTGCTTAGAAGAAATTAAAAAAATGAAGAAACTTTGAAGGATTTTACTTTTTCAACGTTATTATTATGGGATTACAAAAGTAAGGGTCAATAATGCCAAAAGCACAATAAAGAAAGTGCAAACACAGTTATTTTAATGAATAAAAGGTATACTAAAATGACAAACCGAAACGCAATACTGTTTATTTACAATTAATTATATTATTATAGCGGCAGTAGTGGCATCTAGTGGCAACAATAAGATCGCAAATATGAGAAGAACAGTTTAGACAATTCTTAGAATCTAGAGTTGAGTCAACAGTGACTGACACAGAAAAGAATAAGGATCGTAATTTTACATACCCTCTGAAGGACAGCGAAACCAAAGATTTTTTAATCCCTTTTGAAAAATTCTAAGGTCAACTGCCGCCGGACTGTGTATCCGCGATCTTGAGTATAGAAGGTGTTATGAAAACCACTACACCACAGGAGACCCATATTATATATGTCAGCCAAATATATACATATATGTATACAAATACCACAAAAATATATAAACTCATATACATTAACAAAGACAAAAATACGCTATTGAGTGTCTAGGACGTAAAAAAAAAATTCGTGACTTCGAGAGGAAAACCTTGAGCATAATAACGATAAAGAACTAAAATTGAGATTCTCTGGAAATCGATAATAGTTTTGCGGACTGTGGCTAACAGCGATTATCATTTAGTTTCCTCCTGCAAGTAAATTCAACGTTTTTCCTAAGTTACTAAAAATCATCTTGTTGAATATTCCTTTTCAATTCTTTTATTTTTTGTTGAAAAATAAAAACATTTATTTCACGGAAAGTTGAACAAAGAATTTTTTTTAAACTATCAATTTTTTTATTGCAAAGTATAAAAAACTCCCAGTAGTCATATGCTTGTCTCAAAGATAGTCATTTGTAGGCCTTAGTATTTGAAACTACCGTGTCTTCAGATATAAAAACCGATAATCCTAAAGATAATGAGAAAAACTTATTAAATTACTGTACTTTCATCGGTCCCTGAAAAGAGCAAACAATTTCAATTTAATGTGATGTTTTAAAAAAGGCGAAAATCGAGTTCAAAATTACGTTACATACATATAGGTTACGTTATCAAGTTACATATAGGCTGTTTCGTGGAAATCATTCTGTTATTAGTGGGGCTAAAAATAAATAAATATTTGTTATTTGGCGTTAAAATTGTTACGGGCTACTGGGTGTGAAAATGAAATAAATTACTCCTGAATTTGAGATACTAATATTTATTAACAAAGTAACAAAAAGAATACAACAATGAAATGAAAGAATACAAAAAAAAAAATGAAATTACTAACAATTAAATTATTAAACTAATATAAATTTACAATAACAATATTCTAAAGATTATAACCTAGGCCTAACTCCTATTTAATTACTAAAATATTATGAGATATTACTATTATTAAATACCTTAACAATTACATAAATTTGTGTAAATACAGTAAAATTACACTACAGTTTACAACTAATAATTAACACTTACAGTTTACTAATCAAAGTCCACCGATCGTAAGACTCTCCTAATATGACGAATTGACACTCAGTAATAAACAGAAACAGTTTATTACACTCGCGGACTGTCACAGTTCACTGATACACAAGTTTACTACTCACTAGTTTATTACCGACTGACTTATCACTGACTCACTTATTACTCACTAGTTCATCACACTGACTTACTATTGATTGTCTAGTTAAGGAGCGGGCGGTATTTATATAGCCAAGATCGAACGTTCTAGACGCGCGGGAGTGGGGGAGGCCGTTCTAGGATACTCCAGATCTTTCTAATCCGTCCATATCTCTCCAGCCGACGGGCTTAAGACGTTAATCCTTCCAGCCCGTCTTTCTCTCTCTGACCGTAACAAAATGAATCAAAAGGCACATTGGTGTCCTCCCCCTATTCTCTCTAATTCGGCCTTGCAATGAACTTCAACACGCAGACATAGTACATATATACCTAGCATGGCTCGTAAGCAGTTGAATTGATGGAACATTCCTTTTATTTAGTTAGTCCTTATCAGTTTGTTGATGTGGGGCATAGATACTATCTCAAATCTACAATATTGTGTACTACTGCTTATAGCTGAGTTTATAACATGAGATACTTTTTTTTATAGATGCTATAGCGGCTAGATCGAGTCTCATTACCAATCTCGAGACAACAGCAGCACTGGCTCGAATCCGATTACATCTGGTCGAAATTTACCTTTTATTCCCCTATTTTATTATTACGGAATGAATCATAATCTGTGATTAGATGGGTTTGAAATTTTGAAATATTAAGAATAACTCGTCCTGTTTATTTAAAAAATAAATAAATGAATAAAAAAAAAAGTTTTCAAGAATCCTGATAGTCAGTTACTTAATAACCCATAAGCAATTTCTTAAGTAATTGCATTATAATTTCAAATTTCTACTCTTTTAACAGCTTAACATTTTCTACTTGAAAACCATTCTTTCACAAAACCATTCAAGAACAATGAAGTTGAAACAATAGAAAATATTAAATTACAAATGTAACTTATGTCAGAGTTAAGATAAGACTTTTTTTTCGTTATCTGTTACTGCTACAATAGTTCTACATTTTTGTATTCACTTCGTATCCAAAGCTCTTATGAAACATTCTGGATGTTCATTTGAAAGAATACATTGTCAAGAAAGCCAGAAATAAAAGAAACAATATTAATGTACAGAAACGGAGAGTATTCCGTTGGTTAAAAATGTTGTGGTGAATGTGAAAATAAAAACTTTTAAAGTCACGTGGGTCTGCTAAAAAGTAAGTCTATCTTACAACTGAAATATTTTACCCGATTTTTACAACCTTTACATCAGTTTATGATTCAATGTCTTTATTGATAGGTCTTGTTCAAATCGAAATAGCCTGATATGGCTAAACTGTTGAATTATCAAATTTCTTCCGATAAAATATCACTAATTTCAAATAGCCGTCTCGAATTGTTAATAGGAAGAAAAACTTATATAAATTAACTGCTAAAGAAAATTATTAACTAAATAAGAAAAAAAGGAAAAATATATTTTCTCATCAAAAACAAATTTCCGTAAATCAAAGAAGTGTTGTTGATTTAATAAATAAACCTACTATAGAATGGCAATTTTAGAACGAATGATTTCGTATCTCATAAAACGGTAGAAGGTAATTGATAGTGACGAAAAAATCATTCGCGTACATTAAAGTTATAGCCAATAATCTATGTTGTTTTCAACATTGAATGAAAACTAATTGTTTGCAAGGGAATTTTATAGGATTTTCATTAAAATGTATTGAGAACCTAAAATTTATTTTAAATATGTGGGTAAATATAAATCATGTTATAAGCACATCAATTCTTTCACTTTTCTTTTTAAACGCAGTAAAAGGCATAAAATGCTTTTTTTCCCCGCAGCTATTGAACTAAAATAACAACTTGTTGAAATAATTGAAATATTAAAATTATATCCCGCAAATGTCTTTTCCAATGAACTGGTTGAATCGTTAAAAATAAACTACCTGAAGCAAATTTAGCAAATATTAAATAAATGGCATTATGAAGTAATCAAGTAGATAAAGAAGGTATTTGTTTCCCTTTTTTTTTTGGATTGCCTGTTAATTTTTACTGTTCTTACCCTTGTCCTAACAACCGTTAAATAACATACAGCGCCAATTCCCCATATTAAGTTGTAATTCAATTAGTGATGAGATAATACGAGGTAGTGGGATAAGGAACTTGTTTGTGATTAGACATCGTCAGTCCCCGTAGGATCATCCTGCTGTAACCATGGTCTTCAAGCAGATAACCATCAACAATCAGTGAGTATCTCGTTAATTAAATATTTAAACAAAGCATTCTTCATGGTTGCTTGTCTCCTCAATTTTCCCGCAGAGGCCCTTGCCGCTGTCCATAGTTCGTACCCACCACATTTCTTAGAGATTATTGATGAATATGATCTTTCTCCTATAATGCAGTCTTGTAGATGATTAGAAATGCCTCCAATTATGAAGGAAAATATATAAAAAACCAGAAATATGCAGAAAAAAATCCAGAGAAAAATAAACACCCTCCTCTTGCTAAGTAGACAATGCTACAGTTTGAATTCTAAAATCTGTCTAAACAGGTATAATAAGGATAGGTATATTTAACGAGTACCGTATCCGTAAAATCATTTTTCGTCCCATCATTAAGGACTCATTAATTAAATGTTTTAAAATCCCATTAAAAAAATCCTAAAGCCACTTGACAGGCATAAACGAGGATCTGATAAGGGTTTCAGAGAGCATAGATCCTAAAGGCTAGTAGTTTAATTTTTTATTTATTTGTCGCTACGACCCTTGTAGTCGAGTCTTGGCCTGCTCCAGCATCTACCGCCAGTTCTCTCTGTCAAGAGCGGACATCCAATACGGTCCGGGCGTCCGAAGCTAGGCAGTCCTCCCACCGAAGTCGTGGTCGGCCTGCTCTTCTTACACTATTCATTCGCTCCTTGAGGACTTTGGCTAGGATTTCATCCTGCCCCATCCTAATCACATGTCTGGCCCACCTCAGTCTTGCTAACTTTATAAACTGTACTACGTCCAGGTCCTTATAAAGCAGTCTCAGTTCATTGTTGGACCGAGGCCTCCACACTCCATCCACCAAAACTGGTCCATATATTCTCCTGAGGACCCTCCTTTTGAATCTCAATAGTCCATCCGAAGGATTCATGACAGAAAAAGCGGACTAAGAATTTTATAATCCTATAAAAATTCCTATGGCCACTTGAGGGGCATACAAAATAGAATAGTTTGAACATTATGTAAATACCTAGTGCATAGTCTCTAAAATCAGTCTAAACAGGTATATTCAACGAGTACCGGACGCAATGTCTTCGAACAACAATTTTACGTCCCATCTGAAAGACTAATTAACGCAATCCTCCAATCTAGGCCTCGGTCTACCCCACTGATGTCATCACTCTGACAGTTAGCTTTTCAACTTTTAAGGCATAGCTATCGCAATGCTAACAATCCAAACGTATTAAACATGGGTATGCTTCCTAGGTGTGTAACTTTTTAAAATCTAAATTCTTTAACTAGTAGATATTGAGAGGGAATGTTTTGGGCAATATCTAAAAGTTAAGGCATGTTGCTATCAGTGATTAGTATTTTTGGTTTTGAATCTTCTTGTTCACTAAGCCTTTTATTATTATTTGTTTTATTTTATATTAAGATATGAACTGAAAACATTAATTATTGGTATTGAATTTATTTCATGATCACTTTTTGATGTAATTATTCGTAGCTAATAGGTGTTCAAGAAATTTATGGGGTGTACTTTTGAGATTTATTTTAAATATTTATGATCTCAACGATTTCTTAAACATCTATATTAATTTAATTACTAATTATTAATTTAATTAATCTAGATTAAATTTGTTTTGTATTTGAGAAAAATGTACCTTACAGTAACTTATCCTATTATTTCATAGTTTTATGTTTCGATTTTTATTAAAACTGGCATTTAGAAACAGTTAATTATTTCAAAAATATTTATTTTTACTTATTACTTAATCCTAGACTTTATATCCCTCTGCCCTAAGGATTGCCTAAAAATTAGGCCAAAACGTTCGCAAAATAAAATATGTTGAACTTATTTTATGTAAAATTTATTGACTGAACCCTTGACCATTTTCAAAATTTCTTAAAATCATTTAATTTTGAAATTTGAGAGATATTTTGAAAATTCCACATTTATGTTTGTCAGACTAATTCAATGAGACTAAAACCTAGCTGATATTGCACATCATTAATTGAACATTGATATGCTGAAAATTCTACAGTTTGAGCTGAAAATCGTTAAAGCCGTTTTAAAAAATCATAAAATTAAATATATTAATCTGCGATTCCTTCTAGTGGATTTTACAAATGTAAGACGATTAGGCAATATAACTTTTTAGCAATGCAAATCCAATTAAGAATAACTTTTTACTTCGATAAGGATACAAGGAAATCATTTTGCAAGACATGGTTGTTAGAATTGAGACCCATAATGTGTTTTTCCGCTGAAAACACGAAGATCCGAAAGCTTTAATGATCGATATAATCGCGCAAAGTTGTCATGTATAACGATAAATTTTAATGGTTTAAATGTAGGCTATAATAGAGGCAAAGAAAAAAAAATGGGTTAAAACAAACCTGTTTTGTAGAAAATAATAAAATAACATGATAATTTTATAAAATAATGTCAAATAAAACTTTCCTTAACTTTTGAAAACTAACACACATGTAAATAGATATCGGTAATTTTAAAAAGAAAAAAGTACAGTTTGAAATAGAAACACTTAAGGAATACTCAGCATTCAAATAATTAACCATGAAAAATATCTGTAATGCTTTAAATAAAATTTAATCTTCTGCCATTTACTGCGCTTTAAAATTGTTAAATACCTTTCAAGAACAACTTAAGAGCATGACAGATGAATTATTTGTATAAAATTCCAAAAACAAATAGTTTACAATCATAACATTAAGGATCATAAAATGCCAAATGAATATTTCTAGCATAATGGTAAAGCATTCTTTAGTCCTTATTGAATTAAAATTTTATCAAAATACCCAATAACTCGAGAAAAAAGTCAATTCAAATCATTTAAACATAATTAATGATTTTTTAATGCAAATTAAAAAACATAAAGCAAGCAAATAATCCCTATTTTATATTTCAACTCAAATCATAATCAAGTCATTGAAACATTAAAAAAAAATCAATAATCAATAAATAATATAAATTTTTTCTTAATTATTTTTCTGTAATATCTTGACAGGTTTCCAGGCCAAATTCATAAAAATAAACAGCATTTTGTGAATTAATGAAGAAACAATGAGAATTATACTAGGTGCCTAATGAGCACAACTTCTATGCTCAAAGTTAAAAATAAAATCATACAAAACAATTTCTAAAAATTACATTGATAAGATAGATAATAAAACATTGCTAATGAATCAATTCCAAAATAAAATGACTAACTGAATCTATGCATTGTAGTATGTAATGAAAAAATGTAAAGCAAAAAAGAATACTTCTATTAAACTCAAAGAGCCGCTAATAAAGGAGCGGGTGTGTGTGTGTGTGTGTGTGTGTGTGTGTGCGATATAACATAATTTAAGCATAACTGTTGAACTATGGCAATTATATATGATTTTGAAACTGATAGTACAAAAAAATTATTCAATGATCCCAAGTTTAATAGAAAAACGTAATAAAGTTTTAATTAATTATATCAATATTTAAAATAAATAAATTAATTATGCACAACCTTGAATAAGCTTCTTTTTTGAATTTGAATTAATGTGAAGATTGAGAACTTTGAAGGCTGAAAAACATATTTAATCTAGTTTAGTTAAGATTGATATTCTCCTCGCTCATACCTGAGATTCCAATTTTATCATGTTAATGCATATTCTCTTATTGTCACTGGCTGTGAGAAATATGTTGATGTATAAAAAAAAAAAATTAATTTTTAACATCTAATTATAAATTTATCAAAGCAAAATCAAGAATTTCATTTGTTATGAAAGAGTTCAAATATGTGGATTAAATACTTATCTGTACGCCAATAAACAAATTACAATGAGGGTCCATATCTCTTGATTACCGAAATAAAATTCTTAAATACTGGCAGATTATACAACGAGGGAGAGGATGTTATGGATATTTTCATAGATTATTTCTAATAAAACATCTTCTTATGAAGGCCACAATTCTTATATGTATATATATATATATATATATATATATATATATATTTATATATATATATATTTATATATTTCTTTTTAGAGTGGGAAGAGGGTTAACGTATTTATGTATTTCAACCTAGTGATATCAATAAACTTTTTTAAAGTGAAAACTTCTTTAGCCGCTTTTTGCAACTTTTGGTAGATGGCTTGTGTTAGTAACATGCTCGAGGCTGGCTACACCACTAGCAGCCTGTGTACAAGTTATACGATTTCTTTTAATCAACTTTAGCTTAAGGGTTATAATTCCTGATGGTTGTGCAATTGATACTAACAATAACTTAAAACATCAATAACTGGTTGAACTTTTTGTTTCCCCTAAAAGATTTTATTTGTAATAGTTAAATGTCTTGTTTTATGAATGATTGAAAGTAATTGCTCTAAATTAATTTAATTATTGATTCAAGTAAATTATTGATATTTTATGTTAAGCTTGTGCAGCACATCATATGTTTTGATTAATTAATAAACTACTTGAAAATATATATAATTATTGTGTCAATAAATGTGTAAATCAGGCAAATGTTAATAATTTATATTCACAAATTTGAAATTTAAATAATCATTCTATAATTGATTTAGAAACAGAAAAATTCAAAAATGAATGCAGCTATTCCAAAGTCTTAAGTTTTTACTTCTGTCGGCAGTCTTCATAACTGCCTTTTTTTTAAAACTATAAGCTGATTGAAAATTAATTTCTTAAAAAAGACAAAAAAGAAACTACCGAGCAAACATGCATCATAAAACTCCTACCTTATATCCAGTCAGGATCCTACCTCCTTGTGGATATTCTTTCTCGGTTAAGTCATCCCATCTGTATTTAAGCTTCCACTTCCTAACTTCCCCAACACTGTAGCTCCAGTTTTGAGTTTCACAGATAATCGGCTCAGATTGAAGGTTTCTGAAAGGTTGTCAAAGTTACAGAAAGGAAAGTCATACATAAAAAAAAATCCTACCTTTGTATCATTAACAAGAAATTCAATTATATTAAGGATTAAAAAATAATGGATATTGAAATTTGAATATTTAAGAAATAGAACTAGATTAAATGAACAGGGTCGGCTTTACCTTATGTGCAGGGTGTGCTATTATGATTACCCACACCCGTGCCCCTTCAAAACCTCCAAAGAGGCGGTCCAGCTAATAGAGGGTGCGATTGCACACGGACGCGACATGGGCTAGAGCCGGCGCTGTAAATGAATGTTCAATAAAAATATAATCCCCAAGATAACAGCATTTGAAACTAGAAAAATACTGAAAATTCGTTACTAGAGTATTTATCACAAACCCTCGACATTACAAATTTGGAAGATGAGGAATTTCTAGATTCTTTGATCTTTAATTAATACATAAAATATTAGATAGAGATATGAACAATTTTCTGAACACAAAAAAAAATGTTCACAAATTGTAAATGTGTCATGAAATTAATAAATCTACTTACAAAATACTATTAATTATTTTATATAAATAATAAATATAACTAATGAAATTTTTATTTTAGCTAATAACGTAATCATACTCAATGATACAATTAGAAATATAATTTAACTCCATTTTGATTAAATTTCTGTACCATGATTGATTAATTGTTACTTCCATTCTATCTTTATATTGTATAATCACTATTTATTGAGTTACATTGGTTATATTTGAGAATGAATGACCATTATTGGACACAAGGCATGTTGATGGACTACTATGCCTAAATAAACAAATAAATATTACCAAGTACCTGTTCTATGTCAGAATATATATATATATATATATATATATATATATATATATATATATATATATATATATATATATATATATATATTTATATATATACTTATCCATGTATTGATATCCATTTAGAAAATCAACAATACTGAAAATAACAGCTATGAAAAATATTCTTTCTGCCTTATATTATTTATTGTAAAGGACCATTTTTTAAAAATTAAGTTAATAATAAGTAATGTTTTTTTATTTAATCAGTCTTTTTAATAATTAAATGTAATAATTTGGAACAGGAAGAAAATTAAATGTATGCTGATCATTTTACTGTTGCTTGTCTTGGCAATAGTGGTAATCATATGCCTAGTTCTTACTCCATTTTCACCTATTGTTAATGTGGAAGATGATGAGAGAAAATGGATCTATCCAGAGCCTGCAGTCGCCAATGGAGCAGTTGTCAGCAATGGTGGGCCTTGTGCTACCATTGGACAGTATGTATTTAAAATTTGTGTGTTATAACAGAATTACTGTATATATTTAACATTTACAGTTTTCAACAATGAATAATTTTGTAACTAAAACATAAATAGTTGCTAATCCTCTTGTTCATTAAAAGACTTAAGTTTTTTTTCTGCCAATGTCTGTATTGAAATATATCAATTCAATTGTAGCTTTAGAAGAATAGAATTGACTGACCATTGGATATTACAAATTCACAGATTCCGGCACAAAGTTATAAATAAAATTTATAATAATAACAATATGATATATTATTTCCATAATTTCACTTTTGAATAGTATCATTAGTATAAAAAATAAACCAATGAGCTTAAATAATTTTTTTTTTTAAGTAAAACCCTAATAAAGATGTGACTATAAATAGCATTACAGTAATTTTTTAAGAAATATTTGTTTAATAAAGGAAAATTCTGAAGAAGTATGGCAATGCTGTGGATAGTATAATAGCAACAATGCTTTGTGATGGACTGACTTGTCCCTACGCTTTGGGAATAGGAGGTGGTTTCTTGGCAACTATATATCTCAAGAATGAATCAAAAGTTGTTACGATTATTGCCAGGGAGACAGCACCAGCGGCATCAAAGGCCGATATGTTTGCTAAAAATTTCTCCTTATCCCTCAAGGGTATTTTTGTTTCGTTTTTAATAAACTAGATCATGTTATTGGCTGTTACCAATAAAATCTTTTGTGGCTCTACTTAAAAGATTGATAACTTCATTAGGAGGTCTAGCAGTGGCTATTCCTGGAGAAATAAAAGGTTACTGGGAGATGTACAAGAGGTATGGAGGCAAAGCTCCGTGGAAAGAATTGTTTGCTGACGCCATTAAAATGTGTGAGGAGGGTGTTCCAGTGAGTAAGCGTCTAGCCAAGGAAATAAAAAAGGGAAGAGATGAAATTTTGAAAACACCAGGGCTGAGGTAATGATTTTTTTACAGTATTTTTCACAAATCCTTGACATTATATGATTAGGAATATAATGTACTTCTAGATTATTCAGTCTTTAATTAATAAAATAAAATGTTAGATATTATTTAATATATGTAATAACAAAGTGCTGTTAATTAATTTAAAGACATTTTTTTCCTAGCCCCTTGACTTTTTTTTTTATAGTATTATTTAATCAGATAGACGGGATCTCTTTTATTGAATTAGATGCCTTTTTAGAGAGGAATGTGGATAGGATTATCTGGATTTTAATTGGATGGTAGGAGTGGGGGGGTATAGTGATGGGGGTTCAATTGACTAAAGACAATTTGAATTGACAAAAGCACAATTTCAACTTAAAATTTATTACTTTACTCATCTTACTAACTTTGCTCATCCATGTTTGGATAAAGATTATATGCAGGACTGGAAGAACAAATATAAATCACAGAGCAGCTTTTAATGTTCTACTTACCAAAAAAATGTAAAAACAAATAAAATAAACTTAAAGAAGGCGTTCAAGGCTTATAAACATCTTAAAAAAGTTAATTAACTAGTTATACATTTATTTTGTAAACTTTTCTATTCAAAACAAAAATATTTAAAAATAATACCATCAAAATAACAATTAATAAAAATAGATTATATATAATAGGTAATGTGTGATACATCAGTAGTTCTTAAAAATTCAGCATTCAGATTTAATGAGCCAATTATGAACTTAAACCATAAACAGACTTATTCCACACTACCTCTTATTAATTATAACAAATCATTATGAATTCAAAATTTGAGAGAAGCAGTAGTCATATTACATTCTGAAAATTGCCTGTTGGAGAAGAATCATAATAATTTCAAATTACGTCAAAATCTGTATAACTCACTAATCTTTTAAAATACCTATTCCTTCTGAATTCAGTAACCCTCTGATTCATTGGGATATATAAACTATTTGACTTTAGAGTATCTGGGATATGTTAGGGGATTCAAAAAAGTTCATGAATCTATGTTTACTATTATTATTATATTTCAGAAAGAGGTTAGAAAATGACAGAGGAGAACTTGCTAAATTTGGAGAAACTATCAAATTGCCCAAATTAGCGGAAACTTTGAGAATCATAGCAGAAGAGGGCCCTCAGGCACTTTACAATGGCTCTCTCACAGCTGGCTTCGTAAAAGATATTCAAGATAATGGAGGGATTATCACTGAAGAAGACATGAATTCATACAGGTGAGTTATTTCATTAATATTATTATTTCATTAACCTAAGTTTTGCATATCTACTTGTTTTGCGATGCAGATTCTTCTCAAAGTGTTTCTTTAACCACTTATAACTTTGTATAATTTCTATTGAGAAAAATACCATATTTCAGCTAATTACCATATGTGACTACTGGTAATTTTTTTGTTTTAAACAGCAACTAAAATTTGGAAATTTTAAGAAGATTAATAAGAAAGTAGGCTCTGTTTCCATCCATTCAAAGAAGAACCTAAATAAAGGAAGCTTGGGATAGTTTCAAAGGTGTAGTCGAGAATTTGGATGCTGTCCAAAGATCATTTAGAGCCAGACTAACATTAGAGGTTTTTTTTTACTATTATCTGGAAAGTTTCTTTTTTCTTTTTCTTTCATTTCTGGCAATAAGAACTAAACCTTCAGAGCAGGCACAAGTTGCAAAATTTTGTTGACGATGTTTCAATATGCTTTACTGTATCCAAGGCCACCCCTTTTTCGCATGCTATATTGCCGACCATAAATTTCAAAGAAGCTCCATCCATATTCATACTTATTTTAAGTTTATTAATTTACATAGAATTCCATTCTAACAAATATATTAAATTTAAATACACATATAGTAGAATAATATGAAATATATAACATTTATAAATCTCCTCTCATTGGATAACTTTCTTCTTCTGAATATTATTTCGATTATATTATTACAGAGTTCGTTGGGAGGAACCTGTTCACATGAAATTGACCTCTGGAATAGATTTTTATTCTGTTGGACCACCAGCTTCAGGCCAATTACTTGGTTTCATTTTGAGAGTGTTAAATAATACTCTACAACCAAATATGGATGCACTTACTAACACATCTATAATTACTGAAACATTCAAATACGCTTATGCAATGAGATCTCACTTTGGGGATCCATATTTTACAAATATAAGTGAGGTGAGATAATAGTTAAGTAATTTAGTAAACTCAAGAATATAGTTTCTTGAAAAGGTTGCCATAGCTTATATCTACAGCCATGATGAATAAGTGGTTGTCGAGTTTTGTCCATTATGTGTTTGCTGTATTGAAGGAAATAAAATAGTGTCATTCTTGTAGTTTTTCACTTGAAATAAAGTTATAATGTAAGCAATAACTCCTTTTCAATCCAATGTCTGATTTATCCCCTTATTAACTAAGAAAATAACACGATTCTGCTTCCTTAAGAACATGAAACTCATTTTGAAGAAAATTAGACTTAACCACTTATTCACCGAGGCTGTAGATATAATCACTGTACAAATAGTTACAATATCATTACTACTACTATTTATTATTATTAATATTTGTAAAAAACATTAAAGGAATAGATGGGATTCAGGTAGAACTTTTTATGGAAAGGAGTCTGTCAGGTGTATCAGTTTGTCTCAGGGACATGGAGAATCCTATTAATCTCGGTAATGAGTGGGATAAGAGAATTTCTGAGCAGCTTCAGAAAAAATGTAGGAGGATACTAAAGATTTTAGTATCCTCTTCACTATCTAAACCAAATCATGTCAAACTATATATATGCAAATGCTTGGCATATGGAAAGATCACTGTAAGAATGCTAACAAAGAAAAGTTCATCAGCAGGAAAAGTATCCAAAGCCAACCATATCAAAATGAGGAATGGCCATAACTACAGACATACAATTTCTCACTGTAAATAATTAATTTTAAAGTTTTTCACGTTTAGACATATTAATTAAATTATTCACCACAATGCCTAATCTGGAACTTAATGGCACAACTAAAAACTAAATAAATTTAAAAATATGTTATTATATTTTAAAATTGTTTTCAAGACCATTTTTATACATTACAGGTTCTTCAGAAGATCAACGATCAAACCTATATCGATGAAGTTAAACAGAAAATACTCTTAAACAAAACCAACAATGACCCAACATATTATGGAGCCCAGTACTATAGCAACAAAGACTCTGGGACAGCAAACGTAGCTGTAGTTGCACCAAATGGTGATGCTATCTCAGCTACAACAACAATTAATCAAGTGTAAGTCAATCTCTATTGATTTTTAAAAATATTTTTTAAACTAATTTTCAAATCTTTCTTGTTTTTGTGTGATTATTTCTTGTAGTAAAATAATTTTCTAATTCTTATAGATTTGGCAGTTGGGTTGTGTCAGAAAGTACTGGTATATTATTGAACAATCAAATGGATGATTTCTCAACACCTGGTTTAGTGAATAGTTTTGGAGTTTATCCCTCAGATACAAATTTTATCGAACCAGGAAAGCGCCCTCAATCATCAGTTTGCCCTTCCATCTTGGTTGATAAAAATGGTGATGCTCGCTTGGTTATTGGAGCAGCAGGAGGAACAAAAATAACAACATCAACTGCCTTGGTTAGTATCCTAAATAATAATTAAAATTTAAACCTGAATACAATTAAAAATGGGCATGATAAATTTTCAGACCATTATACGTAACATATGGCAACACAGACCCATTGCCGAAGCAGTGGATCGGCCAAGATTTCACCACCAACTGATGCCAATGAAATGGTATTATGAGCAGTCAATGCCAGAGGTAAATCATTTAAATATTTTAATAATATTCTATCCTAGTTTGAAGGTGTTATAAAGAAATCAAATTAGTATAACTTTACAGTAAAATTAAGTATTTCTAAAATATGATCATGACTATGCAGATTCAAGTCTGGACCATCTTTTAGTTCATGGAATATTTACACATAAACTAGGATAGTAACATGAATAACAAAAAAATAATTAGTGACATTTGCCCAACTCAATCATTGTCAAAAACAAATGTTAAAAAAAATAATGATTCAATGAAATATCTTGATTGATTTCCTAATATTCCTGACATAGGCCCTTATTAACAGAAGGAGATGCATACAGAAACTGAAAGAGATGAGATAATTTAACAGGAGCTATTTGATTGATCAAGAGCAAGAAAAACATCTGAGCCAATTCTTCTAACAGGGGTATTCCGACCATCCCAAACTAGATCAAAACATTGTTTGTTTCATTTAGCCTTATTTTATGCTTTGGCTAATCACATGATTTTGCAGAGTGTCCTAAATTTTGCCTATTTAGGTATGATAAGGATAGATATCTTTATCTTTAACACATGCCTGGCATTGCACAGTCTTGGGACCTCCATTTTGCATCTACTTCGTAGGACGGCACAACTAAGGATTTTATCTCCCTTTAGAAAATCCTATAGCTAACTGCCAGGCTAGGAATCCGTGATTTTGGGCATAATAGATTGTTATGCTAATCACTGCACCACAAGTGGTCCCAGCTCAAACCATTAATTACCCTGTACCCTGATTCACATAATACACCCTCCTTATTATTATTTGTAAGTGACTCTTCAAATACCATGCACTTCGGCCTAAAGAGGCCCATTGTGCTCGAGTCCTAAAAAAATCCCTGACATAGGTCTAGGCTTCTGATATATTTTAAAAAATCTTTAAATCTCAGTCCTTGAAGTTCATTGTGTCCTCCAGGTCCAAGGTCAGGTTGTGTCCTCTTTCGAAATAGTGCATTACAATCAAAGAGAACGTCCCAGGGGGTTTCGTCCTCCTGTGTGCACCATCTGCACTGAGGATCTTGTTCAATGCCCAGTCGATGCATATGTTTCCTGAGTTTACAGTGCCCAGTAATGGCTTCGACCATGCTTTTGAGGTCGGTTCTCGACATTTGAGCAGCTTCTTTCTTGATTTTCTCAGAAAGTTTGTCATTGGGATCTTTTATAAAAGTTTGGAGGAAACTAAATGGTAAAGGAATTGCAAGCACTTTTTCAGAAAATATGGGACAATAAGACTATTCCAAAGGATTGGGAGTACAATATCATAGTCCCAATACACAAGAAAGATAGCACAACTGAATGTGGCAACTACAGGCCTATTTGCCTATCCAAGTGACATACAAGCTATACACCACTATTCTAGAAAGCAGGTTAAGGCCACTGATAGAACCAGATTTAGATAAGGCATGTGAGAGAAATCAAAGCCTATATATTGCTTTCCTAGATCTGAAAGCTGCCTTCGACTCAGTACCCCGTAATGAAATTTGGAGAGCATTGAGAGGAAAGGGGATTCCCAAGGACCTTTTGGCAGCAATCAAATTGACGTACCAAAGCCCTAAAGGAATAGTACTTATAAATGGCCGAGAACCCAAGCCATTTCTCTTGGAATGGGGTGTAAAACAAGGGGATAGCTTGAGCCCATTATAGTTCATTGTCTTTATGGACGAAATCCACAAAATATGTAGAAGAACTTGGACTGCAATATGTGGAACATGAGAACAGTTCAAGTGCAGGCATTCCTACGCTGACGACATCGTGCTGGTGACCGATTTTCAGGAAAAATTGTACCAGGCCATTATAGAATGGCAAGAAGAACTCGCTCATAAGGAATGAGTATAAACAGCCGCAAGAGCTAGGTTATGACAGTAGCCAGAGATGAAGAAGATATGAGAGATGTAGGAGTGATATGCAATGGAGAAGTTCTAGAGAATGTGGACTGCTACACCTACCTTCCTAGGAACAATATTCAGCAAATCTGGAAAAATAGATCAAGAATAAAGAAAGCAAACAATATATACTACCAGATATGCAGCACCATTGTGCAAAAGAGAAAAGTAGGAAAAAATGTAAAACTCCACATATACAAAGCAGTATATCTCCCTACCTTGTTCTATGGCGGCGAAAGCTGGTTCATCCAAAACAAGCACTTAAGTAGGATAACGGCGGCGGAAATGAAATTTTTATGAAGAATAATGGGTAAAACCAGGAGGGGCCGTTTAAGAAATGAGAGAATCAGAGAGGAACCCAAGGTACCTTCAATGAAAACCACCCTGGAATGCCGACTACTTCGATGGTATGGACACATATGTAGAATGGGGGAAGGCAGAGTACCAAAAAAGTATATGGAAGCAAGGACAATTGGCAGGAGACCACGCGGAAGGCCTAGGAGAACATACTTGGAGTAAATCCAAGGACTAGGTCAGAAAAGAGGCAAGACCCTGGCCCAGCTGAAGGCGAATTGGCGAGAGACCGAGTGTGGACAAGATTGGTGGAGGCTCTTCCATGCTGAAAGGCACAATAGGAGGAAGTGAAAGAAGAAGAAGATAAAAAATTTAGTGTGCCTTATCTTGGCTCTATCCCAACGCGTTTTTATCTTCCTCTTGGATGGTTTGTTAATTGTATCCTTAGCCAGGGAGAGGGGAACCCCACACCATGATTCTGGTCCTATTGGAGAAATTCCTGCTCCTTTCTTTGCCAATTTATCGGCCCTCTCATTTCCTGGTATATTGCAGTGTCCAGGGATCCAAAATATGTTGACTCCTTTTTATACAGCTAATTCATCAAGTCTTATACAGCATTCCTCCACTAGCCTGGATTTTGTTACTGCATTTTGTAGTGCATTACATGCTGCCTGACTGTCAGTAAGAAAATTAATGACCTTATTCTTGTGGTCCTTCATTGTGAAGGCATCTGCAAGCATTGCCCATATTTCTGCTTGGAATACAGTGGATGTCATGCACAGAGCTAAGTAATGACCTGTGCTCTGGCATCCCCTGAACCAGATACCAGAGCTGGCACCAAGCTCCCCTTTGGATCCACCAATGTACACAATTAGACCATTGGGTGGGTTAAAGCAGTCTTTCTTGCTTTTGCAAATCGCCTGTGTGTTAACATGGAATCTATTTTCAAAGTTATATTTATTCAGCATTAGGTCTGAATGTTTTTTTAAATCCAGGGTTTGCTCAATCGTGTCAAAGGCACTTCTGTGTCCAAAGTCATTTGTGGGTTTTTTGGCCCTTCCTATTTTCACTAGCCTACAGGCTGTCTTCAATGCCTCTGCTTCAATTAGAATATCGATAAGAGTAAAATCAAGTATAGTTTTCTTGTAAAGCGGTAGACATGGTTCTCTTGGCCCCAGTGATCATGATGCACCCAAGCCACTGCACCTTCTCCTAACTTCATTCTATTTTTAATGATAATAGTTGACCTTGATAATATATGGGGAAGAAAATGGTCCGGGTAGAGGTCAATAAATTTCTCTTAGATATGGAGAAATGTTTATTAAGTAGCCAACGTTTCGACCCACTTTGCAGGTCTTCTTCAGGGCTAAATATGCAAAATACAGACAATTGAAAATTATCAACAACTGAAAATAGTAAAGAATTACTAAACATGGTAAATATAAAGATTAAAATGTATGAGTGTATAGTATTATTAATGAAATGACAGGAAGGTAGTAAAATACAGACTAAAGAATAAAACAAAATAGTTAAAAATTAAATAATAAGGTAATAAAGAGGAGATATAATCGATATGCTCATTGCAGTTTAATTTACTGTCCATAATGACACCAAGGTATTTAACCTTCTTGCTAAACTGAATGTTCATCCCTTTCATCTTAGGAGGGGGGGAGGTGAGCTCCCTCAATACCCTTTTGTTAGTAAAAGGTACACTGACCGTTTTATTAGGGTTGATATTCAATCCTACTTTCATATAATATCTCACTACCATTCTTAGTGCCATTGTCATCAACTCTCAGCCTGCAGCTGCCTTAACCTTTTGGTGATAATTGTCTATATTGGCTTGAATAAACCTATTCTTGGCAATGACCCTTTTGGTAATGTTTGGTTTGATGCCATGCTTGTTTAGGGCATTAGTTAATGTATAAGTAAGAGTATTGTCAAATGCCCCTTCTATGTCTAAAAATGTCCCTAGCGCAATCTGTTTCCACTGCAGAGCATCTTCCACTTTTTTCACCACTGCTTGTAGTGCAGTGTCGCAGGATTTATACCCTCCTTGAAATATATACTATTATAATATATCTGTTCTACAAAAGGCTCTTTAGCATATTCTTATTAAAAAAAATGTATAGTTACTTCAGTAATCTGTTCCAGTATTTTCTTTACACCATTTTTTTTTTTCTTTTATCTTAAAATGACATATACTGTTTTTGTTTTAGGAAATCATCTCAGGTATGAATGCTCGTGGTCATAATGTGGTGGTCTCAGATTCAGAAGCCGTCGTAACAGCAATAGCTAAGAATGGAGAACTATTCAGCGCAGCTTCTGACATCCGCCGACCAGGAAACACATCTTACTTGTTGTTACCTTCTAGCAATTGTGTATTGTAAATTGACAATAAGAATTTTTTAAAGCAATTTGATTGAGTTGTTAAAATTGACTGAATAGAACCTTTCATAAATATATAGGATATTTATTAATTATGAATAATTATAATTCATACTGATGAAAAAATGTATAATATTTTTAGAAAGTTATAGAATGTTTGTACGAGCATTATTAAATCTTTGAAAATGTAGATTTATTAGAACCTTAAGATGAAAAAAAAGGAAAATCTGTGATAGCTCTTAATTATTTAACCAAGAAACTTGTTCAACACAATTTATGCATGATTTTCAACCTTCATAATATGAATGTACTGTTCTACATAACAATCTTATATACAAGAATCCTAAAAGCTTGGATTAATGTACTTTACAGGTAAATTATTTCATTCCAAGAAAATCAGAACCATCTAAGTAATAACCATCGTAGATATCATATATGCATTAATTGTATAACTCAAAGTTATAAATTCATACAAAAAAAGATATGTTTGATTATCTGTATGTATTGAAGGATTCAATTTTTTTATATCTTAAAGGATCTTGTTTACTACAGGTTCTAAATTATTATCCAATAAAAATAAGCAATATTTATATTATTAAAAAAATATATAAATAAGAAAATACTGATAAAAGTATTCTCAGAGAGTTTCTCTTATCAATTTATAGCCCTTTAATGCTATATTAATTACCAAAAATGCAAAAGTTTATGAAATAACTTACAAAAATATACTCAATGTAGACATTTTGTGAAGAGTGAACACAAATGTAAACTTTGCATATTTTTTTATGAAACAAAATAAATAATTTTACTATAATTTATTCTATTTTATTTTATTGTTACATGGTATAATTTTTTTTAATATTTAAGTAATTTTACATTTCTAAAATATTAAATTATTATAGCTCCCTTCCTTCCTCCGAAGTTGGTCCAAATGATTTCAGGCATGGTCAAAATGGATATATTTCGATGACTAATATACTTCCTTTACTGCTGCTTATGAGGAACTAAAAAGATTATAATTTTGACAATTAGAATAGTTTAATTTTAAACTGAATTTAATTTGCCACCACTTAAAAATTTAAAAAATAAATAAATAATTTTACATTTCTGAAACATTAAATTGTTTAAATTCATCTATCTATATAAATAAAAATTAAATAATTATTTTTGAAGAAATATTATTTTATTTCTATTAAATGAAATGAGGCATTTGATTTTAACATCAGGTACATTCAATTTTTCCAAAAATGATTTTTTATTTTATTTTTAATAAGTTCTTAAAACCAGAAATGATATATTAGATGTGTTTGTTTCTTAACCATCTAGATCCTTCAAAAATCAAAACCAAAAGTCAAAACCATTTCCTATCAAAAGTGGCTAAGTAAATAAAATTTTTTGTTTGTATGAAAAATCAAAACTATATATAGCTTAATTATATTGATTAAAGTGATTTGGTATTAAAAAAAATGTCTATTTTATTTAATTTTTGTCAACCATAAATTAACCAAATATTGATATTTTCTGATCAAGATGTACCCAACAGTTTTATTTATATTAAATGAGATTTAAAAAAGAGAAGATCATAAAATATTGTATTTTTTTGAAGGGATTTGTTAGAAAAGTAACGAAAAAAATAAAACAAATTTGTTAAGCAGATTATTTTTTAAAATTAAATCCTTCTTGATTAGTACTGACAAATTTTTGAAAATGGATGTAATCGGTTTTGAAACCAAACGCCTCAAATATTAATATTGATAGAATATCTATAAAAGTAAGAAATAAATGCGAATCGGTTACATTTTTGACCTTGTTCTTTACTCTTTAAAAATGGAAGTCTATAAAAAATGCTGAGGTAGAAAGTAAACAGGATAAAATCCCTATTGACAATGCCGCCTGATTTCACAGTCCCCTTAAATTCTTAATACCGATAAGAAATCGAAGAGAGACGATCCTTCTTGTCAGTTTTGAGAAACCATTGACGATAGTTGGACCTGACAAAAAGCATGAAATTAATAGATCGATTTTTCAATTTTTTCAGATCGATTGATACAAGCGACGAGGATACAGACCGCTATATCGGCGATAAGTACAAAGGTTTGCTCCAAATATGCCTCCTTTATTCCAAGTTAGATAGCAAGTTTCTCCCGATAACCTGTCTTCAATTCTTCATATCCATGTTTCTAATGTTGGGCCATTGGATCTTGGGAATAATAGGTTTGATTGAGACTAAAGGGGTGAATTTCGTATTGTACTCCAAAGGTGCCTATTTCCTATTGCTAGTGCAGTTGACAGGTGTGGCTATATGCTCGCTGAATTCTAACCGCGCCGCGCTGGTCACATTTCACCGAAGAATGGCCAAGAACTTCTACGAGTATCAGGAAGCGGATGAAGAATTCATTAACAGATTCAGAGAAGAAAATGATAAACAAGTCAAGCTGCTCTCGGTGGTACCTATAAGTATCGTGGTAGGTGCCGTATCTGCGTTCGTCGTATCTCCTGTCTTAGACAAGTACGGTACCTACGTTATAGAAGACATTTCGCATCATCTCAACATAAATCTACCCGCCCCAGTCTTCGCGTATCCATTTTCCACTCACACGAATGTAGGATTCTTCGTTGCATATTGCCTACAACTTGGTGGAGGAAGCATTCTGGTAAACGTGATCGGTGGTGGGGGTTATTTGTACATAGTAATGGTCCAAGCTATCCGCTGTCAATTGAGAATTTTGATACGTTCGATAGAAAAAATAGAAGAACGTGCAGACCGTCGTTATTACGAAATAAGCGGCACAATAATGAAATTAAAAGACCAACAAAAGTTTAAGGATGAACTCTATGAATCATGCTACCATGAATGCTTAAGAAGGAATTTCGAACATCATCAAATTATCATAAGGTATTATAATTATTCTTCATAAAAAAAATAATAAAGTAAATTATAATGTCTTTAAAGTCCCTCAAAACGATTTTTTTTTTCTAACTGATTTATCCCCTGTGTACAATAAAAATCATTTATTATTTAAATACAAATACATCCAAGAACAAAATTGCTACTTAGTTACTTATGTCAAGACCATTCTCCGTATTTAATTTGCTTTTTTCTACTATGTCAAAGAGGGTTAAAAAAAGGTTTAAAACTTTTTGGTGTTTATTTTTTAATTTAATACCTGAATCGTGCATTATGAATATCTTGATAAGTTAAATTAAGGAGGACAGTAGTTTGGGTCTGATGTTTACATTACATGATACATAAGGCAAGATGGTTTGGTCGAAAACCACTATCACAAATAGACCATTAGGTCAAAAACAGACAAATTACTTAACATATGGAGGCTTAAATTCAATCTCCCTTGATTTTCGAACATTTTAGTTGACTAAATTCATTCAGCAAATGATCCTACTTACATCATTTAGGATCTATAGGTGAAAGACTAGATTTTAAAAAAGTATTAAACTGACGAGTTAAGTTTTTGAGATTATTAAAATTTATAACTAATGAAATTCTCTTCGTTTCACAATTGCCTAATAATAATTTAATATATATTGGCTACATTATTATATTTTTTTTCAGTTCGTTAGATTGTGTGAGACAATATTTTTCACTTGCAGTATTTATGGCATACTTAACCGGTTCAGCCGTCATAGCACTAAGTTTACTCTCAAACAGTGTAAGTTTTATAAAATATATTTAAGAAAGATTTTTCTCTTTCTTAAAAATGGTGTATGTTTGTTACAGATAGTGGAACTACCTGGTACATCTATCACTTCAACAGTATTGGGTTGTATAGAAGTAGGATATATGGCTTTTATATCTTACCTGGGTCAAACAATTGTAGATTTGGTATTGATCTGTATATTTCTATCATAATAGATTTTTTTTTCAGTTTATAAAAATTATTTTATTTATAGAATGATGATCTGAGAGTGAAAATGTATGAAATAAGATGGTACTACTGTAGCAATCGCATCAAGAATAGCATCAAAATATTTCAGCAAGTCGCCCTCAGGCCTTTAGAGATGATATGTGCAAGCATTGTACCCATAAACTTGGACACATTTGGAGTAGTAAGTTTAACATGTTTAAAATTGTCCATGGGAGAAATGATGGAAATCATCGATAAAATGAAGCATTGATGTTTGAACTCCCTCTCTTCTTTTAATGTGCTATATTTTAACTCTTCTAACCTGTGGTTGTTCTAATAGATGTTGAGGTTTGACAGTACTTGTACAATTTATTTTAGTCAGATTTATTCAGTGGGTTTTCCACTAAACAAAGTTCAATTCTCTGAGGCTGTATTCTAGCCAGCAACGCTCCATACCCTGGGTTACCACAACCTCTTAAATCTAAGTTTCAGCAAGTGGATATACTACATTGTAAATTAAAGGAAGGATAGACAGGCCCAAATTGGAAAGAATTTGAAAATTTTATCAACAACGAATTCATATGTAATTTATTAGTCGTTTACTTAAAAATGTTTAGCCCCCTTGTATTCTCGAATTCGCTACTGCTTCTACCGAACAACCATTCGCATTTTCACATTTCCTTTTACCATCTTATTCTTAACAACCACTCAAAGTGTATTAATCATTTTTGAAAGAAATAAAATTATCCTCCTTTTTCCTGTGGACTTTATAATTATCTTGTCCAGAGAGAAGTTTACTTATTAAGATGTCATGTTTGTTTTTTTAGGTGATGAACACAGCATACTCATACTACAACCTCATTAATGCCTTCTCATCTGAATGAAGATATTCTTTATCTAAACCATACAGTAACGCTGTTGTTCAAAAAGAATTTTAGTTCACCTAACTATTTTTACAATTACTTTATAATTATGCATTGCACTTTTATATTCCATTTAATAACTATTAAACAGTCCTTTTTATTACATTGGGCAATTTTCTTGATGGATATTATAATTTATCAATACAATTAAAAAAATAAGATAATAGTTAAAATAAATTTGCAACTACAAATTATTAAGCATGAATATAACAATATTACAGTAATGGCCCACAATCAGTGAAAGTTGGGGAGAGGTGGAGACACAATAACAGTTCACTAGAACATTCATGCCATACAAAAATTTTGTTGAACAAATACAAGTATATATTTTTTTAAAATCAGTCTAAAATAATTATTATAATTTATTACATGCTCATTACAAAATATTCTAATATAAAATACCCATTTTTTTCTAAAAGAAATGACTTTTGAGTCTGGGTTAGTGAGAAAATATTTTACTTCACTATTCAATCTTTTATAGAATAAAGGCAAAAAGTATGGTATGGACAAGTGTTAATAAAAAATACTTAATGTTAGTTTAAGTTGTAATAATGAACAACTTAATTTCATTGAGATAATTGCTACACACACAGCATAGTTATTAATCTACTGATAGACGTACCTTAAATTTTTTTTTTCTGTTTTTCCCATTGAATTTTTTCATTTATCTAAGAAAAAGATTGTTGTTGGTTCATTTAACGTCACTTTATGCTGCTATGGCTAATCGGATGATGCTACAGTGGGAGCTCTAAATTTTGCCTATCCAGGTTTAATTAGGATAGGGATTTTTAACAAAAAAACTAAGGATTTTTTACTCCCTTAAAAAATCCTAGGGCCACCTGCCGGGCCACGAACCCGCGATCTTGGGTTTAGTAGTTAACCAGTCACTAGACCACAGGTGACTGCTTTTTTTTTTATTATCAAAATAATTATACAGTCCACAGGAAAAAGGAGGACAACTTTATAAAAGATTGTCTATCATTATTATTATACTGTTTATATTATTTTATTTCCTGGGACTCTAGTATTACTCCCACATTCATCCCCACATCTTTTCTCCAGTACTCCTCAGGCCTTTTAATAACTTAAAACAATGTTTTATATAAATGGATAAAAAAAATAATTAAAATTTTATACAACCGAAACCAAAAATATATATTAAAAATAAGATGGTTGTAATAAAATTAAACTAAAACGAGAAATAAAAGGTCTGCTCATGTCAAAGAGAATCTAAAGGGATCAAAGGTATCAGGAAAAAATATAAATGAAAGAGAAAATCGAAAGAAAATATTAAATAATGAAAGTAAAAGGTTCCCGAAAAAACCTAAGGAAGACCAGAAATAACTGTTGGAGCAATGTCAGTTAGAATGAAACAGTAGTTGTTAGAAAACAAAACGGTCAGGCTCAGCAGTCCTGAAACAGTGGTGGCACTTGGTCCATATTGTTTATAAATTAACTTTAAGTTCTCTCTGAACTGCGAGTCATATTATACCAAAGAAGTGATGAAGTATGTTCATAAGGATCATATTGATACAAACATTTTATAAATAGACTGTTTAATGGATGACCAGTGAAAGCAGACAGTACAGGACACTAATAAACATTGTTAGAATGGAATCACCCATTTAGTGGTTGTAACATTAACTCATGTGCAGAGTCTTACATTAACCCATAACTGAGATAATCCTTTTTCTCTTTAAATACAAAATGGAAAAAATAAAAATAAAAAAAGTTTGGGGTAGTGTTATGATATTAATAACAGTCTAGTAAATATTGATAACTATTTGTTGAAAAACGTACAAAAAATAAAATTTTGATAACTGCCATCTCTTTGGTTCTTCAACACACTGCTATAATAATAATAATGATAACAAAGTTTTTATTTATTCTGGGACAAGTCACTCAGGAATAACAATTCAGGTTTTGTAAGCTATTATGCCTTAGAGGGTAAAACAATTACAATTAATTAATCATTATAAGTAATTTAATAGGTGAGAAAGAATAAAAAAACAATAAAATAATGCAAAAAATTCAAATTACCTTCAGATTTTAACAATATTTTAAAACAGATTAGAAGAAGAGAAATGAAAAAAAAATTAAATTTGGAGGGAATCGCAGAGATTTTATGTGATGGGATATAAGGAATTTGAAGGTTGGAAGATTATTGGAACGACGAATGGAAGAAGGTATAGAGTTCCAAAGGGAGGAGGATCGGATAAGGAAAGCTCTGTCAAAAGCTGCTGTGCGGTGGGATGCTGTCAGATATAGATCAGAGAGCCGAGAACGGGTGTTACGGGATTGGACTGTGGTTTTGAATTGAAGAAAATCGAAAATGTATGATGGTCGGCGGGATTGGATAACTTGGTAAAGAAAGGATGCTAGGAAGTACTTACGGCGATAGGAAGGGTAAAGCCACTTCAACTCTTCGTAATATCGGGTGACTGGGGCATCTCTTGGTCCAAAGATGAATCGAACGAAGCACTGTTGGATAGAGGTAAGTTACGAAGCTTAGCATTCATGCTAGGTGGATATTGTGGTGTACTGTGTCAAAGGCTTTGGAAAAATCTAGAAGGATCAGTTAATTTTTGTTGTTCGATTGCAGTATGGAGGTCTGGGTGATTTTGAGGATAGCGGATTGAGTTGAATAGCCTGGTCGAAAGCCGGATTGGAGAGGGTTGATGAGGGAACGTTCTTCTAAAAAAATTGAAATTTGGTTGTGAAGTAGGCGTTCTAATGGTTTTGAGAGGTTAGAGAGAAGGGAGATAGGGCGGAAGTCATTTCAAGAGGAGGGATTTTCAATTTTATTTAGCGGGCGCATTAACGCGGTTTTCCAAGGAGTGGAAAATACGGAGTTTTGTGACGAGAAATTATAAATATGATTTATAATTATGACAGGAAGGCAGGATTTTAGTAGCTTTAAAGGAATATATTCGGGACCATAATCGGTACGTGATATCAAAATGGTGTTTAATAGATCGTCATATGATACATGGGAGAAAAAGAAGTTATCAGGGTTAAAGTTTATATGATCAATGTCGGTAGCGGATGAGCATTTAAGAGATGTATTGGGTACGAAAAAACCAAAATAATGAGAATAGGAAGAAAAAGCGAGCATGCGGACCGAGTCGTAAGACTAAACAACACGAGTTTAGAGCAAGGGAGGGATTTTAAATATCTCGGTGCACACCTTAACATTTAAGAAAATCTTAAATCAATATTTTTCAGACATAGTTTCATTTTCCTCCAAAAGAAAGACTTCTGTCAAAAATACCTTCATGATAAACTTTGTAGGCAATTGAAATAATTCTAAAATCAATTATTCTAAAGTATCTTTTTAAAATATTAATTAGGATAATCCTGTTTGACCATAGGCTTAAACAGTTATTTTGAAGAAAAGGTCGCAATAGAATTCTGAAGTATTTAAACATTTGTTTCAGCTATGAAAAAAAAAAAAAATGATTTGAATTTTGCCATATTATCCGGATTAAAAAAAAAATAAACAGAAAAAACATATTGATTTTTTTTTATTAAATATTCTAGATCTAATCTTCCCAATTTTATTTAATGACAGCTCATCTTAGGAGAAAGAAATGAGAATCAGACTATTTAATAGGCTGCAAAATTTATAATGAATGAATATAATATACAAGATTTTTTTTTTGTAAAAAATTAAAATGTAGACCATAAGGTAAGGAAAAATTTAAATAGCACTTTGATAAGGCGTCAGCTTGATATTTTTACCGGTTGACTTTAGTCTCCATAGGAATATTTAAAATATTTCTTTTTCAATTTAAAACTCATAAGTTATTTTTGGAGAGTTACTAAAAGAATTCAGGGAGTTCGACTAGTGATCAAAATCGCGTCTTTTTTTAAAGAGTTTTCAATAAGAATCCGTCATGAAATGTATCAAATCTATTGAAAACTCCCGATTTACAGGCATAGAACCAGTTCCCTCTAAAGAAGGTTAGAGAGTAGAATCAGAGCTCAAAGGAAACTTGAGGTGACATAGTTGTACATAGTAAAATTCATTTCTAAATTCCTAAGATGTTGGATTTTAATGAGGGTATAAATTGAGTCTTGGGCAATATTTAAGTGTTATATATAGTCAGCTAAAGTATTCTGATCTTAATACGTTTCGAATCTGCGAAGAATATTTCGTTCCAAAAACATTTCTTTGTGAGAAAACCTAATTTTTAAGAGTTATATGGCTGATGAACAAATATAAATTCCTGTTTTCTAGTAATAGTTAAATTATGCAGCATTCAGAATTCACAAACCGTAAAACAAACATTCCATGATATGTTAATCCTCCGATATTGAAAAGAAACATACACAACAAACATAACGTAGGGATTTTTCGTCAGTATAAGAAAGGAGTATCATTGTTTACATACCGCCTCATAAGGCAATCTATCAATAAATAATAAGTCTGACTTTCTCTGGAATTATTAATAGCTGCTATAAGAATACTTCGAAAATATTCCACGAATGAAGATCTAATGTACAAGGTGAACCTTGAGTAAAACTTTTAATAGTTGAACAATCATAAATCTAAAAGTACAGCTTTAATTTTTGCTTTTCGCTAACAACATATTTATAAAATACATTACTAGCATACATCAGGTTTTTAATAATCCTCAATTCCCAATAACTAAGTTTGAACTAAGGAAAATAATCTTGTATGTAAATGTTCAAAAACAAAAATTACATATTTAATGTAAGTAATTCCGAGTGTATTACAAAAATTATGATCCATTTATCTGAAACCTAAGCCCTAAAATACTACAGCACTTACGGTGTATTAGTATTGTATTCAAGATCGTTATCCTCTTGAGTTTAAAACATGGAGAATCCTGAAGAAACCTGCATTTAGTTCTTCCCTTAAAACACAACAAAATCGGAAAAAAAAAATGATTTAATCAAATTGCCTGGAATTCGCTTAAAGTGCTCAAGCCTGTTTGATTTTTATAAATTAATATATAATACTAAGTAACAGAAAGATTACAGCCAACTCGAACCACAGTATCGATAATAATTATGTTAAGAAATTAATTTCAACACGTGCTTAAGAATTAGTCGAAAGATCCATAGCTGATTCGAGATTATTTAGATGAAACTTAAATATTCCATTATGGCATTTATAATAAGGGGTAACAATAAGGGAGGCGATCTGTATCATCAGTGTAGTGATTAAGCAGTGGCGAGAAAGGCGCCAAAATTCCCGCGTCAAATGCTCCAGTTTCTTCTTTTTTCGCTGCTTCTGCGTCCATGAGTCCTGAGTAGAGACACTGATTCATAGCTTTAATTTTGCGTTTATAATAGGATAACTTCAGGGAATGGGAGTAGTCAAGGGGGGAAAAACAATTATATTAGCGAAGTCACTTGAAACATGTTTATTGTATTATTGATTGAAACTCAACATGGCACATGTTTCTACAGTAGACAACTCTGTTCGTTCTACGATCTGTTAATACAAGATTATGGTGACACTATTCACAGGGGCCCACACAGTCATCAGAGATGCCTTAGCGAATTATCTGTGGACAATTTTTACAGCTAAGAGTAGCTGAATTATGTCTACAGTGACTCCTCCTTTCCTCACTTGCTCTACAAGGTATCTTTGAAAATAGCTGTTACTTTTCAGGAATTAATTGTCATCAACAGATTTGAATGTTGGTACAAGTCTACTTTTTCTTGCTGAAAGAGTAGCGTCTGATCGCTGGACATTATGACCTACATTCACAGGATTGAACATTTTAACTGCGTGCTCAAGAAATAGAATAGTGCTGTTGATGCCAGTTTCACAGATCTCTTCTGACAACTCTCTCTTATTTGGGTTATGACAATCTTGTTCTTTACCTCCAGTACAGCCTTTTAGGTTTTGGCAGGGAAAACACCATCACTCAATTTTTTTAAAGTGAGGCTTGGGGGTCGTAAAAATCGCTCCTATTTTGCGTTTTAACGCATTTACCGCTGAAATCATCATTTATCGCTTTAATTCACGAAAATGTCGTCAATTCTTTGAGTGTCCCTAGTCATGAGGAACCCATTATTTTATTAACTTTAATTCGAACCATTTTATTTTCAGAATAAAATGTGTATTTTCTCCATGACTGGTGGGGTTTGAAAAGCGAAGTTTACAGTATCAATTTTCAAGGAAAAAGCATTGATATTAAAACAAATAAAATATTTAAATTTTATAGATCAATCATTAGCAATATGAGTTTAGCAATCTTATTCACTAGATAATTCACTAGAAAATTAACACTTTTACATTACAATGTAATAATACACTATAGCGTAATGTAATGTATAGTATTATATTATAATGTAATGTTTATTACATTATAATGTAAATATTAACAGCAACTGAATCAAAATGATCTCAAGAAGAGGAGAGACTAAAAACGGTATGAAAAACAAAACTTATACTGATTTGAAAGGTAAATTTCATTTAACTGTTTATTCCTTTCATTTTTAACATTTTCTAAAAATTCAAATTATCGTCAGTTTTAGTATGGAAAAGAAAATATAATTATGGGTAATGAGTAAATTTCGGTAATCATTCCATTAAGAAATAATAGTTTCAACTGTATAAAAGTATAAATGATATAAGTTTGTTGAAACGTTTATTTCAAGATAAAATGATTAACAAAGTATACTCCATAATTACATTCTCTTTTCAATACTAAAGCTCTTCTTGATAACTTGTATTTTTGGAAAATATTAAAAGGGAAAAGGAATGAAATGTTAAAACTTGTAGTGACTCAGCTGGAAGTTACAACCTGTGGAATAATTATCAAAATGATTATAGTTTATACATTACATCTAGTTGTACTGTATGAACAAATAGAATTTGGAGTAATTTAATGAATGATGAAATTTAAAAGAAAACCAAACTTAACAAGAAAAGAAACCAGCAATTCATATAATATTAATGTATTATAACTTAAGAATTTACTCTTTATAAAGCTATGAAGCTTTTTACTATTTATATTAATGATTTGCTTTTAATAAAGCACCTTACTTTTTATTCCAATGCACAGAGAGCTTACTAGGAACATGTACAATCATTATAAACTTTTTACTAAACTGCGCTAGAGACTAAATTTAATATAAACTGTAATATAATTTTAAAATGAGTCTATAAATTTGTACTAAACAGATACAATTCACTATGAATTGGAAACAAATATGATATTACCGTCCTGTAATGAGGGCAAAGCTTGGTCTAGTGATGTCCGTTTATTCTGCTAGGAGCGCTACAGTCGATGGCGAGACTGGCAAGAAATAATCAAGTCTTTTTAAAATATTCAGTTATTTTTCTTAAAATGTCACATCTTCTTAAAAAAGAACGACATAGTAAGAACTAGTGACGAAATTGATACAAATTAATTTATCTGTTATTCCCCATTTCTAAGTTGTTCCTTATCCACTCATAGACTTCTCGGTGCTCTTTACGCACACGGTTGTATTAATTGAACAAAGTTCCAGATGAGGATTCGTGCCTTAAACTAATGAGTAAGGAAAATATAGAGCCTTGGTGACGCTTGGCTCAAGCACACCATAATTATGCTAATTAATTTTTGACGAGGTACAGGTCGTCCCTTTGAGCCGCTTGTCTACTTCACAGGTGGTTCGGGTGAAGCGATCTTCCTCATAAGTATTATATCAACCTATTAACTTCTAGGGATGGGCCAAACAGTGAAATCTTAATAATATGTTATACGTAGCTAGAGTTCTACCGATACCCAAAATTAACGATACCAGCCCTTTGCGATATATCGGAACTAAGTATCGATACCGAAATAATATCGAGAACAATAGCGAGAACACGAGGACATGGGATCTGATAAGAGAAAAGATTTGTCCTCTACCGGCAGGAAGCCTTGATGGCTTAAATGGTTAAGCACTGTCACGGAGAGACAGAGGATCCCGGCCGATGGCCTATCGTTTCTCTTTAAAATAAAAATATTTAAAAATCAAAACAGTTGACCATTAATTATAAAAAAATTTAAATTTAAATGAAAGCATCTGATTAGTTTCTGAATCAAAATTTTTTTGAGTGGTTGATTTCTTTTGCACCATAAATTGCCGATAAATTTTAGCTTTCAACCTTCAAAACATCTTGGTGAAAACTTGCTGACTGAGCGTGCAAAAAATAAAGCCATAATTCAGACCTGGGATCTTCAAAAAAGTATTTTAATGATTTGGGGCATTTCTCAATACTCAATTCTCCTTTAACGGCTGGTACATTTTTAAAACTCTCCAAAGCAGACATAAGCGCAAACCTGCGAGTTTTACTGTAGCCGAGCATTTTGTGATATTCTATTTCAGCTTGAGCGCCAAATTCCTTCAACTCAAACCATATAAATGTAAAAATGTATTCATTTTTTATTTTTATATAAATATAAATCTAATAATGCTTTCGTAATCTAAAGGTAGGCCGTCTGCAGCAGATTTTATAGCATTGTGAATTATATGGGTTCCACATCCAATTCCTGTCAACGATTTTTTTAGAGTTGAATGTAATTTTGCTGGCCCATTATTAGTTCCTCGCCTGGCTATCGTTATCAACACAAAATGGGACGACTTTTTCTGTTAAATTATTATCTGTCAAATTGACAGTTTCGATACTTGTAAATAAATGATAATGATATCAGACGTTTCACCTGGTTGGTCTTGGAGATCTAAAATATTTTCCCTGAAAGTAATATTTATAGTATTATTTGCATTAATACAAACATTTCTTTATAACTTGAAAGTAAAATATAAATGATATTTAGAATGATGAATATAGAAATGCTTTTTCTTATATACTAGGTATACATATTTTAAAAATTGATTTAACAAAAATTAATTTTTAAATAAAACATAATTCTTCTTTCAATTTAAATATTTTGAAACAATTGTTATATTTTAAATACAAATTATGCATATTTATAATTATAGTTATACATAATTTAGTAATTGATTCAACAAAAGTTTAATTTTAAATTAAAACATAATCCTTCTTTCAATTTAAATTATTCTAAAACAATTATTATATTTGTTCGCATTTCTTTTTCTTTACAAATTTGTTTATTGATAATTCAATATAGTATTTCATTTTCTTCGTGATATTTTTGAACATATTGTTCAGTAATAGATATTTGTTGATCATTATTTTCTGGTAATATTCCGAACGTAATTTCATTTGGCGTTAGCTTCAGCTGGGTATTAAGTGCACCATTATAGGCATTAACGGCTTATCTTAAGCGGTAATTCTTTACTCTGAAGTTCAATACTTCGAAGGATAATATCGATTAATAATGTTTGATACCATTTTAATTTGGCGGTGGGATAATTATCTTGTACTACTTAAGATATATTTTGGAAATAATTTTCATTAATTTGAGTCGCGGCTTATTTGGTTCAAGGAGTTCTTGTAAAATTTTTATTGAAGGGTTTTGTAAATTTTATATCTTTTGCTCCTCTTTTAATAATTATTTGATCTTTTTCAACATTTTAACACTAGTCTTTTTCTACAATCCTAATTTTGGTTATTTTCAAATGAATGAATATTTTCACCTTAGGAACAGGCATTAATTATTTTTATTTTTCTGATTTCTATTTTAATTAATGTTTATTTTTATGGTTAAAGTACCATCATTTTAAGAATAATTTTATTAAAACTTAATTTTAGTTTTGTTAAAACTAATTGATATCCGTTGTCCAATATCCAATTATTTCTTTTTGGTTTTTGCATATTATTTTCTTTTGAATTTTTATAATATTAGGGTACTTCTTTGTTTTATTATTAATAATATAAAATAAACTTTTTGATAATTTTATTGGGCGAAGTCCCTTGTCTCTTACTTTTCTTTTGCACCTTTTTAACTTTAATATTCTCTTTTAACATTTCTTCTCTTTTATTATCGTCGCTTATTTTAGTACTTATATTTTCTACTTCTTTATTATTGTCGATTATTTTAGTACTTGTAATATTTTTTATATCTTTAACCCGGTCCATAAGTTCCATAACCGGTAAGGTGGGGTCACCGGGACCCCAATATTTGTTAACTCAAAATCTTCCCTGTTAATGCTAAATTAAATTCAAAACAATTTTTTTTACAACCATACATCATATCTAAATGTATCTGAATGGGATTGAACACAATAAATGTTAATTTTTGTTTTATATAACAAATTATTTAACAAAGCGCAAAACTGTAAAAATGAAAATTACAAAATATTAAACATTAATATTAAGACATGAGTACATGAAAAATCATAAAAAGTAGTGATTGTTTTCTATCATTTACTATACAAGGAACATTATAAAAATGGTATAATGTGGTAATAAAAAAAAAATTATATAAATCACAAGCACTATTATAGGCAGTCTTCACAGACACTCTTGGCATAATCCGTGCATATTGATGTACTGCAATGAGCACAGTAAACCTTTGTTTTTTTATCCCAACTCCTTGGGCACTTCCCACACCTTATTCTTTTACCAGGTACAGCTGAGGGCTTTGGAATTTGGTAATTTATCAACTTAGCAATCAATTGCCTAGGATCAGGCGGGATGTGCAAGTTGATTCTCTCCTCTGAAGTTGTGGTTCAACCAGCTGCCTCGCCAGATTTTTAATAAAGTCAAATCTTGATAATTGTTTGTTCTCCGGCAATGATGAATAAATTACATATGAGTTACTATTATATTGTGGGAATGGGTTCGTACGTTTACTGCAGATGGAGTAGAACATCACTTGATCCTATTTTTACCAAAATAATTCTGAACTGTCTTGCCATGAAATGCAACTTCTCCCTGCACCGCATCCTTGTTCTAAATTTTCTAAAGAAAAAACTGATTGTCATCGGTCCCATAATCTAACTCTGAATTAGAATCATGGTAACTTTCCAAATCTAGATCAAAGTCTTGGTCACTTCCACAATCGCTCTTAGCACCTTCCAGCCATTCCAGAAAATTTGGATCATTAACATTCTTCGACTGTCGCTGTGAATATGCCATTTTTGACTGAAATAATACCAATTATTTTTTATAAAAAAATTTCACAAATGGTATTGTCAAATGGTCATACGGACTCCACGCTCCACTAATAATCGAATAAAACTCAGAAATCACTTACTGCGGAACAACCACTTCTGTCAAAAGCTCAGAAGCTATTGCCTGCAAGGTACTGTGGACCACAGCTCCTCATAGCAGCCCCTATGGGAATTATAGAATAAACAAAACTGGCTTGGGCTCCCAGGACCCCACCTTACTGGTTACGGGTTAATATCATTAGTTATATATTATATTTTTTATTTCCTTATTGCCTTCGATGTTATTAGTTTTTATTGCATCTTTTATTTCTTTATTGTCGTCGATTATATTACTATTTATCATAGTTTTTGTTTCCTTATTTTCGTAGATTATATTATTACTTATTATTCTTTTTATTTCCTTATTATTTTCGATTTCATTTGTACTGTAAACAGTACAATAATTTCATTATTATATTTCCTAAATCTATACTTCCTCCTAAATTGTTTATGGTTTCATATCCTAATAATATATCGAACCTGGAACTGAAGGGAAAAACTAGGAATTTAACTTTTCTATCGATTCCGATCAGGGTGTTTAGGTCGCGAGTATTACACTTCGGTTGCCTTCAACTATTCCTGCCGGGGTTTTCATAATAAAGTTCTCCAGGTTTAATATACGGTCCTTGGGTAAAATATTAGGGTTAATGTATTTTTTCATCGAGCCGGTGTCTATCAACCATTTGTTTCCTTGATTGTCTACCATTTGCGGCAGAGAATCGCCATAATTTATAGAATGCTCATTTAAGGTTTCTTGTTTTTCGAGCCTATCTCTAAAAAATGATAATGTTCTAATTTGTCGTTTAATTTCTTTATATTTTTCAATTTGTTCTTTTAATTGTTTAATTTCTTTATCTTTATCGTTTTCCGTATAATTAACTCTGTTACTAACCGTTCTCATGGATTTTCTCTTTCTGTATTTTGGATACTTTTATATATCTCCCTTATATCTCACCTTTTTATGTCCATACTTTTTTCATTTTGCAACTGTTTATCTTAGTTTTTTTCTTTGTATTTTGTTTGCATTATCACCTTTCTGTACATTTATTCTGTAATTTTCTTATTCATATATATCCTTCACTAATTTGTTATATTTTGTTTGCATTATCACCTTTCTGTACATATATTCTGTATAATTTTTATTCATATAATTCCTTCACTATGTCGTTCAACTTTTCTATTACTCTACATAATATAGTTATATTCTTGGTATTGTAATGTATTTTTATTGTTATTTTTTTTTGTCTATTTTTCTTTCGTAGCCCTGAAGATGACCTACAAAGTAGGTCGAAACATCGGCACAAATAATAAATAAGTATTCATTTATTTTGTGTTTAATTTGACTGCACCCCAACTATCTCCATCCTTACATTAGATCTTCCAGTCAACTAATTTCCTCTCTACGTAAAAAATAATTATTAACTACAACCAAAACAAAATTGGCTTATGATTGATCCGAAGTACCCCAAAGTTTGGTGAAACTTTAAAAGAAAAAATCATTATTATCCATTACATAATAATTATCATTAAATAGTAGAGAGCAAGGGCAGATCCTGGATTTTTTTCTGGGGGGGCACAATGGGCAGATGGGCAAAAAAAATCAACTATAACTTAGAAACAAACTTGTAGTATTTATAGAAAGGTTTATTAAAATATGTAAACAGTAGTTTCACTCGTGTTATTTCTGTTATTTTATTCATTATTTTCTCAACTATCATCACATTATTTGCCTATAAGTATTTACTGTAATGGATTCTCCACAGTACACAAAAAACCGTCTGGGGAGGGGTGGTCCCGTACCCCCCCTGGATCCGCCTATGGTATAGGGCAAAGCTGCTACTTTTGTATTTGCAGCTACAGCTACTCCTATATAATCATAGAACATGGATAAAATTTTTGAAGATGGATATTTCATGTTTATAGCCATATCTGGGACCTGTTCCCTCTAGGCAAATGAAACAATTAAAAAAATACTGAAAGTTAGTAGCCACCACAAAACATAGAACCAACTAGAAGCGGCATGCCAGGTACGGCGAGTGAAGCCAACCTCCCACTTGTCCCCCCACTCTTTCCGCCCCCAGCAAGTGGTGGGACGCTAAGTTTACTTCTCTTACTTAGCTTGTGTACTTCTATTCACTTACATATTATTCAACATTGTGTTATCTTGTGGTTTCTTTGTGTTTTGTACAGTTTTTGATCTGATCACTGAACGTGTATTTAGCAAAATGCCTTGTGTTGCATTTGGAGGCAGTACAAAGAATACCGACAAGTCTTTCAATCCTCCTCTCACCTTTCACCTGTAAGTTCGAAACTTAACTGTTAACTATATATAATAAATAAATGTACCACAAAGTGTAATATTTTCATAGTTCACTTAACCCTCCATCCCTGTTTCATCAGGCCGTGGCACATAGAGGGTTAAAATATTTCTATATTATGTAGCTCAAACACGTCACAAGATGTTGTAGAATACATTTCAGGTACCTATCTAATCATCCATGTCCATTATTTATTGATTTGTTTATTTTACAAAGAATTTTGAATAAGGGTAACAATTTTTATTAATAATAAACGCATTACCTTATTTACAATAAGTACATTTTATTAATCATATCGTTACCTAATGTGTCATTCAGATTTTCACACTACGATTTATTTCTATTACGGAATTTATAGTGAGAAGACTGAATTTGACATTAAAATGTGAAGAATGTTTGAGAGCTGTAGAATCAAACCCGATTGCCATTGGAGATGGACGACTTATTGTAATAAAGGACTGAGGGGGGTTGATCCTACCAAGTGATGATGTCACTGAAATTTGTAAAATAAGTGAAAAATTGTTTAGGAACATGTCCAAGCATAAAGAGTCTCACCCAAGTCAGCAGCTTTCGCATCACTCCTAATAAAGCATTACATTGGCAGAAACTTTTTTCCTAATGTAACACATTTTCTAGAGGACGAGTCTCACTACTCATCAATCATCTCTGCAGTGGGAATTACTTATTACCCACACTTATAACTTATTATTACTATATATTTACTTATTACAAACTTATTAAGGTGTTTTTATTGACTGCACCCCCAACTATTTCTTCCTTACATTAGAAGTTACAGTCAACCAATTCTTCTCTAAAATAGAATGTACCAGGAATTGAAACGTTTCCATGACAATCTGCATCTGGAAAAGATGCATGCGAAGAGTAACAAACTTGTTTAATTTAAAGGACAATAACATTAAAAGTAATGTAGTTTAAAATTATAATACTCTATAAACCAAATGAGCTTCATTTTCTCTGTTTTGTCACCCATTATTTTTTACTATATATAAAAAGTTACCACATAAGGATGAACGTTAGTAGTTAGTGCAGGTGCTGGAAGTATTAAAGTAACTAGAGCGGTGTGGAGATGAAATGTACTGTATTGGCTGCTGGCAAGACAAGATTTGTTATTGTTTGGGGTATCAGGTCTACAGCTGCTCCCCAGTAATAGTATTACTAAGGACATAACCAATTGGAACATTCCATGGTGTATTTACCCCGACAAGATAAAACACGAGGAATTCTAGGGCTAAACAAACTGAGCACTGAAACACTTTCTCAGCTGTAAGGGGACGGAAGGAGTGGAGGGACGGCTTGAGAGCTGGCTTCACCTGCCTCCCTCCAAACAGGACCTAATGCCGCTTCTAGTTAGTTCTATGTTCTGTGGTAGCCTCTTAATTGTGACGAAATAATTATTCAAACCGTAATGGTGATGGGGAGAAACTGTGATTTTACAGCAATAGTTTCAGCATTTTCTTGCATCATCTACAAATCAATGAATACATTTTTCATAATATCTATAATGTTTCAAATTTACAATGATATCCGATAGCGTGCCCTCTCCAAATGAAAGAAAAATTTAAAAAAAAGTACTTATACAAAGTACTTATAAAGTAAAAATTATTTTGCCACTCAAATATTTAAATTATAATAACAAATAAATAGTGATAGGAAAGAACGGTTATTTTTGGAGTACTTTTACAACTGTATATTAAATTAAAAAAAAAAAAGAACCAGTTTCAAAATATTGGTAGATCAGTTATAAAAACATAAATCCCCGTTCTTGGCAGTTTTGCGAGAGTAATTACACATTATTTCAAATAGAACTGTTGACTATTTTGCTAGTGTGGTATCCTAAAATAATGATAATGGTATCTTAAAATAATGACTAAATAGTTTTTAAAAAAATTAATACAAATTACAAATTATTTTTATTTTTCAGGTTCATTACAGTGATCTATGAAAACAGTTCTTAAGTTTCTTATTAAAGTAGCATACTTGTTGCAGATAACATTTTCTGCTTAATTAACTATTTCCTTATTTTCCGTTGTTATTTTCTCTATTGCCTACCGTGGCCAAAATGATACACCTACCAATCAAAATGATACACCAGGATATTTATAGTTGTCTTTGAATAAATAAATAGTTCAAATTATATTACATTAAAAACAATAATTTATTGTAATCACTAAACATCCTAGAAGTATGTACTTTGTATATAAACATTAAAAAATAAATAAGGATTTAATAATAAAAATAAAACACATTTGTTTATGATCACTTATCTCGCAATGAAAATGATACACCTTTGTTTTTTCCCAATATTTGTTTATCTTAAATAATTTTTTTTACTTTAGTTAAACTCCTGTGTCGAAAGTGTTTGGCTTTTCTCAAAACGAGTTGAAGAAGATGTGATGTTTTTAAATTTTTTTAAGAAAAGGGGTACACATTCAAGCTAAAAGAACATGAGTTGGTTATTCAACATTTTAATGACGGGAAAACTTTTAATTAAATAGCCGAAATTATAAAAAAAGTCGTTCAACTGTCCAGCATATAGTGGAGAGATTCAAGAAGGAGAAGAGCATTGCCAGAAAAAAGTTAAAAGCATTAGAAAAATTTTAACTGACAGGGGTGAGACTTGGATCGTCAGGGAAATTAAAAGAAATCCACGTTTGAGTGTACCCAAAAAAGCATTAGTATCTTTAATTTAGCAGTAGTTTAATTCATTTTAACACCCAGTAGCCCGTAACAATACTTTTTATTTTAACTACATTTTTATATACAGAATAAACTATCTTTAAAAATCTGTTTAATAATATTAGTTGATTTTGTTTATGTATTAAGAAAATGGTCTGGGTGGAGGTCAGAAAATATGCTTTTTAACTTCAAAGGCTTGTTTTTAAATTTCAGAAAAATAGTTTATAGCTATAAATATAATTAATATTTAATTTTTACTAAAATAAACATAACAACAAATTTAATAATTAATTTTTAAAAGAAAAGCAGTTGTATACCTTACTTTCTGTCAACATCCAATTTTAGGAATCAAAACTTCTCTGTAGACTGTCTAATAATTTCTTGATTATAATTCCATTTATTAAGAAATTAAAATGAAATCAATCTAAAACATTTATATAATGTATTGAATGGGTCAGGGGTAGCAGTCAATGAATAACACAAAAAATAAGCAAAACTTATTTTTTGTGTTATTCATTGATTGCACCCCCTCACCAATTCAATACATCATTTGAATTATCCAGTTTATTATATATATATATATATATATATATATATATATATATATATATATATATATATATATATATATATATATATATATATATATAGGTATTACATAATTGTAAATGTTATACTTACTTTTTTTTATTGAAAATAATATTTGTTGCACAACTGTCTCTCTTCATTTAAATTATTCTTGTAATGTCAAGTTCTTCTCTTGATTGTTTAAATAAAAAATAAAGGAAAGAAAGAAATAAGGAAAAGGTGGGGAAAAAAAAGACTTTAAAAGTATTATAATTTTAGAATGGAAAAACTTGGCTTTCATTTTTTTTTTTTATGCGCAGTAATACAAGTGTTGTTTAAGCATTACAATCTCGATTTAAAATTGAAAGTGAATTCCAATAAAATAAATTAAATCAATTATATATCACATAATATTATAATAATATAATATTATAATATAGTAATATAATATTAAATAGTTTCATAAATTTTTGTAAGTAGGTGTACCTTATTTTAAGGAAAATAATATTTTTGGTATAACTGCCTCTCTTCATTTTAATATTTCTTTAATCTGTCTTTGAATCCTGAATTCCAATCTTTCTTGAATCCTTTTATTCAAAGATTCAAGTTGATTTATTTTGAAATCTTCAACAATAATATTTACCTACTTAATTTTCCAAGAAAGAAAAAAAATTATTTCCAAATATTTCTTCGAACTCGTTAAGGAAATGTCTTTGCCTTAACTAATGCCTTTGTATTAACTTTCTTAGAAGTTCTAATTTGATTTAACTCAACCTTCCAACCTACTCTTTTATTTTAATTTCAGTCAATGAAACTAAAGTTGAGTTTAGTGAGGTAAACAAGTACAACAGTGAAAATGCCTTAAGTGACAGCCAGCCAATCTTAAAAAATCAAAATTTGGATAAAACCATGCCCAGAATTGAAATCAGACGGGAAAACAATTTTTTGTTCTTCTAGCAATAAATCAATTGGTTCCAATCGAAAATCTCAAGTGGATGCTGATTGCAACTCAAGTAAGTACATTCTATCTTTTCATAAGTAGCCCACGATAGCATTTGACTATTCCCAATTTATTTTTATTTTTATAGGTGGGCACACACAGTTAACTGCAGCACAAAAATCCAAGCGAGCTCCAATTCAACAGTCAAAATTCCCCTCACTTTTTCACTTTGCGGTTTAAACCATGCGCTACACAAGTTACATGCACCATATTTGAATTAAAAACCTTTAATGCTTCCCCAGCGGTTACCATATAAGGAGCGGCATCGCTAACAAATTTAGGGAAATTTTCACAAAAAGCTGCTCGTCAAATTGAACCCAAACCATACCCCTTTTCATGCAAGCAGCTTCCATAAACGAACTGCGAGACTGTCTCTCGATTTGTGAACGACAGTTTAGTAATTTTTTTCTGTCAAAAATTCTACCGAGATAAAATTATTTTATTTGTTAGCGATGCCGCTCCGTATATGGTAAAAGATGGGGAAGCATTGAAAGTTTTTAATTCAAATATGGTGCATGCAACTTGTGTAGTGCATGGTTTAAACCGCATAACTGAAAAAGTGAGGGAAATTTTCCTAAATGCCAACAAACTTGTTAATAATGGGAAAAAAATATTTTTAAAAGTCCCTACGGCGTGACAGCTTATAGAAATAATATGGACTGCCCCCTTCCCCCTGAACCTGTGATAACTAGATGGGGAACATGGATTGAAGCAGCCCTATTTTATTCAGATCATGTTAATAATTTTAAAGAGTTTGTTTCTACTCTTGAAGATGACGCAGTATCTGTAAAAAAAGTAAAAACTGTTTTAAATTTAACATCTGTATCCGTATCATTTATAAGATCCCATTAATCGGTTCTACCTTCACAAATAAAAAAGCTTGAAGAGCAAAACTTAACGTTGACATTACAAATTAATATTATAGAGAAAGTTGGAGATGAATTAGAAAAAATCGAAAAACAATTTTTGATAAATTAGTTATAGAAATAAACACGGGTTACAAAATTTTACTAATTTACAACAAAGCTCTCAACGAAGACAGAGGTGTGGAGCTGGATCCTGTAATATTCAGTAACTACAAAAGATGTCCCATCACAAGTATTAATAAGGAGCGCATATTTTCACAGTTGAAACACATATTACATGACGATATAACTTTACGTAACATAATCTGGAAATGTACATGATTGTAAATTTTAATAATGTTTTAGAAATTTCTAATATATTTTAGGTTGGAGTAGGAGTAGTTGGAGTAAGATTTTAAATATATCATGTGGTTTAGAAAGTTTCTGACCATACCACCTCTCAATATAATAAGAAGCTGCTAAGCTCTCTGGTGCTTGCTCACTTGTGCCATTTATTAATATATTAGTGAAAAAAATTACTGAGTAAATGTTTTGTTTTTTAATTTACTTGGAGTCCCAACACTTTTTTAAATCTTAGTTCTTATACTTTTTTTTATTCAGAATGCCAGAATTAGCATTAGTTTTAAATATGGGCAGGCATATTTGTTTTCCTAGAAGTGTAAACAAAATATTACAATGAAATTGTTTTTTCACTAATGCTATGCAAAATCGAACCGCAGAAGACAAATTAGCATTTTAAAACGTGATCATGAAAAAATTAACATTTCAATTTTAAGCTTAAGTAAATATAAAAGGATCTGTGTCTTACATTTAACAATCAGTTTGTAGTTATTTGTACTAATGGATTTCAAATTGATTCTTTTCTTCCTTTTCTTGACTCTTTCTGCTGTAATTGTAAGTGTAATATCACATTTTTCAAAAAAATATTATTTTTACAGGATACAGTACTATAATTTTAATTAAATTTATTTCTATCTTTCTGGTCCTTCTAACAGAAAATTACATCATTCATCATCTATGGTCACTGATTCTGATTAGAATCAGAATGGCATCCAATCAGAATTTCATTTTAGATAATAAGGATAAGTTAGACCATTTATTAAATTTTAATTAAAATGACTGTAGCTAAGATTTTTCTTTGTAGAGGGCTTATAGAAATTTATGATAATGCTTTTTTTGTATTTGGTTTTTACTACTGTATTAATATCAAATTGGTTAAAAAAAAAAAAAAAAAAGAGTAGCCCTAATTAATCCATATTTATAACCAATAGAAAATGGGTCAAAATTTGTTTTGGGGGGAAAATTTTTAGAATATTTTAATTTATTTAATTTAAAATATTTATCAGTTACCTTGAAAAAATAAAAGTAAACTATTGGATATTCCATAATTTTGATTTGCCATGAATTTTTTTTATACAAGATGTTAATTTTGTGTAATACCAGAAAAGAATTTGCCATCACCACTGGTATGTACTAGCATACCTAACTGTACATGGGTATGTTTTTTTCAGGATTTTACTTAAAAAGGGCAAATAATTTCAAAATCTTAGTCATTTCTGTTCTCGGTGTAATTATATATGGATTTAAATTTACTGTTATCTCAAATAAGTTAACCCTTTTTAAAAAATAAGTGATTCATTTATTGTATGTTTCATGCACCATCATTGATACGTAAAATTAAAAAATAAATAACTATAAGTGGTTCTAGAGCCTTCTAAATCTCCCTAGTTATGTTTTTGCTGATTGTTAGATTCTGATTTATGTTAATATTTTTGCTTTTAATTTATAAGATGGAATATTAAATATATCTAGTATTTAAAAAATAATTATTTATTGAAATTTACAACTGTATTATAATAATACATCAAGTAAATAGAATGAATGAAAGATAATAGCATGAGATAAAGACAAGTATAGAAACTACCCACTGGTTGAACTTGAATAACAAAATCAACCAAAGCTTTACTCCATAAGTCCAAATTGGTTTACAACAGCCATGTAAATGAGCTTTAGTGATTAATTGGGAGCTTAGAGCATCCTCTAAGGAATTAGTGGGATGTTATTAAAATATATAAAGTGGGAGGGAATCATTGGTTTAAGAGGAGGGTAAAGCTAATTAGTGGGAATCTATTTTAATAGTTTTGACTCCATTCTTCAAGAGTTGAGGTATGTGTCAATTAATTTAGAATATAAATTTTACTTTTCAGTTTTACATTTGAAGATTGAGATGATTTATATTTTTAGATTACCTCATGATGGTTATCAATATTCTGCCTAAATTTTTGAAATGAAATATTAGAAAATTATTAAATTTTAAATTTAAATCTATGCAGAATTTATTTGAAAGGAATATCAACCTCAAACAAGACATAAAGTTTGCCTATGCAGAAATCTGTTAATTTTAATAATTATGGAGTTATATTTGATGCCTTCAAATGAAATTGTTTAATTAAAGAAAAATATAAATGATAGTTATTGCTAAACACTTTGTTACAGTCATTAGGCAGAGCTGATGCTTCAGGAACACACTTAGGAGAATTTGATGATAAAACAGATCAGCCATCACCGGACAGTGAAAAAGAAAAAAGATGTGGAAAATCTAGAAAAAAATACAAGGGCTAATAGTGTCTTCTGTAAATCATTGTAATAAATTGAACAATAAAAAAAAATCTGATCAGTAACAAAAAATACAAATTCTATGTAGAAATATAGTTTTATGATAAATCTTTGATGTAACCTAGAATTTGATGAAATCTAATAAAAATGTTGAAATTTGTAAAAACTAAATCACCCTTTAGTGCCTTTAAGCATAGGGGAGTGTCTAGTATAGTGTGGAAACCAGGATTTTCAATGTTTCCTGTTACTTCCAAGATTTCTGGCTTGGCGTATATTTACACAGACGGTCGATGTATTCGGGGTACGACATTCTCCGTCAGCCACGGGGTCTTCTACCATCGGGGACATAGTCAATGGATCCCTGTGATCCTCCATTCTGACGACATGTCCAAACCATTTAAGCTGCCGAGTCTCAAGGACAGCCATCATCGGGGAACCCCCAACTCCTCCCTGATTCTCTCATTGCGAATGCAGTCACGTCTTGTTTTCCCTGCGATTTTTCGGAGAAACCTCATTTCTGCTGCAGTGACTTTTCTCTCCAATTTGTCCATCAGCACCCAGCTTTCAGCCCCATATAGGAGTACAGGGAGGTACACTGCCTTAAATATATGTAGTTTCACACCTCTGCTCACTTCTCTCTTCCCGATCACAGTATTGCAGATCTGGTAGTATATAGCGTTTGCCTTGCTTATCCTGTTCAGCATTTCTGAATCCACTTTCCCAGACCTATCCATAACAGTGCCAAGGTAAGTGAAATCCGAAACTAATTCCATAACTCTCCATTGCAGTACACCTGAGCATCTTCCTGCATCCTTCCAGCCTGTAGGATCTTTTTCTTGCTTATACTGATGATCATGCCCTTGCTGCGGTGCTCTTCGTTCCATTCATCAACCGCCTGCTGCAATTTCTCCACGGAATCTGCAATTATAACAATACCTTCTGAATGCAAAAGAAGCTGAACCAGAACTGGCAGTAGATTCCTTCGTTTGTTGGGACCGAATCAAATGCTGCTTGCAGGTCGAGGAAGGCAAAGTACATATTTTTTTTATGATCCCATGACTTTTGCATTATATTCCTTAGAATGAATATATGGTTGTGTGTCTGAAACCAGCTTGCTCCTCTCCTATGAATGGTTCAACTAGAGGTCTCAGTCTATTCTGCAGGATGGATGTATACAACTGGAGACAGGCATACCGGCCTGTAGTTGGAGCTTTCGGCCTGGCTGCTTTTTTTATGCATGGGAATTTTAACATTATATTCCTATTCTGCAGGGATCCTTTTCTCATCCCAGGCTTTTTGAAAAAGTATTTGGAGAGACCTCACTATCTCCATCTCACCTTACTTAACAAACTTTCCAACTATATTATCCCGTCCTGGAGCTTTTCCTGTTCTTTCTCCAAATTCTTCCCAGGATCTCTTTTTTGCGGCTTTTACGGCATCCTTAGTACCATTTATTGCCAATACATATGACTGTCATTTCTTTCTGGTTTTGTTCTTGCGATAATTCTTCCAGGCTACTTTCTTTTGCTTAACCAGAGCTTTTATTTCATCGCTTCACCATGCAGTACATTTTCCTTTTGTAGATATGCTCTTGACTCCGCATACCAATGTAGCCGATTCAAGAATACTAACCTTAATGTGTTTCCAAACTAGCGTCCGCATCCAATTCCTGAAGTTTTCTTTTAAGTTCATCTTCATACCTCTGTCTTATACCTGAAGGTTTTTTGATTCTATCCTAATGTTAGCTTTTGGTTTCGCTTGCGTTCCTTCAGTATCCTGGCGCCAACAATCAGTAGCATATGGTCACAACCTATTTCCGCTCCTCTGATAACCTTCACATCTGTGAAAAACCTCCTGATGTCCCGTCCATATATAAAATAGTCAATAACGCTATTTGCATTTCGTTCCGTGGCTGAGAAGGTAATGTGTACTGACTTGTAGGAAAAATATGAATTCCCAATAAGCATTTTGTTGTCCACACAGAACTCGATCAGTCGTTGACCGCTATCATTCTTCACTCTTTCGCCACCATACGGATCCATCACACCTTATGCTTTTGCGTGATCATTGGCTGTCCTTGCGTTAAGGTCTCCCATAATGAGGATACTCCTGTTACTGGTTTTATTTTTAGTCACCAACCGTTCTAGGTCTGCATAAAACGGTACCTTATCCAGCATGCTTGCATCGTTTGTCGGAGCATACACTTGTATTAGGGTCCAGTTTCCTATGCGGAAATTAATATTGACTGCTAGGATGCGTGAGTTCACTGGCTCCCAATCCTTCACTCTTCTGAGCAGCTCATCCTCGTATGTCCTTTTCCATGCCGAGTCGTTTCCTTTTAATCTGTCCAGATCCGAGGATATTCGCTAATTTTCTTTGATTCATTTGTACGTTATTACGGATGATTGGCCCAATAAGAACACTGGTAGCTAGGTGTACCCCCAACCTTGGGTCTTCCCAGAGAAGGAGGCCCTGAGGTGAGTACTGTAAATACGTAAATCACAATCTGGTATATTTTTTTTTGCAATTTTAATAAAACACTGGAAAATAATAATAAAACGAACAGACAAAAAAAAATTAAAAAAGGCTTATTTTAGATAAATTAGTATTTTATTTAATAATCAAAAAATATTTTTTATTTTCACTTGCTTAAATCGTCCCAACAATCGAAAAGTATCGAATGTGAAAAAAACACAGTTTTCGTTTTTGACTTATAGCAGTTTCTTTAGGATTGATAATTGATATAAAATTCATATAGGGGTATCTATGAGTCACAAAAACAATGTAAAACGATTGTCATTGGTTTGACTATAGGCACTAATTTTTATTGAACCTTGAAACTGTTTTTTTTTAATTCTCCTCAAAAGTACCGATTTTCACATTCGATAGTTGGACATGGCAGGGACGATATATCAAACAAGGGGAGGCTGAGAAGTCAAGGAGTTTGTGAAAAGTGGAACTCATTTAATTTTACAGTTTTCAGGATGAACTTGAAAATGAGAAATCAATAAAAGAAAATTAAATACATTTATTTAAGCAGAAATTATATCATTTTTTTATTACAATCATAGGAAAAATCATCATAATCTTTTCTATTCCTCACGTGCTTTCTGGTTGATCAGTAGTTGTCGCTGGTGTTAATGTTGGTGATGGTCTCCTAAAAAAAGATCCAAGAAATTATACAAACGAATATGGATTTGCATATATGAAGATATGAATAAATTTATATATTTTTACTCACAAAAATGCTATTATAAGATCTAGCAAGTCCCATCTATCACTGAAAAATAAATATTGATTGAATAATTCTTTAATTTCATATTAAACTCGTTTCTGCGCGAGAAAAATGTAATTGTTTATTGAAAACTTACAATCTTGTTTGTAGCAGAAATGGCTCCACTGGCTGAGGCCTTGGCATAAAAATGAAAATCATTTAAAGCAACATAATGAAAAAAATAATAACACAATTTATGGAGTAATGTCCTTACAAGTGAGTGTAGTCGATAGGATAGGGGTAGACCGGGTTTATAACAGCATGGTGAAAAGTTACGAAGCCTTCTACTTTCAGAGTTGTTACCAAAGAAAAAAGTACAAGTACCTAAAATGAAATGAATCAACAAAAAGAATATAATATAATGATGAGAATTATTCCACAAACAGATTTTTATAATTTATTTGAAAACTTTTCGGTATGCAGCCCATACTGTACTGTTTCTTCGTTATAATGGTTGCGCAGGATCGCTCTCAACAGCCAGGCTTTCCACCTGTTAAGGGTAACCACTTTTTGGAGGCTGGGTTAGCACAAGGAGGATCTATAGATCCCACAGGATCCCTCTATGGCTTTTAAAAGATTAAATAGTTTATCTGTCCCAGCTGGATTTTAACCATGAATCTATATATGTCTCAATATGAATAATATATATATATATATATATATATATATATATATATATATATATATATCTTTATATATATATATATATATATATATATATATATATATATATATTTAAATGAATTATATGGTTCATTTTTTTCATTCAAATAAAAATAATTAAAACCACCCATAAAAAATCGTACAGCCAAAACTTGGTGTTAGGTTAGTTGTCTGGGATTCTGTCAACCCCTTTTACAAATTTGGGCATATGACTTTGAAAGCACGTTAAAAGTTTTTAAAACGTTTACTTAAAGTTTCTTGGGCGTGCTGTAGCCATTGGATTATTAATTCATTAAACAATATAAATACATTTTAAAAAACAATTTAAAAATACAATATGGAGAATTGCTGGTCTGGTAGATTCCTCCAACATAAGAATATACTACAATTAGAAATTCTTATCAATTCAAAATTACTGTAGTAAGAATACACTTAATGATATATATTCTGTAATATTACTTACAAGCAAACTAGACATCTTTGATGGAAGAGTTGGCAGATTCTGACAATCAACGAAACGGAGCATTTATATACGAATGTTGTCAACAGGTCATTAGTTATAGATTATACTATCTTCCAGGGATTGATACCTTTTAATACTTTTTACAATTTAGATAGAATTCGTGGAACTGTTATTTAAACAATATATAAGAAATTAAAAAGGCTCCACCTGACTTCTTTTTACGCTTTTAGAGCTTTAAACCGATTTAAAAATACATAAACTTAAATTCAGCAAAATATGTTTTTAAAAACATAGTAGGTATGATTGAAAAACGATCAGGATAGATGTTTTTTAACACGATTCCTATACCTACTAAGTTTATATCTCTTACATAAATAACACGACTAATTTAAACTATATCATGAGAAATCGAAATGCTTATGGCATGCTTTATATTTTATATCTCGGAGGCTCTTTGACAGAAGTATGGGATGAGTGACTTTCAATGAACGACTTAAATAACCACAGTCTGGTAGAATCAGTGAAAAAAATTGACTGAGTAACTGAGACGTTAGTTATCGATGTTTCAAGTCCAACAAGTTTTGCATGAAAACCGCTATGTCAATGAGGCGCTGCATGACCCAGTTATCCGGAAGGATCCATATAGCTCCTTTGGAAGAAAACTGGCACAACTTTATAAATTGCGGTTTTTCGATAATGGTAAATCATTATGTGTAACAGTGTCACTAAAGTAAATAGAGTAGTCAAAAAATGAAAACCTTCTCAAGGGTTCGGGGGAACAAGCACATTATCTACTAACTTGTAATTTTGAGTTGTGCCGATTTTCTTTCACAGGAGCGTTGTGACTTCAAGACGCAATTGAAGGAGAAATACTTGATTATGGGGTCGTTGTCTATTGCCAGTTCCATTCTTCTCCGCACATACTCTTCCAATACTCTTCAATGATCCTCATTCATGGGTTTTCCGATAGATCCCCGAACATTCCCTATTCATCGCGTGTTAGAAGTGATATTTTCGCTACAGAAGGTAGATATAATCTTCAAATACGCCTTGCGCGACTGTTTTGTCCGCCCTTGTGACCCAATGCCAATAATTGTGTCCACAAAGGGAATGCATACCTCTAAACTCATAATAACTCCTTTTAAATTTTTAAATTTTCTAGGCATCTGACCCTCACAAGACCCCCATTTCCTTAAGAATCACTCTACTTCTAATATAGTTGAAGTGAGACAACACAGTTACGTACTGAACCAGCCAGTTCTCCAATTTTAACCCAAGAATGTTAATGTTTTGGTTTAATTTGAATGAAATTAAAAATTATCCAGTTACAACATATTTCTATGGTTCATGAAACCCTTAAAGACAGGTGTTGTGCTTTGCTTATAAAAGAGATATTAACAAATTGTATATACTGTCATAGCCTCCTATGTATTGCTGAACACTTTGACTGGAGTTTGTTCAAGATTAATTTTCGTTCTCTTGTCCACAACTGTAATACAATGGGTGTTGTACACACAATATTCTCATCGGGACTTATTTTTGACAACAAATCCATAGTGATCCCTTTTATTTCTCCATGTTCTTCTGCAGCAATAACAATTTAATTAGATTGAAAAATATATATGACAGAGAGCAATATATACAGATATCTTTATGAAGAATATTCTTATATATTGGAATTTATTTAAATTTTTTTTTTTTATTTCAAAATGTATAGAAGTCATAGTAGGCATTATGGTACTCTTTAAAGTAACTTCAGGTCTGAGATAAGCCTCAAAACTGAGAATGAAATTATCAATATTTATCATTTTATCAAGAATATATAATTTAAAAGGAAAATAGTATTTAATTGTTTTATTATTATATATTTGGTAAATACATTTTTAGGATATATCAATTTGTTTGAACCACCTATTTTGACATCATAAATTCTAATACAATGATGTATTATCACAAACCCACTATGGAAGTTTACGGTCACCTGTGGTCTAGTGGTTAGCGTAACAAACTACTAAACCCAAAATCGCGAGTTCGCAGCCCGGCAGGTGGCCCTAGGATTTTTTAAAGGGAGTAAAAAATCCTTAATTACGCCGTCCTTCGGAAGGGACGTTAAACGGGGTCCCGACCTTGTACGATGTCAGATACTCGTTAAAAATCCCTATCCTAATTAAACCTGTATAGGCAAAATTTTGAGCTCCCACTGTAGCATTGTCCGATTAGCCATAGCAGCATAAAGTGACGTTACATGAACAAACAAACAAACACTGAGGGAATTATGTTTTATTACTTATATAATAACTTATTATATCAAATATGACTCATAAAAGATAGGTGTTAAATCAATTACAACTTTTAGCGATAAATGATGGTAATTATTACGCAGGTTGTTACTTCCAGTTGAGTCACAACGAATTTAACATTTCATTCATTCCCCTTTAAATTTTCCAAAAATACTAGTTATCATGACCTTTAGTATGGAAAAGGGAATATAATACGGGGTAATGAATAGATTTCGATAATTATTTCATCAAGAAATAAGATTCAACTAACATAGATGATGTATGTTTGTTGAAACGTTTATTTCTAGATGAAATGTTTAACGAAGTATACACATTTCTGATAATTACATTCTCATTTCCATGCTAAAGCTCACGGAATATATTTAAGTATATTGTAAGTAGAGTGAAGTGTGTTCTATATGCTACTAAATTAAGTTGCCAATCTCATCAAAATAGATGTGATTGAAGCTTAGTTTTGAATGTAATATTTATAAAGGTCTAAAGAACAATTTTAAAACAAGAAAAAAAGTCTAGCTTAAAAAATAAATAGTTTACAGTCCTGTGAATTAGAACTTTGTAAATTTTATTGCTCTTGATCTCAAAACTGTATTGAATATTATATTGTTTTGGATAAAGTTTTAAAGAAATAGACATTTTTAAAGCTGAAACAGAAGAATAAGTATTAAGGTATTGTGGTAAGAAATAAATAAAACCATTTCAAAGATGTTGCATTATTATTTCCTCATTATAAGCATATATAATTTTAAAAATGCTTTTCAAGTGTTCTCAGTTTGGTTTGTGATAAGCCAAGGTATCCCCCTATGGTGCTGAACATATCTGTAAAAACCTGTTCAGGAAATATATGGTACATTATTTCATACTGACGATGGTTATCTGGTACTTGATCAACTCCATCATTCTGCAAACCGTTCTCACTGAAAGATAATTAGACACTTATAAATACTAGTTTATTATTCAAGCATACATAATAAAATATATGTACAGGAGTACCTTGATGTTAGTATTCCTTGAATTTCTCTAATTTTCTTATATGGATATTTATCTAAAGGGAATAACTGTCCAAAAATATAAAACAGAGAAAATAAGATGTTCTGTTCTTTTCGAGTTAAATAAAAATACTTTTAGGGGAGGACTGTGGTCTAGTCGTTAGCATAACAACCTACTAAGCCTTACTAACCTACTAAATAATTATTTTTTTAAGGAAGGAAAAATTCCCGGTTATGCCGTCCTTCGGAAGGGAGGTTACACGGTGGTCCCGAGCCTGTACCATGTCAGGTACTAGTTAAAAATCCCCATCCTAATTAAACCTGGATAGGCGAAATTTAGATTTCCCACTGGCATCGTCCGATTAGCCATAGTAGCATAAATATGATGTTAAACAAACAAACAAATACTTTTAGTTAAAAAAATAATGATATTGGAATTTAGTAAATACAGAATTTTTTTAGTTGCATTATTTTTTATTTTAAATAAAAGACACTGCTTAATTTGAGATGCTGAATTTCAGTTTTAAATATAACCTAGAATGGACAAGGTTCACTTTGAAAAAAACAAACTATTACATTCTTTGGACTTCATTAAAAACAATGTCCAAAAACATTTGACAAGCTTAATGATAATTGTTAGAACCCAAATGGCACAACATCCCTCAGAAATATTTTTGGCATTAGATGATACTTATTGAAGGAAGAAACCCTTTAAAAAAATCAGCAAAATTTGTTAAATCATTGTAAGAGTCAATTTAGGGAAAAATAGATGGACACATTTTTATGTAACAAAAGATTCTGAATTACGTAAAATTCTTTGAAAATTGATTATCAAAAATATTATCAGATTGTCATATATTCCTAACTTGTGTAGTGTAAATTAGTTCTCATTCTTATTTTTTTTTAAAATATATTGCCTTTTGTTGATTATCTAAAGCAAATTAATTCATATTTTAAAAATATAACACAAGGAAAAAATAGATTTATAACTACTTAGTTTTTGTAACTAACCTATGAAAGTGCATTACATGAAAGTTTAAAAAAAAATTTCATTGGATGATTGGATATGGAACCACTCTCATCTTATTCCAAGCAGACAAATTGAGTAAAAATAATGGTTATTTTATTCATTTAATAAATTTATTTGAAAAAAAATATTTGTTCAAAATCTTTTAATTATTACTATATTACTACTTTACCTTTAATTATATAGTATATTAATTATCCTTTAATTAATACTCACATTGGAACAGGTATGTTCTCTTTAGGAGTAGGTGCTCTCAAAAGGAATGCTTCGCTAAAAGCGACCATGATGCTAAGCAAGCCCACCTAAAAGTGTTTATTAAATTTCTTTAAAAATTAAATTGAATAATATAATTTAAAGAAAGTGAAAATGTATATTACCAATAGAATTGTCCTCTTCATCCTGGAAACAAATTCTTTCAGGTGGGGAATAAGAATGCCATTCTGGGAAAGGTTTATATAGATCTTCTACCATTAAAGCTTCATTAAGTTCTCATTAAGAAGTAGATATCAAATTAATAGGTTTGATATGAACTGATTATTTTTTTTCTTTTTCATTGTCAACAATTCTATAAGATTGTTTATTTTCTATCCGTAGACTCTATTTCCTTTATTCTTACTTATATCAAACTATCAACTCACAACATCCATCTTATATCTATAGTTTCCTACAATTCAAATCTTCTATCCAATCCCAGGACACAAGATCTCGCTCTTTCGATCTTTATATCCATTCCCATAGAACCAAAACTTTTGAGCGTTCCTTTCTCGCCCGTTCTGTCATGCGTCTTCTGTAACCTCAATTAAATCCAAAATTTTCCTACATCTTATAAATTCCCAATCAGATGCTTTATAATCAATAAATAATTTATAGATATATTCAACTTGATCGATTGATGATCATAAATATTGATGAATATAAACAAAGTCTTTTTAAATTTCATATTTATCTGTTTTATTACTCTGTACTGCTATAACCCACAAAAGGTCATGCATTCAGTACATGGTTGAGACTGTACCTTTTATAAGCTAACGGTTGTGGAAAGAGGTTAAATATTTTATACTAATAGAAATGATATTATAATTTTTTAAAATTATTGGTCAATTTTTTGATTTTTAAATATTTTTATTTTTAAAGAGAAAAGATAGGCCCTCGGCCAGGATTCGAACCCGGAACCTCTGTCTCTCCGTGACAGTTCCGTACCATTTGAGCCACCAAGGCCTCCTGCCGGCAGAGGACAAATCATTTCTCTTATCCGATCCCATGTCCTCGTGTTCTCGCAATTTTTGCTATGAATGCACTAGAACGGAAGTTCTTTGAACATTAATTTAATTTTAGGATCTTATTGACTTACGTCATATTACTATTTATATTTTTTTATAATTATTATAAATATTTTTATTTTTGAAGAGAAAAGATAGGCCCTCGGCCGGGATTCGAACCCGGAACCTCTGTCTCTTCATGTCAGTCCCCTACCATTTGAGCCACCAAGGCCGCCTGCCGGCAGAGGACAAATCTTTTCTCTTATCCAATCCCTTGTAGAGTTGTATGTTGAATGTCTTGGTGGTGGGGTGCAGTCTCATGTTTGGAGCCTGTTTGGGCAGTTGATCGTTGGGATGTATTGCACCTTTTTCTTCGAGATGTGATTCATATAACCCTTTTCTTTTTTTTTTGTGTCTTGATAATGCCTGAATAGGCGAAACGTCGACTGGTAAGTGGGTTTATTACTGGATTTGAAACATAAGGCTTTGCATTATGGTTTTCCCCAATTGCATTATAAGAAATAATATTATATTTCAGGTATAGGTGATAAACAAAAAGTGAAACATAAAACTCTAAATTGATTTTTATCACTTTTAGTAATAGTAGTAGATAGTTTCTTTACTGGCCTAAGACTCATGCATGATAATATTTACTTCTATTATTGAAATACAATTGAAAAATTTCAATAGTTCGATAAAAAAATATTATCACTGCCAAATGTTCAAGAAGGTATTGGATTTATTCTGAAAACAATCTATATATGTATTTTTTTTTTAATAATCTAAGTACTATTTTTTAAAATATACACTATTGAAGTCTGTAATAAGTTATAAATAATAATTTATTAGTACTTGATGAGCTACACACAGATTTTAATTTTATTCTGGAGCTATGGATTATTTTTTGAGCTACCAATTTATACTTCGATAGTTTCATAGATTATTGAAATAAAAAAATGTCTTGTTGCCCACAAAAAATATTTTTAATTTGTATTATTTATTTGAACTCTGTAATGATGGGGTGTTCAGTAGTAGT